>BMAW01036674.1:88203-228369 GCA_019974015.1 Nephila pilipes
TATGGTCCGATCGACTTAAAATTTTGACACGTTTCAAGCAAAGGTTAGTACTCTAGAAAGACCTGGTTACTGGTTTACTACGAGCGCCATCTCTGGGTTAGTCTCGGGAGTTATTGATTGATGTGTTATGATATAAATTCAATGCAATGGTAGATTTTTGGATAATTCTCGTATTTAGATTATGATTGTTTGTTCTAGTTTATAGCTGAACATTTTTTTTTTCTATTTTAAAGTAATTATGGGTATGGGATTGTAATGTCATACAGTTGCATTTCAGCAAATTACTGTTACTTCAATTAGCTGATGCTAATTTCTAGATAAAAGAATCTAATTAAAATTTAATTTTCCTGCGCAAACACTAATTTCAAAAATAGTAAATATCCGAGTAAAACGATCCACTTTGCTCGTTCAAAAACTTATACGAAAAGCTTTAAAAAAACAATAAAAATTAGTAGTTTAGTTTAATTTCCAATATTTTTGTCCAACAGTTGTGATAAGTATGTTAAGGGGGGGGATGTTTTACACTTTTACTCGCATTACTTTCAATATTCATTTCAAATTGGTTGGAAAATAACATTTTTCCAAAAAGATGCTGATTTTAATTTATACAAATTGATGGTATTAACTAAATATTGTATTTTTATAGCATAAGAAATTTATCATGATTTTAAGAAATAACAGATATTTCAACAACATTGTTCGCATTTACTTCATATTTTTTGCAATTTTGTAAACTTTTAACAGGGCGTTATCATGGGGAAAATATTTCGGCTATAACATAATCATTTTTCTCCGTGACATGTACACACGAATTTAGTATTGTATTCTGCAATTATAAAAAGAATTTACGTTTGAAATCCCTTATTTAAACATTTTTAGACACTCGTATTCTCTTATAACAATATTAGAATAAATAATATATTTATGGCTTTTGATTTATTAGATTTCCGATAATTTAAAGATATGCAATTATCAGGAATTTTAAAAGCTATACTCTACTATCATTGCTACAGACTTTCTTTGCTCGCTTTTTCTTACACCCTTAGTTCTTGTACTTTTTCTAATGTAAATTAATCATATGTAAAGGGAATATTCGTGAAAGTAATTTGTCTGGGTTTTTTTTAATTAGAAAAACAAGCGTGTTTCATTTAAAATTACATTGCAAGCAATTCATAAAATATGAATCCTTATTTATATCCGAAATTATTTTGTCTAATGGTTTTAAATATGGAAATATATCTTAATTTGTATCGCAATAGTTTTTGATTATTAAAGCGTAACTTCCCGGTATCACTGGGCAAATACCAAAAAAAGCAGAATACTTTCTTATTAACGCCAATAACTAGTCCATTCGTTCCACAATGTCGTTGGGTGGAGTTGTTATGCATCTGTTTTATAAAATTGATTGTTGTAATTATAATCGAAAAACATTTTCTGCAGAATTAATTTGTAGCTATATATGCTGTTATTCATACCTGTTATCTAACTCAATTTAGCATATTCCAACTTGCTTTAAAAAATAAACAGCAAGCATTACTTGCTGTTGAAAAATTCATTTAATATCTTTCTCAAAATATCGTTTAGTAGGAGTTTAAATTTACATTTTTCATGCAATTCTTATATGGTTATATTTGTATGAATTAAATTGGTTGTTATTTCTGGTTTGAAATTTGTAGCATTATTTTGTACCAATAATAGCAATTATTTGGACAAATTGAATTTCAATAAATTGTATTTTACAGTCCATTAAAGTCATTTTGCAACAACCGTATTAAACAAAATATTTGTTGTATTTACGCAATCTATACAGAAAGTTTCAAGACATCCGTTAGAGTTCCACGACACACACCGGTAAAAAAGTCCAAATGGAGCTATCTCTACGAATCCTACGGGATGATGTAACAACAACCTTCAGCTAAGCGTATCGGGTTAACTTCAGGTTGCTTTCGTTTCTGATTTGTTCCGACTTGGCATCGATCCTTTGCTTAAAGCGGGTGTGCGCGTCAGCATTATCGGAAAAAAAATGGATCAACTAACGAACCTTACGTTTGTTTTCATTTGGAAAATCATCCACAGAAATGCGTGAAATCATTAAGTCTGCATATGGAGATTATGCAGTAAGTTGGTACGGGTTATCTGAGGTATTTTTGAACTTTAAAACTGGAAAAGAATCGACCAAGGATGATGACAGTTATGACGATCCGAAGATACATTCCGAGATGAAATGGAGAAAATGTTGAACTTGTGGAACATAATTTTATCGTCAAGGCTCCACTGCGACTGGGCATTATATTGTACAAAGGTGTTTTGGATTGGCCTTTGAATGAGGTTAGCGAGAAAGTAGAAGTTGCCTCTTGCACAACAATGCACTATCTCCTAAATCCATCAGCAGGAATCTGATGAATCAGCTAATCTCATTAACCATTGTGCGGCTGAGACTACCATCGGATAAAGTCGATTCAACAACTGAGACTTTGGAACCGGGAAGGATTAAATGTCAAGCTGGAGATGGAACGAGAGAAAGAACAGTTCAGCGATCGACAGAAGTTTTGGCAGTTGGATTTTGTGATTCAGTGAATGTTTTGAAAGTTTAATTCTTTAAGATTATTATGTCAATACGCAAAATGAAAAATTATGTTTAAAGTAAATAATTTGTATAGAGAGAAATATTTTTTCCAAGCCGTTAGTCGGACAAACATGTGGCGGATCCCTTCAATAATGACGACAGAAGTTAAAACGTCTTAATAACTAGACCGAGGAAGGATTCTTATGGTCTCGTTACTAAGAGCAGTGCAAAAGTGTCAGGACATGTTTTTTTCGGAATGACAGATTGAGAGTTCAAACCCTTCCTGTCTCTTAAGGTCAACTGAAGTCTTTTCCTCCCATTAAGTAGAAAACATCAGTCACCGAAGTGGTGACCAGGACTTGAAAGTGGATAGCGGAATAGCCTATTACTACTGGTTGCCCGTACACAGACGTAAAAATTTGTCTCTGAGTAACTATGACAACCGCACATAAATCTTAACTAATAATCTGTCGTCTATGGTCCAAGCATCAAATAGACCCACCATCTCAACCAGAGATTGCCAATGACGTCACATGGTAATAATCTAAAGTGAAATTTAATACAACAGGGAGAGGGTGTATATCAATTGCAGTAATGGCTGGAAAAACGACCTTCTCGACTAACATCATTCAAAATATTCCTCTTCGTATCATCATCATGACACTGGAAGGGGAGTATGTGGTGATTTTCTTCGCTCTCTCACGACGATAGAAGTTAAAACACCTTTTTCGAACCCGGGGATTCCCTTTTGGCCCAGTTGACAAGAGCAGAGCAAAAGTGACATGACAAAATTTTCCCCAGACCGGCAGATCGAGGTTTAAAATCCTCCCGGTCGCTCAAAGTCAATCCACTTTCTTCCCCACCATGGGCTAGAAAATTTCATCCACCAAAAACTCATTTTTAATCTATCCGAATGCAGTACATTTTGGCAAAAAGCATATTTTGTTCATGGGTACCTCCTGTACTCACTATATATCTCTCTCTATTTTTTATTCCTCAAGCTTAAATTGAAGATGAAGGGACAGCAGTGCGAATCGATAGAGACTAAAGCGGCGATGACATCGGAACTCAACTGTGTTGGAGTGGAGGCATTCCAGAAGACATTTATTTTGGCTGAACAACCGTTCCAAGAGTTGAGCTGCATTATAAGAAAACTAATTAGAAGCCTATAGTGTGTTAAATGTAAATATATTGCCAGGATCATATGACCTGTGTGCGATCAGTCCTAGAATTCTTTGAATTCTCTCTATGTATTCGAAAATATTTTCCAAGATATAATATGCTTTTTACAAATCAATGTCAAACAATTTTTACTCACAATACATGTGAACTTTATATCTTGGCAGACCTTGTAGCATTTTCAAAACATAACCACATTCAGCATTGAATATTTCGAAAAAAAAAGAGAGAGAGAGAGAGAGAGAATCAAGGAAATGTTAACCACACATTTTTTACAAAATTAGCTGTATTTATGGAATTGATTTCGGAAAATAAAATTAGTATTTAGGAGAAAGCTTTACTTATATTTGGCGATAAAATATGAAAATGTTGATTTTCTAATTTCTACTATAAAAGTGTTAATTTAATTTGAAAAAAAATCAAAATCGTTTAAGTGTCTTGAATCGGGTATGAGCAGGAAACAAGGCATACCCTAGAAAAATATTTTTAAAAGTTAAATTAAGTTCAAATTTTAAAAAGGTGATAGGATCAGAGGATTTATTTTTGAATAAAAAAAAACAAATTTCACAAGAAATTACGAGTAAGTCTGTGTTACAAACACACACATCCCGTTTTAGCATGATGTAATAAAAATAGTACAAAATTTGATGGATAATCTCCATACAAAGTTCAAATGCCCAGGTTTGTTCTCACTTCTGTGAGAAAAATTACATTTGCATTTACACTGCGAAAAACGGGTATGCAAAATCGAGTAGAAAGTGCTCACTTTTGAATACTTCACATACTCAAAATGGCTCCGATCCCAACGTATTCAAATTTGAGATTCGCACATACTCATTTTTAGTAACAAGCACATACTCAGAATGGCAACTTCACGTACTCACTTTTGAATACGTCACATACTCAAAATAGATCCGATCCCAACATACTCATATTTGAGATTCGCACATACTCATTTTCATACTCAAAATGGAAACTTCGCATACTCATTTTTGAATATAATCTTGTATCAATTATGAGTGTGGAATAGAAAAATGAGTGTCATGTATTCATTTGTGAATCTGTTACTGCATCAAATATGAGAATCAAACAATCCAGTGAGTATGTTTTGAATTTATTTTCCGATACTGTGTGTTGTATCGAAAATGAATTTTAAACAGAAAAATATATATCAATTAAAATTTTCAGGGAAATAAATAAGCGCTCCTTTATTTGCAAGTATCATTTTCTTCATCTTATATATTATTTTACACTTTATGAAGTTTTTGTTACAAAACTTCCGATTCAAAATTCATTCATTTACTGTGTGTAACAAAACTGTTACTTTTAGAAACAAAAATGCAACTGCTATGTGATCATAAACTATAATTTGAGCTTATACCTCAAATTTAAATCAATTCGAGTGGTTTAATAAATCTTAAATTAACGAAAATCGATTCGATTCAAGAGTTAAATTCTTTTCAAAACAAATGTGTAAGGAATCTGAGCTATTAGTTACAGAAGCAATTCAGTTCATTAAAAATTATATTTATGTTTTTAGAAGCAATATATAGTTTGTTTCCTATATGTGCAGAAAATAGAGTTTTATTTAAAGTTCAGTCACTTAATAATAAGTTATTAGAAATATCTTGAAACATTATGATGAATATTAGATTTTCCATTATAAAAAACTTAATATTTTTTTCATGTACATTGTTTACATGTGTAAAAAATGCTGTACATTACTGTGTACAGCATTTTTTCCCCCATCTAATATATATTTACTTTTGAATTAACATCATAACTAAACTAATACCTAAAATTAATGATTCGCTGTACACAGAAAAAATAAAACCGTATCATATTTATGAAAAATTTATTCTGAATATCATGCACATAGATATCGGGTATTTAAAAACAAAACGTTCACGATTTTGAAACAAGAATATTAAAAAAATAATATTTTAACTCCTGCACATGAAGGCATGTCGCTTATAAACACTGCTATCTAATCCATGCTATATTCCAACTCTATCCCCATTCGTACAACATTGCTTATGTTTTAATCTAGCTTACAATGAGGTATTTAAAATATAGGAAGTTCTCATATGTAAAGGTAAGCAGATTTTTTACTTCTTTCAAAACAACATTTTGTCAGGTTATTAAATATGAGTGAAAATGCTTTTCAAACAACGCTGTTTCAAATAAATATACTATTTTTGCATTGTTATTATGTAGACAGTTCTTTAATTTTTCGAAAGAGAAGCAAGTCATCTACACAACCATATAATACAGCTATATTTTTGGAATATACTTAACCATTATAGTATAAACTATTACATGTAAGAATTTCTGCTTGGTCTGTGAAACCATCCATGCTATAAAGCAGTTCTTGCTGCTTTGAATTATGAACTTTGACACACTTAGATCCCAAAACATGTGTTATACAAGGAATTTTAAAGTTTTTTTTTTTTTTTCATATACACGTGTTATTTTTAATTGGTGTTGATGGATTAAAATTTACTCGGACAGAGCTTGTCTCCTTATGACAATTGATATTTTTTACTATAAAAAAATATCAATATAATAAGATTTCTTTAAGAAATATCACAAGTGTTTTCAATTAAAGCATTTTGCGATACGTATTATACAATAACATAAATCTAATTTAAACAACATGGATCAGTTCATAATTAAAACAAAATATACATTATGCATTAGTTTGTAAATACATTTAGTTTTTATACATAATGTCACATATTGTAAAGAAATTTTGGAATATAGAATAATAAAAAGTATTGAAACTGATTAACATGTTTCATTTTGCCAATTGATTATGTTCATTTTGTAATTTCTGTTCTAAAAAAAGTATTATAAATTTTACACCAAATTACTCTCTTAGAAAGGTTAATTGCATACAAAAGTTTTTTGTAAACCTGCCTATTTCAAGACTTGTAAGCCATTTTATTGGTTAGAAACCTTTAAAAGCGGAATTTTAAATTATGTGATTTTAGCACTTAGATTTGTGTCATGATATACATAAACTTTTTCAATTTTGTTTTGATCTACATTATGTTCTATTGCAACAGCCACTGCCATAATGTTTTGGTGTTGCTTAAAATTGAGTTCATTTTTTATCTGAATGAATCAAATAGTATGACTTATTAGGTGTCTAAGTAAATACGTAAAACTTGCAACATAATATTTTTTAAATAATGTGCCAAAATGAGGTGAATAATTATTACATTCAGCATATAATTAAATTTATCATAAATCATTCATAGTAAAAAATTAATAATTTTACCGACATATATGTCTACCAAAACAAACCTATGTGGTATGCGTTAACATCGGATTTCTCTATGAGCAAGCTGTTTACGTCTTGTACATCAGTTTTATTTCAATTCATATATTCAATACAATTCTCACATTATTCAATTATTTACATTCGAAAGGAAATAATCTGAGTATGTTTTTATACATCTATAGACTTATGCTCGTTTAATTGTGTAGTTAAAATGTTGCTCAGTAAGCCTATTTAAACTTGCTTCTGGCATTTGTTTGTACACTTCCAATATAAGTTTTAAATTATTTTCTGCCTTAAACAGATGTATTTTTGAGCTGCTAACGACTATTCCAGTCTTTTGTTTTGATTAAGCTTATTTTGTATTTCAAATTATTTCATGTTTTAATATTGTTATTCACCATTAGATCATCAGTTGATTCTGACATGTTAAAAATAAGGGCCTCAATATTTATTCTAGTATTGTAATTATTTTAAAACCTCTGAAAAATACATGTGAATACTTAAAGTGTAATTACGCTCTTCTGAATTATAGTATATTTTATATATAAATACTTTATATTTATCAGGCTGATTATTTAAAAAATAAAGCAATATTAGATTAAAATATTTTCTCATTTAATTAGGATACATAATTAAGCTGTAACAGTTATATAACAATTTATGATTATAACGGGTGCAATTTTGTACCTGGAAGGGTTTTTTAATGTGTTTTGCAAACAAAATTAATTTAATCATAAGTTGATTATAATGTTTCAAATAGGTTTCAACAGTATTTAAGAAAAACATATGTGAATATGTAAATTCTATATACAATTTCAAATTTAATAATATATATTTAGCTAGCATTAAATTCTTTTTCTCAAAGTAATATTTATTAATCAAATACAATTTTTACTTATATATTTTAATGTAAATGAAGAGAAATTTTAACTATTGTAAACAACAAGACACATACCTAAACTTATATTAGTGATAATCTGATTTTTAAGAATATGTATAAAATGTTAATTTTTAAAATTATATTTGAATAGAATGATACAGTTGGGGATAAAAAACAGAATTTTGAGGAAATAGAAAATTTTACATTCTATAAATCTTGAGTACTGTTTAAGAATCTGTAACGTTGCCTTGTCGTGCAAATGTCATTCGTGTTTCTTCCAACCAACACCAGAACAAAGTAATTCATCTCTGCACAAGCATATTAACTTTAAGAAATGCATGAATAAAGTGGTTAAATTGTGTAAATAAAAATACAAGTATCAACATATAAAAGGGGTAGATAATATGATTGGCCCTGTACTAAGGTGAACATTTATAAGTGTTTTTACAATTTATAATGAATTATACATATCTATAGTATTTGTGTCATGTATCGAATACAAAAGAGATTGTTTTATTTATTCAGTGTGCATAAAGGTTGGAGTTCATGAATAGAATAAAATCTGAATATACTGCACCAAATATTTATTCAAAATTTTGCTATAATTTTGGGCCACATTATAAAAATAAACCAAGATATGAAATATCTGTGTATAAACCTTAATTATATAAAAATCAAATTTTGAATTACAACACAAACAAGTAGTAGTTTCTAACCCCAAGTCATAGGAGTTTAAATTGGATTACTTAAAAAATGTGAGACAATAGTGATGAAACACAAGACAATCACTTATAATATGATGAACAATGAGACATAACAGGTAGGATGCCTGATTAGATTGTGAAAATTTGGTTCCAAAATATACATTAAATTTGAGTTTAAATTAAAACCATATTCTTTAAAAAATATATATATTCTGAAATATCTTACTCCTGTCATAAAGCATCTGAAATTTACTTCAATTCATAATAAAATTAATCAGGAATAATAAAAACTATTTTTGTCAACATTTTTTTCTGAATGTATCATTTCTAACTTTTTTGATTACCACACAATATTATTGGAACAAAATACGGATGTACAATTCTTCGAAAATAGTAAAACCTTACATACAAATATATATCTTAAAACAAGATAAAAATGTATAATAATTTCTCTGTCAATTAAAAAAAGACAGTTTCCTTACACACTTATGAAGTGAAAAAAAATGGAATTCTTGTCGAGCATCATCGCTGTATAGTCATCGATAAAAAAAATGGCTTAAAATTTTAACAACACTGCTTTTTGAATACTGTAATGTTATTCTATAAAATATAAGCTTCATACACAAATATTTACTTGTATGAGAATAATTTTAATGCAAATTAAAGTAAGAAGTCACTAAGCTAAGATTACGATGTGAATACAGACATGAATACATTATGAATACAGACAAAAAAACACCTGTAAAGCACAAATAACTACTCACAGAAAATCATTTTCAAATAAAAAAATCATGATCAATAACAATTCAACAACATTTTTATATCTTAAATAAAAGAATCTTTCTCATGAAGTATATATTCCGTGACTGAGACTAAAATGTAAACAAACACAGACGCGAAAATGAGTATCCGTACATACTCATTTTAGTATTCCTGTATTCTACCGGGTGTAGCGTGGTAAATACGAAATATAGTTCGAAATATTAAAGCAAACCATATTTGTTTTTGAAACCCACTTTGTAAAATACGTAGTCAGTATATAAAAGGAACTTTTATAGTCCTTATATCTGTAATAATTTTTTGAGAATGCTGATTTCCCATTTTTTTTTTTTTTTTGGTTTTGAATACTTGTAATGTTCACATTCGATAAAGGTATACGCTCAAATCTGATATAAACATACTCATTTCAAAATGAGTACGTCTAGGTATTCATTTTTGAGTATTTCTTTTTTCTCCGTGTACTAGAATGAGAATAAAATAGACTAGAAATTATCAGATTTTTGTATAATCGAATAAACATTTCCACTCAATTACGAATGATGAAATTGAGGTATAGACCATCATTTTCCACATATGACTAAGTACTTAATTCCGTATTTTAGCCACTAAAGTAATTACTGTTTTAGTTAACCACAAAATACCATCTGTATTTTGGTCTTAATGTATTTTTGTAATAAAAAATTGGGTTTGGTTGGTTTTATTAACGTCTCACTAGAAGCAATGGAGAGCTATTGGTGACGGATCTCATAGTTTTGAACCTCGGTCAAGTGACGAGGATCCCTTCTCCTAACTTCCACACTATGCCTTTTTTAGGACTTTGAGCCTCGACAGATTTAACGTATATCATGCCCGGCTAAATGACAGTCTTTAGTGGCATCAAGGCTCGAACCTACGACTCAATAAAAACCTCCAGCTTCGAGTCAACTTCCATGACCGCAAGGCTATTGCGGCCATATGAAAAATGGGACTATTTTAAACAAATATTTGGAGAGCACAGGGTAGCCTGTGCTCTCCAAACATGCCCAATAAAATGCACCATTCACTCATCTTTATTGGGAACGCCAAGGGACAAAAAGGGTTTTTACGTATATTAAATATGTCATTTCTTCAGAGGAGAAAAAAGTTGCAAGTTCAATAATTTTTTAAATTGTTTGTTAAAGCACTATTGGCAACTCCAGTCGAAATCAAGAATATAAACACAGAATTGGAGAAGAGCGGGATACTGCGCGTTCGTCGAATACGAATCTCAGTCTCGCAAGAAAGTTAACCCCACCTTCTGATTTGAGGCTTTGAACCATTTTATGTCTCTCTGTATGTACGTCCAAATAATTAACGAACTCTTTAAAATCAAATTTTCTGTGATAAAATTTGAAGCTCTTCCAAACTTTTGAATATGATGATAGATCGAATGCAATAAAAGAGACCAATTCAGCTATCGAATTGTTCACTTAACTATGGTTCGAAGCAACAGGACAAATTGGAAGTGTCAAGGAAACTTTGCTCGTTAAAACTTTATAAGAAAAAGGAAGAATTCATCAAAATACGATCGAGTTGTGATTGTTTAACAACGTCGCACTAGAAGCAACACGATAGTTTTTGACGACGGACTTCTTAATTTTGAGTCTCGGTCAAGTATTGAGGATAACACTCGAGCTGACACATCCCTCTCTAAACTTCCACACCATGCCAACGGGAGGACTTGGGACGTCGACCAAATTAAACGAGCATCAGCCCCGCTACATGGTAGGTCTTTAGTGGCATCAAGGATGAATCCCAAGATTCGACAACTCCGACCACTAGTCCCAGGCCGTGATCACTAGGCTACTGCAGCAACACTATCGATTTGCAAACGTTCCAACATTAAAAAAGTTTCAGTTTATAAGTATTGAACTTCTTCTTTATCATTGTAATTAGTAGTCTGACCGAATATTTCAAACTTAGTTATGAGCGCGCATCCGTCGTTTTTTGATCGACAGAATTGGAACGAGAGATTAAGAATTTTAGAAGGAGAATTAATTAATTTTGAATCAAACCCGTAAATTTGCGCTATTGATGATTGCTTATTAACGTCAGATGAACACGAGGGCTATCGGCGAAGGACCTCGTAATTCGGAAACGGCCCAATGTCGAGGACGACACCCTACTCTTTAAACCTCCATGGCACACGAACCGATTCTTTCTAATGAACCCCAACAGATTTAAAGTACATCAGCTCCACTACACTACGAGTCTTTAATGGATTCGGAACTCGACGGAGTAAGTGAATGAGAGTTAAGGTTTGTGGAGCAGGAACCAAGTTTGGATGAGCTACACGAAACCATGTGTAGCTGTGATTTAGGTGCAAGAAAGGTGGAAGAAAAGTGTGGAATTGATTGATACGGAAGATAGAAAGCAGAGAATGAAAGCTAAGATATTCCCACTGCTTGTCATCCGTGACAGTTAACACCATTTGAAAGAAAAAGATTACTAAGGCTCCTCTACGCCATGATTTCCTTACTTAAAGAAATTAAAACCCTGAGGGGCGTGAATCAACAGAAATAACACCGGCACGAGCTCAGGACCAAGAAGATTATTCAACTACCCCGGTCACTAAGCAAATCTGTGACGCTCGTATAAATATATTAAGGAAAATGTTTAATTAATCAATTCAAAAAGGATGTAATAAAAGGCATCGAGAGAAAACTGAAAAAATTTAGTTACGACAAAAAAATTTACTTTCATGTTATTTGCTTAAACAGTATTGATAAAATCTAATTAAATGTATGATTGGAAAAAAGATAAGATTCCAAAAAATATGGCGAATTAAAGAAAGGTAGCAGTTTGCGCAATCCATCCATAGATTGAAAAAGAATCTCACTTCATATAATTGTAGGAAAACTTCTACTTTTGTACTAACAAACTTTTTTGCATTCTATTTCTGATTTATTATTTACTTTTTTTCCAGCTTTCCTTCATTTAACTTAACTGGCGGTTAGCGCCGGTTATTTCATTCAACTTTCTTTTAACTTTTGTGTCGGCTTTAATCTTCAAAGAAGAACAATCTTACAACTCTTGTACTCTAAGAACAATATAATTCCTTTTCTTCCTTATATCCTTTCACGTTATATTGGTGATCAGCTCAGTTTACTTTTAGCGCATCAAATCACCTCGCGATCCTTATTCTTGAGTATCAATTCGCTCGCTTACACTCTGACATGGAAGGGGTTGTATGAGTGACATCTTACACTCGCCTCTTACAAGATGCTCTCTATAGGCGGGCTTTAACATTCGAGATAACATCTTATAGTAGTAATCTTTCCTTCATTTAGTGGGAAAATAATAATATTCAAAGAATGACATCTTTATTGCACTCACCACCAAAAACCCTTTTGTTCAAATCACATATACAATTTTCATGTCAATAAACATTTTGGAAAAATACGAATTTTTAATATAATACTATTCGTTGAGAGATGTGTTCTAAATTAATTTCAAACTCCTTATTTCCTCTGTTAACTATTTTCAGTCTTCAGAATAGGGATTTCTCCCAAGTCCTACCTACAAGTTCTTTTGTTCATGTAAAAGAGATCTGTCTTCTAGCTTCGCTTATTCTAGATTGTTAAACAGCGACGTGGTAGCCAAGTGGTCGTAATCGTGAGATCACGGCTGACGCTTAGGAGTCACCGGTTCGAATCCTGATAACCCTATACATACACCGTGTAGAGGAATTGATGCACGTTAAATTCTTTAAGGTTCAAAGTCTTTCCGTTAGTATGATATAGAAGTTTGCATTTCTTTTCAAGCTTAAATCCTATATTCTTACAGCTCGTAAAATAACTCAAAAAGTTTCATAATCATTTCAGTTTTTGACTTCATTTCTGAATATTTCAATTTTCCTTATTATGTGCATACTTTGCACCAATGCTGTAGGCGGCTATCGCTGGGCAGATTATTTATGGACGGAAGTCATTGTGTCAGCATCTGCTGTTGGAAGGAAAATGTGACATCAATGAAATGCAGATTGATGTGCATTCTAAAAAAGAAAGAAAGAAAAATGAAAAAATGAGAAGTTGTAGAACTATGACGTCATACTTCGTAAATACAGTGTGAGCTGTTATTTGTTTTAAATTTCGAAACTTTGATGTATCTTTTATTCTTTTTTTTTCGGACATGTACTATTATATCCTACTCTTTATTGATGTAAAAAAAGAAATCTTTTTGCCAATAAAGGCTGAGTGCTGGGGTGAATGTCTTCCGGCGGACTGATTTGTAGTTCTCCCTTCTTCATTTTGCCAATAGCCCTCGTGTTGCTTCTATTAGTGACGGTAATGAACAATCAATAAAAATTAATTCTTACATAGCTGAAGAATTAAGAAATTTGCATTCAATATGAGCTCTTTTAATCTCTCTATGTTTCCCGAAGTCTCATAAGAAACACTCGTCTTATTATTTTTTTTTTTTACATTAAGATTTATAAATTTAAATTTAAGTCTTTTTAAATAATAAACTAATTAATCATTACTTATTTAATTACTATTTCTCATAATATTCCATTAAATAAAAAAAATGTTATAACCTGTACTATATTGCCATCACCATTTAATATTTAAAAAAACTTGTATAACTGCCAAACAATTTCCTTTCAATTTTTTTTAAATTTTATTCTCTTTATATTAGAAATCATCACGGAAATACATCTTAAAGAGCATTATTGCGAGTTCTTTATTGTTCGCTTTTATCCATCTGTTTTTCTTTTCACAACTGGATTCATCTATTTCTGGTGGAAGCAAAGTCGAAATGTTTAGAATAAAAAATTCGCTTGCTTCGAGTTCTGGATCCAAAAAAAAAACAAGTTATCCGTACCGCAGTGAACTTCATATTTTTTTATGTTTCTTATTCGAATCCCACAAGAAAATTCATACTGATATATCCCATTGATTAAATTGCATTAAACCTAGATATCCAGTTTCATTCTACTGTTGGAGCGAGGCATAATCAACCTCAACAACCAACGTTTCCCTTCGCAATCTCTAGAGTCATTTCGCTTTCCACCTGTTTAATGAGGATGGGGAGATCACAATTCTCCCTCACGCATACTGACGCCCTAAATCAGATGTAGGTTGGGGATAGTCACATGCATATCACAACAATCTTTGACATAAATAGTAATATAACAACTTGTGGTCGAGTTGTTGTATGGATATTAGAGCCAAGTTGTTGTCTCCTTGACTTGTTGTGTAAGTTAGGTTCATTCGAGCCTCTCGAGAGGGATATTTGATTATTCGATACAGTGTATGTTTTAATTTATATCTAGCCTTCTGAGTTGGTCGCGTGGGCGCCTGTAATAATTATGGTGACGAACTCGCGGCAGGCGTTTCTTACATCAAGTCTCTGGTCGAAGACCCGGGGCCACTAAAGTCCCAACATGTAGCGAGGCTGATGCACATTAAAACCGGTCGAGGTGCCAAGTCCTCCCAAGGTGTGGTGTGGAAGTTTGGTAAGGGAGGTGCCGCTCAGATTTCGTCCTCGTCACTTTATCGAAGCTCAAAATTAAAAGGTTTGACGCCAATAGCCTTCGTATTGCTTCTGACTGCGCCGTTAATAAACACTCACTCACTTCGTTCTAATCGACGCTTAGGAATGTGTAGTGATTAAAGTTTTGGGTTTGACTTGATTTTTTATTGATTTTTATTTACAAAGTTTTTTTGGGTCCAAATTTACTTATTACGGGCTTACCTTCTTTGGGAATGTACGGGCATTATTGTCCTATGGAAACCTAATTATATTTTTCTTTCCTAAGGGTGTATTGCCTTTGGTAAGCATGAGTGACTGACCACATCTGTCTCCAGCGCCATTAAACTTCACCATTACTCACACTCTCGCCCTCACAGATTCAACTTTTTGAAATACAAGTTAAACTCTTTTGAGAGTTAAATGTTTTTCTTTAAACTTTACTTGTACGAATCGCTCTTTTTAAATGCATGTAAATGGAAAGAAAATGAAATCAAAATACTTTTTTAAAAATTAATATTTTACACGATGGCTCATATACACGTGTAATAAGCTTTGAATAATTCTGAGGATTTTTGAAAATCTTCGTATTTTTGTACATTTTTTTCACATTTCAAGAGAAATTTATTCTTCTTTGACCCTCCCCCACTCCACAAAATCATCTTTTATCTCCCTCTTCAAGGAATTAAATCTCTCCAAAATTTTCAAGAGTTGTTCTTTCTATAATTGAATCTCGCTGAAGTTTCAAGAATTATTTTCACCAGAATTGAATCTAGCTGAAGGTTTTTAGAACTATTTTTACCAGAACCGAGTCTCGATGAAGTTTCAAGAACTATTTTTATTAGAATTGAACCATATTGAAGTCTCAAGAATTGTTTTTACCAGAATTAAATCTCGCTGAATTTGGTTTGGTTTTATTAACTTCCCATTAGAAGCAAAATGAGGGCTAATGGAGACACACCTCATAATTTTGAGCCTCGGTCAAGTAACGAAGAATCTTGCTAAAATTTCTGGAACTATTTTTACCAGAATTTTTTAAAAATTGTTTTTAACTGAGTTGAATATAAACACAGATTCAAGAATTACTATTTACAAATTTAATAACCTCAAATTGCTAGAATTCCTATTTACAAATTTAATTCTCTCAAATTTCAAGAATTGCTATTTACAAAATTAATTCCCTCAAATTTCAAGAATTGCTTCAGCTAGAAATTTACCTTCCCAAAGTTTCGCGCTTAAATCACTCTGAAATTCTAAAAGGAATATTTTTTCCTTCAAGTCACTAATAATTACTCGCACATGACCGAGGTTCAAAATTACGAGGTCCGTCGCCAGTAGTCCTCGTGTTTCTTCTAGTGCGGTGTTAATATAAACCAAACTAAACTATTCGCCCCAGTAAATGTAAGATTTCTTAGTTTGTCTGGTGACTGGAAATGACAGAATAGTCCCACTGTAGCTCATGCATGTCGTAAGAGGAGACTAAAATAGGTATCCAGCGTCTGGGGGTATAGCCGGGTAATCTGCCCCTAGGGATTATATCGGGGGACCTCAGGGATTTACCTCCTTCTGGTAAGTACGGGCGTCATGATCCCGAGGCACCCTAGTGATCTTTTTCTTTCCCATGGGGTTTACTGTCTTTGGTAAACATGGAGGACGTGCCCCCGGGATACCCTAGAGATCCTTCTCTATTTTCGAACCTCCTTGTCAACCAATTTGTCTTTTTCTTTTTTTTTTCATGTCTAGACCACATTTAAATCTTTTTTTGGCGCAACATAGTCATATCTGGCTCTTGCGCCAACAAACTTTACTTTCTCGCTTGGCCTTTCTTGTCGACCAATCCATTTTCATTGTTTTAACGTCTTGATCATAGATTTACCTTGTTTGGCGCAGTATGGCCACATCTGGCTCTTGTGCCAATAAACTTCACTTTCACTCACTCATTCTTAGTTTGTCAATTGCTTCATTATTGACGTCACACTTAGAAGCAACACATAGACGACCACGGGTATTTTGAATCTCGTTCAAATGGCAAAAACGAACCAGATAGGGCACTTCCTTTTCCAAACTTCCTCAATACGCCAGCGGAAGGATATAGAGCCATGACAAACTTAACGTGCATCAGCCTCGCTACATGGCAAATTCTTTAGTGGTATCAAGACTCGAACCCACAAGTGAACGGAAGTAAGGCAGGTCGCGAGTTGGCGATCATGACCACTAGACTAAAGCGGCTAACCTAGTTGTTGAAACGTGATTATAAATTATATTACTCGATTTTACTTTCTTCAGATTTATATACAGAAGCCTTTGGGGTTGATTGTCTTTTTTTCTCAGTCCACAGACTACATGTTGCACCAATCATTGTAATATCTTACAATTTTTCGATAACGTATTAAGTCAGTAGAAGCCTTAGTATTTCTGGGTAAATTTTAAGAATAAGTAGTGTTCCTTTCAATTTTTTACTACAAGATTATTGATCAATTGTTTTATTAACGTCTCACTAGGAAGCAACTCTAGGGCAGTGTACTTATGAATCACTGTCAGATAACGAGGTCAACATTGAAGTGAGCACCTCAGTTTTCTAACTTCCACACCATCCTCCTCCTAGGGACCTACCTCTTTATGTTAGTATGAGAATCAAGACCCCTAGTGATATTTTTTCCCTGTACTTACTGTCTCTTAGGTAAACTCGATTTACCGGCCCTTAAAGGTATCCTAGCGACTCTTCTATTTTCTACTCTCGTTCTTTTGTCAACCAATTTCTGCCTTTTCATTAAGTTTTTTTTTTACCTAAATCCCAGCTACGAATATGCAGCGTAGTGCAATTATATTTGTCTATTGCGTAATAAACCCCAATTTTCAATTATTTTGCACCACGCTAACTTGAAGACTTGGAACCTCGACAGAGTTGATGTGCATCGAACCTCTTTAAGAGGCTACGCGACTCAAAAAAAATTTAACACCAATTATTAAAAGACTAATACTAGCGAAATCCAAACAGACTTAAAAGTTTCATTAACTTTAAGTAATGTTAATGTGTTGAAATACGAATAGATATTGTGTTTTACGTATAGTAATTCAATTATTTTAAAAAGTTAGTACTATGCCTATAAACATATACTTCTACTAAACAATTTATTAAATATACGCCAGGGCCAGGACTCCTAGAAAGCAGAGAGAACAGACAAATCCAAGTTTTAAGCTAATCTCTCGCTCAGTGCCAACAACTGTAGTCCAGAATTAACTTCACCAAACGAGACTTTCTGGCATTTATAACACCATCATGAAGCGATTACCCTATCAACCCTGAGGTCATTCCTCACACAGATTGGGGCTTCATTCAACTGGCATAAATTAATTTGTACTGCGTGATTAAGTTATTCCTTTTCCTCCACTAAGTGAAGCAGATTCTATCCTTTTCTCTATTTACCAACCTCCAACCATAAAGTAAGACCATATAAAAAGTGCTCGAGTTATAAAATGCATTTGAACTCGTCTATCAAAACGTTGGTGCAAAATATTGACTACCCCTGGCCTGTGTGTGTGGTACCCGAGATAATAACTCCTGTACCACTAAATTGTTCAATTTCCCTTACGGTAAAAAGGAGAATAGCGGACTCTACATTCTTCCCAAATGAAGACTCGCCGAGAATCGCTTTGTGTTTTGAATCTCGGCTCAACAAGGAAAAGAACCCCCCCCCCCCCCTTTTGTGTGTCTAAGAATGGTGTATTCGTTTCCACGACAAACAGGCTCTCCTAAGGGATATGCTCAAAGAGAAACATGTCAATAGACACCAGGCGTAAAGAGCCTTCTGTGCTAGACGTCTGTATATTGTTAGCTTGGAAATTCTTGTTCCAAAAGCAGGGGCAAGGTAAGCTCTGTAGCAGTTGTTTGCCTATGTCGTTTTGTACTTAATGTCAAAAAGCGTTCCTGTGCAGGTGTCGCCCTTAACCGGCTGGCTTTCTTGTACCACTTGTTTGGAATTGATTCCACAACCATGATACCACTTGTAATCATCGAGTCGCTTAAGACTTCGCAGTTTCAAGCCTGTCAATCATCCCATTGAATCATGTAAATGTTTATGAGAACTCATTCTTATTGCAGTCAGTCAAAATTAGGATATTTTAACACATTATTCACAACATTACAGGCGAAATTCTCAGATGCTTAAATGGTCGAATTTCACGCTATAAATCCCAGGCTAAAAATCATTTATTCTAGACTGGAATCTAACATTGTGATATCCATTCTTCAAAATATATACGATACATATTTTATCTATTTTACTTGTAGCTGTTAGTAAAAAACGTGTTTGTGAACCTAAGTTTTGACACCAGTATAATTTATGACGTATTTTGTCTAGCAAGGTGCACGGAATATCCGAAGCAGCTAATAATATTAAAAATATTTATAAGAATAGGGAGGGGGAAATTCAGCTTAAGTAAGATTAAGTCCTTCTCGCAAAGCATCATATTGTTCAGACTTTCTTCATCTTTTTAGTGACTCCATTACAGAACGATATTTCACATACATTGCATTTGTCCTGCTCGTTACAAATCTTCCATTGTTTACCAATTTCTGTTATGTCAGTTAACCACTGATTATTTTCATTCCTTCATTTTTGTTTATGTTCATCTGTGCATAAATTGAAAATTCGAGACTTTCACGAAATGCATATGAGATATAAATTTCAATCCTACTAGAAAATTCATGCAATTTTAAACCCATACACAACACTTATAAGAAATGTTTTCGTCCATGCATGTTGAATCATACCAAATAAATAATTATAATAAATGGTAATAATACATTATAAATGATAACACAGAAAACACAAATTCTTGTACATGCCATCTTTGCTTGCTGGACATTCCATATTATCCGACGCTCCTCAGCAAAAACTTTTTAGATTATAAGAACCGCAAATTGCGATTAGGAGCGTAGACTACTTTTTGTTGATCCCGAGCCTAACACATCAATCAATAAGTCCCGAGACTAACCCAGAGATGGTGCTCGTAGTAAACCAGTAACCAGGTCTTTCTAGAGTACTAACCTTTGCTTGAAACGTGTCAAAATTTTAAGTCGATCGGACCAGAAACAGCTGAGTTATCGAGGTTGGAGTAAAGTCGTTTTGTAGTTTGTTTAAAAAATGGAAAAAACCGAGTTTCGTGTTCTGATAAAACATTGTTTTTTAATGGGTGAAAACACCGTGCAAGCGAAACAATGGATTGAAAAATGTTACCCGGACTCTTGTCCATCAAAAGCAACGATTTGTTGGTGATTTGCCGAGTTTAAACGTGGTCGTACCGACACAAATGACGCGGAACGCTCGGGTAGACCTGTGGAAGCCGTTACACCGGAAAATGTGAGTGAAGTGACAAAAATTATAATGAAAGATCGTAAAGTGAAGCTCCGTGAGATTGCTGAGATGACACAGATATCATATGGAAGTGTATTTACTGAAAAAGGTTTTTTTCCAAGTGGGTGCCGCGATTGCTTACGATGGAACAAAAACAGCAACGAGTCGATGATTCAGAAAACTGTTTATCGCTATTTACTCGCAACAAAAAAGATTTCTTGCGGAAAAAAAAAAAAAAAAAAGAAAAAAAAAAAAAAAAAAAAAGGTTTGTGGAAAAGCGTTGGAGCGATTGTATCACCCTAAAAGGTGATTAACAAAAGTTGTTATGTTGATGAATAAAAAAAAAATTTGCAAAAAAAATGTTGTTTTCAATGTTAGTCTCGGGAGTTATTGATTGATGTGTTACTATAGCTAATCAGTTACTCCGATTGTACTGCGGCGCGCTCTCACTCACACTGTGTCTGTCATTCTTCTCCCTACCAGGGTCTTACCATTTTTATGAAAGACAAGAATCAAGCCGCCAAGGTATCCTAGTGATCTTATTCTTTCCCGTGGGTCTTTGGAAAGCACCATATACCAAAGCGCGCCTCCGGGATACACCATATCCTTCTCTATTTTAGATCATCCTTCTCGTCAACCAATTTTTATCTATTCCCCCCCCCCTTTTTTTTAAACATCCAGATCACAAAAATACAATAAAGTATGTCAGATAGAGGGAATAATATTTTGGGGAAATTAAATTTTTTCCCCAATTTTTCAAAATATTTTAAAATAATTTTGGAGACCGGAGTGCTTACAAATAAATCATTACGATAGACGTGAAATTATTTTTGAGAATTAGAAGAGAAAATGTAATTTGGCAGAGCCTTCCTTATTTTTTGTTCTTTCAGGTGCACTTTTTTTTTAATTCAAATAGAAAGAATAGTCTAGATGTGAAGACGAAAGTAGAACATATACATGATTAACGTTCGTGAAATCAAAATGGCCTATGTATTGGAACCTTAACCCGTTCACCGTGATCACGCAAATCTTCCTTCATGGCTCACAGTATCACTCCATCACAATAATACGATACTTGTATATATGACGAGATTTTCCAAATCTGAAGGTCCATGATCACAAATTAAAACGATCCGAATTTCAAATCGGAACGTTTTATTTAAGTTTTAAATTATATTTTTGTTTCACATTCTTATTATACTTTTACTTGTTTATTAGATTTTTATCATATGTATAATATATTTTTTACAATTTATATTTTATTACTTGTATCGTTATTTTCATTTTATTTCTTTAATATATTTTATTATATTTATTTATTCAATTTATTTTATTATATTTATTTATTCAATTTATTTTATTATATTTATTTATTCAATTTATTTTATTTACATATTTAATTTTGTTATATTTATTTTTATCATATTTTATTATATTTATTTATTATATTCGTTTATTGTATTTATTTATTACATTTTATTTACATGTTTTATTTATTTATTATATTTTATTACATTTAATTTACATGTTATATTTATTTATTATATTTTATTACATTTTATTTACATATTATATTTATTTATTACATTTTAAATATATTGTATTTATTTATTACATTTATTTATATATTATATTTATTTATTACATTTTACTACATTTATTATATTTATTACATTCAATTATTTTATTTATATTTATTGTATTTTATTAAATTCGTATTTCCTTTCGTTATGTTTTTTTATGTTTCATATTTTATTATTTATATTGTTATATTTTATTCTATTTATTTATTATTGTATTTTATTAAATTCGTATTTCCTTTCGTTATATTTTTTTATATTTTATATTTTATTATTTATATTGTTATATTTTAGTCTATTTATTTATTATTGTATTTTATTAAATTCGTATTTCCTTTCGTTATATTTTTTTATATTTCATATTTTATTATTTATATTGTTATATTTTAGTCTATTTATTTATTATTGTATTTTATTAAATTCGTATTTCCTTTCGTTATGTTTTTTTATGTTTCATATTTTATTATTTATATTGTTATATTTTATTCTATTTATTTATTATTGTATTTTATTCTATTCATTTATTATGTTTCATTGTATTATTTACCTATTTATTTTATTTATTGGTTTATTATATTTTATTTATTTATTTACTATATTTTAGTTGTTTATTTAATATCTTTATTACATTTATTTATTTTATTTATGGATATTATAATTTGTCGTTATATTTTATTACATTTTTATTTATTTATTATTGCTTTTTCATATTTTTATTGTATTATCTACATTATTATATTTTAATTAATTTATCTATTTATATTTATTAATTGCATTTATTTAATTTTTAATTAAACTTTATTGTACTAATTGTATTTACTTATTTATTACAATTTATTTATGTATTTTTGTATTTATTTATTTATTACACATTTCCTTTATTTATTTTTATTTACATGTTTTACATATATTATTACAGATTTGCTGTTATTGTATTTTTTTTTTTTTTACTTATTTCAGAATATTGAATTGAATTACTGATTTTATATGAATTTTTAAACGAAACTATGCTTACTTTCGGAAGCACGGACCCAGGACTTATTTTTCTCCTTTGACCTTTTCTTAACATTTCCCTGTTATCCGACGTGTTCACTTACACAACGTTCTGCAGGCCCACCTATGTCGGATAAGGGAGACTACTATCGATGATGATACTCCTAAATAACAAGTGATTTAACAAATAATAGAAAATGATAATAATAACTAAAGCAAAACAATACTCTAAAGCCTCATGAAGGTGGACATTTTTAACATCGTTATCCTGATAATTAGGTTGCGCGAAGAATTTTAATTCGAGGTGCAATCTACAAATGTCAGTAATAGTTCTTAATTGTTTCATCCACGTATTTTAAAAAATTACTTTCTTTTGTAAATGTTCAGACAATAAACGAAAGGAAAATGAGGGAAGGCGGCTTTACAGATATATTTTGCATAGAATCAACAAAAACCTTAGTGACATCTTTTTATCATAAGTGGCAAATGTCACATGTTTCTACGTGTTTTAAAAGAAAATTACAGTAAAAAAAAAGGAATTAAATCGTACACTGCTATTGTGTACACAAAGTAAACTTCTTTATTTTTCGTAAATGAGATTCATACATAGTTTGTGTTCAATATAAAGATGATCTTCTGCAAGTATGATTTATTTTATCTTCGTTTTTCCATATAATTTAGTTAACCCAGATTTTCAATGCAGGGTTATTCAAAACAATTTACCTGACTTCAAAATTCCATATTTTCAAAACTAAACGACACAAAATGAAAAGAAATACATGAATGCAAAGGGAAAATGTAAAAGTTATTTTTTACGAATGCTCGAAATAACTTCCTAGAATTACACGTATGATATCAATCCAGTATGTAAATTCCTGCCAAACACTTTGTAAAGTGTCAGTGGTAATTTATTGTACAGCAGCAGAAATCCGTTGTTTAAATTAATTTTTTGGTTTTGGAGTAAAAACACTTTTATCTTTTACAAAACCTAAAAAAAAAAAGAAAGAAAGAAATTGCATGGGTTATCAGGTCATTAGACATGGGAATTGCATATCAGGTGATTTAGGTGACCAGCTGTGTAACATCAAGTCATGTGGTCCACAGTGACTAATCCAACTAAAAGGTAGGTTCATAAAAGCTTTTAAAACAGCTTTCGAAAAATAGCTTCGTGAAGGCCAGATATTTTTCGCAATATTAGACTTTCACAGTTTTCCTTTGTATTCATGTATTGCTTATCATTCTGTATCGTTTAGTTTTGAAAATATAGAATTTTGAAATCCGATGAATCTTTTTGAATAACTATATTCCGAACCGGCTCTGGTCGCAATTAATTCAACTTAACGAGGTTTTACAGCAATGCGTGTTGTTATGACCCTCCTATCATTTTCTTTCTTACAAATAAACGCCTAGAAAGGAAAAACAACATTTAAAAGGTCTCAAATCAGACTTCACTAAAATGGTGTTCTTTGCATAGAGATCAAATTCACTTCCAAAATATTTAGCTTACTCGAAATTCAATACTTTTGTCGAGTTAAAAAGCATGAGATAGTCCAAAATACATAGTTACTCAGAATGATTCATCCAATTTCAAAATTCCATATTTTCATAAATAAACGACACAGTATAAAAAATAATGCATAACTGCAAAAGGAAAAACGTGGAAGTTTTATATTGTGAACAATAGGTGGCACTCGTGCGTTCTTCGTGAAGCTATTTTATCTGTTTTAGAAGCTTTCACGGAGCTACCTCGCAATAGAATTGGTCGTAATGGACCAGAAGACTTGACGTTACACGACTGACCCCCTAAGTCACTTGAAAAGACCCCATGCAATTTCTTCCTTTGGTGGTTTGTAAAAGATAAAGTATCTGCGCCACCACTGCCTTTTACTTAGTGTGAACTTAAATTAAGGAACTCTACTGTTGTACAATCCATTACCCCCGACATTTTACAACGCGTTTGGCACGAATTTACATATCGAATTGACATTATACGTATGACTGAAGGAAGTTATATCGAACATTTGTAAAGAAAAAGAAGAAGAAAAACTTCCATATTATCCGTTTGTATTCATGTATTACCTATCATTCTCCGTCGTTCCTTTATGGAAATATACCAATTTGAAATTGGATGACTCAATCTGAATCACCCTGTATTGCGAAAATGAACTAAAAACATTCATAAGGCAACAAACTGAATCGTTATCAAATTTCGATTCGATGGAAATTTCAAAATCAGTGTGAGGTAAAATTTCAGTATCTCAGGCCATAAATAGAATATTGCATAGAATCTTGCATCGAACGCTGTGTAATTTGAGCCTCTAGTGAAGATTTTTCATTCGAAAATACAATAATTTTCTTCGTAAATCATGAATCGAATTATACCTTTACATCATTGAAAAACAAAACTTATCAAAATAAGTAATGACCCTGGGTAACGCAAAAAAGGTTTGTTTTTCTCAGATCAAATCTCTATTTAGAAAGACATTTTTTCCTCTTCAATTGAACAAGTAATTCCAATTATAAAAATTACACAAGAACGTTTGCTTAAGAAATATTTGGCTAATATAAGTTTGAGATGGGAACTTTTATCCTGTTCGACACACCTTTAGATAACCAATAAGGTTATAAGCTATTGTTTAGAGCTATTTTTCAATCATAAAGTACAGTAGCTGACCACTTTTCAAAATATTGTCGTTTGCGCTTATGTTTTATGACTACTTTCACTGTAATGCACTTAATTTTCAAAATATGTCATAATAAATTTCTCTTACATTTTTTTTTTTTTTTTTTTAATTGAAATAAATCATATATTAAATTCAGTATTTTATTTATCTATTGACACCTTAAATCTTATGTAATCAGGAATCAAGAAATGACTGTAACAAAATTATTCGGAATTTTAAGATGCAGCCATTTTTATCTCAAGATTTTCAAGCTACTTATTTTTAATTTAGCTTCCTTCTTGGAACATTTTGAGATCAATGATTTTAATATTAGTGCTTCATTATTACTCAACAGAGGGGCTTTTGTAATAGATCACATAGTATATTAAATAAAATTAAAACAAAATCTATATAATGCGCTGCAAAGAGACTTTTTGGTGGAGAAATCTTTTCTTCGCAACCCCTTTCTCTTTTCATGGAACGATTTCTTTTTGTTTTCATTAGCCATCCAAGAGGCTATTGTTTTAGGTGGGGTGTTTTGACGTATCATATCACTTTTCAATTTTTTATCATTTGCTTCAATTTAACTTAAATATGTTAAATTCAATAATTTAGCGTTTGCCTTCAATTTAATTATTTGTAGCTGATATAATATTCAATTTTAATAACTTATCATTTGCTTTTTATTCATATTTAGCTGATATAATATTCAATCTAATAATTTATTATTTGCTTTAATTTTAATTACATTTAGCTTAAATATATTCAATTTAATAATTTATCGTTTTCTTTAATTGTAATATCGGAAAAGTTTACTATTATCCCTTTCTCGATATTTCATCATTTACTTTAATTCTTATATATTTAATTGAATACTTTAATAAGAATTATAAAAAAAGCGCACCTTAAATGGCTAAATCTGTTCTTCGCAAAACTTTGTATAGAACTTTTTATATGTTATTATTATTAATCTATGTGTCGAACTGCTTGCTCTTTGTTGTATTAATTTATAAATTGGATCAAACACAATCAAGACTTTTTAAACAGCGGCAGATGATTTTTATGTACTTTAACAGAACAATCGTGATAAATTATCTAAATTTTAAATAATCGTCTGGCATCATTTTATTCTTTATATATTCATTTATTTAGTCTAAAAAGTTAAACTACTCCACTAAAAGCAAAACTCCCTTACCTGCAGGATAAATTCTCCGCTGCTGCTTTTTAGGATCACAAGATACTTTGTAAATTGATTTTCTTCTCTATTGTACAATTAATATACAGGATTATTCCAAATGGATCATTCGATTTCAAAATACTACATTGCCATAAATAAACGGCACATAATGATAAGTAATATTTGAAAACAAAGAAAAAGGAATAGAAATTTTTACAAGTGATCGATATAACTTTCGTTGGTTACACTTATGATATCAATTCGGTACGTAAATTCCTGTTAAAATGTTGTTAAATATCAGTGGTAATTAATTGTACAGCAGCAAAATTCCGTCGTTTAAGTTCACATAAATATGTGAAAATGGTGGCGCATACACTTTATCTATTACGAACCCCCAAGGGAAGAAATCGCACGAAGCTATATTAAGTGACTTGGGTGGCCAGCTGTGTAACATCATTTCGTCTGGTCCACTGCAGCCGATTAAACTGCGAGGTAACTACGTGAAAGATTCTAAAACATTTTTCACAAAATAGCTTCACGAAGAATTCCTGAGCGTCATCTGTTGGTCACAATATAAAACTTCCATTGTTTTCCTTTATATTCATGTATTACTAACCATTCTGCATGTTTATTTTTGAAAATATGGAAGTTTGAAGTCAAGGAATTCATTTTGAATAACCCTGTAGTACAGACTACTATTAAGCTTTGGTGCAGGTTAAAATAATATATTGGACCAAAAGATATTCCATTGGGATTTGTAATATTGCCTTATTCCGGAACAATTCAAAACGCCCGAAATTTGGTGAAAAGAAAAATTCTGGAAACTTCACTAGACAACACTCGAACGTTCTCTTCTCTAGTCGTACTTAGTACCTTTGGACTACTAGACTACTATTTGAATGAACTCTACAGTCCAAACAGTTTTTCAACAGTTGGAACTCTACAGAGGCTACACTTCTAGGCTGCGACAAAATAATCACATGAGCACTTTTCAATATAAAGTGATTTCTGAATATTTTTTCTGGCCAATCCCTAATCAGTTAATAAAATTTCCATTCTGTTGTTATGTTATCGTTTGCTTTAATTCAAATATAAATTTTTGATAATTTAATAGTTATTTTTAAAAAGTTAGCACCTTCGTGGCTAAATTTGATTTTCGCAAAACTTAGCATGGAACAATATTTTTCTGATTTTTATTTCCATTTTAATGTAGCAATAGTTACATTTAGCTTAGTTCAATTTAAAAATTTATCGTTTGCTTAAATTTTAATATCTGAAAGAACACTTATTGTCTATTACTTATTTCTTCACTTGAAAATGCCTTTAGGAGGCCAGCACGATGATGACAATAATGATGTCAAAGCGGTCATGTTGTAGTAGTTACCCCTATTAGAGGCAGATTGCATTGAGGACAGAGTACAGTAGACGGTTGTATGATATATTAAGTACTTTAATAGTGAAAGTAATTATATCGAGTAGTAGATGAAGGTTAAAGCTTTCTGATAAAAATAAAATAGGGGAAGAAACCATTCTTGTTTTTTTAGTATCAAACTGGTATTTGATTAAAAAACACTCTGATACATTGCCAAGGAGCTTGCAAATACCGATGGAGCAGAGGCAAAACGTTTGTCTACAGGTTCAAAAAAAAAAAAAACAGTACTGAAAGTGTTGAAATTTGAGTTGATTAATTTCTGAAATCTTCTCCAGAATATTCTTTAGGTTACCAGAGCAGTGTTATGGAATATTTTAATGTAATTCCAATGTATTTTCAGTCTGGGAGAGTTCTCAGCAAGTGTAGCTTCTCTTTGTTTGTTAATAAACCACATTATTCATTTATCTATTGTGGGTTTAATTCAACCTGCTCCAACATCTAAGTGACAATATTACAACAGTTACACAAGTTTTCAAAACATTTCCTATAATATTTGTAAAAATAACACCGGTAAAAAAAACGAGTTTTTCGAACATGGATTTTCTACTTCACACTTTGCGTAACATAATTTTTTGTACCTTAAATTATAAGAGTAAAAGAGAACGTTTAATCAAATTGAATTTATTCAATAATTAGTTTTAATAATTTATATTATTATTTGACGTTTATTAAATTTATCATTTAAAATAAATACGCCTTAGAATTTTTACCTCAATTAAGCTATATGTAATTAAAATTCAAGGAAACGATAAATTATCAAACGTCGGATTTGGTGATCATTTGGCGACTTGGTGAGAAACTTGGTGTAAAATTTAATTCTTTAAATAATTATCTTTAATGTAATGAATTAATTTTTATTAATTATAGTTAAATTATCGTATTGTCATCCAAAATAATCGTGTATAGAAAATTTCAGCTCAATTTAGTGCTTTAAAATCTGAGAAAAATGCTTTTAAAGATTTGAACCAGACACAGTTATAATGCGAATTAAAGAAAATCTATTAATAAAAGTTAAATAAGCAAACGATTTTTTTCAACTTTATCGATATTGATGGAATATTTATAAATTGCACGGAAATTAAATTCGAATGCATTGAAATCAATTCATAAAACTGTTGAATTTTTTTTAAAAAGTTCAATAACATAAATTTAGCTCTCTTATTTACTATAGAGAAATAATGTTTCTTTAAAATAAATCTATTCTTTCAATTACTATCCCTACTGTTCAGTTTTTTTAAGGCGTAGACACGTTGAAAGGCGAGAAATATATTGTATACTAAAAATAGGAGAAATTCGAAAGTAAAATATAAACGATTTAAAATTCTGGCATACGAATTCCAACATTCTAGAATGAAATATACGAAACGGATTCGTTCGGAATGCGAAAAGATCGTAGAAGTGGTTTATTTATTTTTTCAGAACACGCCGTTCCTTTTCCTTTGCATATCAAGTTTATTTATTCATCATTTCCTGAGAGAAAGTAAGGAATACGCGTGTGTTTTTCGAAATTTAAAATGGACAGCGGTAAAATATCGCTGGTTTTTCTTGTGCATTACTTCTGTGTTGCATTTTGTCATTCCAGAACTCGGATACGATTGGAAGTGTTTTATGCGAGCGAAAATAATAATAGCAACTACGACTTACGCTGAACTAAAATTTAGCGAAGCAAGAATATTCGATTCGAATAAACAGACAGGAAAACTGAAATTACTTCATTTGTATGCACTTCTTTTCTTTTTAATGTTTCAGGGAAACTTCAAAAAAAAAAAAAGTGAAAGATCAGATTTTGTCTTCAAGTTTCAATGCTTGTTTGTTTTTATTTGCGTGTCGTATTTGTCTTTTTGTAATGCATCTCATTTTCATATTCTGACTGTATTTTATTTCTTTCGATGCTTCGCTCAAATTAATGTATTCGAACTCTTTCCATTTGAAACTGCACCACATGTGACAAATATTTAGAATATATTGCAACTGGAATCTTCTCTCTCTCTTTTTTTCATTGAAAAGATGTATTACTTTTGTTATTCAAAACATATCTTTTTTTTTATGTTTTTCACAAGAACAAAAACACTAGACAAAAGAATACCCTATTAATAATTTGAGGATATTTGAACCGAGATTACTCTTAAACAAGAATCAATTTATTATGAGATACTTATAGTTAGTATTATTAATTTAGGAGAATTTACAAGAGAATTATATTTCTTTATAATTTAATTTCCTATTTTAAAAAATTCAAAATAACGCTATTTTTGATACACTTTCAGAGTTAGAAGTTTTCGACCCTGAGGAGGGGGAGAGCAGCTGACCATGAAGGACCTGCGACATTTCGAACTCTTGACCACTCCGTCCGAAAAAGAAAAGCTGGCCCTTGCGCTCTTAGCAACCAGGCTAAAAGCAGATCTCCCAACGGTCTAGTTATTAAGGCGTTTTAACTTCTTGCATACTTCCTCTCCAGTGCCATCGTGATGATACGAAAAGGAACATTCTGAACGATATTTGCAGAGAATGTCACTTTTATAGCTATTACTGCAATTGATATACATCCCCCTCCCTGCTGTATTGAGTTTCGTTTAAGACAGTTCCCATTTGGCGTCACTGGCTATCTCTAGTTAGGTGGCGGGTCTCGTCGACACGAGACACGTGCACTTTAGCCGGAATATCATTAGATGTGATTTTTGTGTAGTTATCTTAGTTCAATACACAGAAAGGCAAGTGTTTTTCGTCAGGGGCAGAGGCCACTAATATTTCTAAGCTGTGCTGCGATCAAGTGTTTAAGTCCTGGATCATTCCTTTAGTGTTAGATGTTTTCGACCCTGTATAGTAGGAGGACAGTTAACCATGGAGTGCCAGCGTCGTTTGGAATCCTTGATCAATGGGTCCGAAGAAAAAAAAGTTGTTCAGTCTGTTTTTGTCGCGCTCTTATCACTCAATCAATCATCCGAAGTGTACTGTCAGACCAATGTTAAAAATGACAAGGTTCGTCACCAATTACCTTCTTGTTGCTTCTCCGGGCAAGTTAATAAAAAGTTGCACAATATTCTATTATCTTTCTCTAATATCTCCAATCTCTCTATCTTCTATTATCGTGGCCGTGGTAGGCAAGTGATCATAGTCGCATAATCGCAGCTGGTGTTGTTTTCGTCGAATCGCAGGTCCGACCTTTAATGTCACTAAAGACTCGACATATAGCGGGTCTGATGCACGTTAAATCTGGTCGAGGTCCCTTGACATCCCTTTGGTGTAGTGGGAAAGGAAAGGAAAGTGACAGCTTAGGTGTCGTCCTTGTCACTTGACCCAGGTTCAAAATTAGGAAGTCTATCATCAATAACCCTCGAGTTTCTTCTCAGTGCGAAGTTAATAAACAATCACATCACCAAATCATAATGATGAATTCAGATCTTCTCGACGATGAGAATTCGACAAGGCAGCAATGAAAACTGACCTATGAAGGAGAATCAGATTCGTTAAGGCACCGTTGAATAGATAACATCACACAGTGATAATATCAACGTTCTAACAACTCCTTCTGTCATCAAAAACAAGCACTTTGTGAGCCACCCTGGTACAAAACATTGAAAGTACAGGGGAAAACTGATTTTGATATTATTGAAATGAAACTAAATACTCTCTCCCTTAAACAAACGCTTGATTGATTAATTAAAGCCACACTTATAAGCAACATTAAGGCGATTGTTGACAAATCCCGTAATTTTTATCCGCTGTCAAATGCCAAGGATAACACCTCAGTTATCACCTCTCTATCCCAACTTCCACATCATCCCAAATGAAGATATTGAGACTCCTCAAAGTAAACGTGCATCTTCAATGGCATTGGGATTCCAAAGATCGATTTTACAAAACAACTCGGGCTATGTACCACGGCCACTCTGCTTCTCTAACCGCTATGCCCTCAATGGTTAAAATTGATGTACTATGAAACTTATGGACTTGAACTATAAGTTGTGTGATTGTTTTTATCTATTCCATATCAGTAAAGAAATATATGACTGCCAACAGCAATGCAAAATTTTTATAGAACAAATAAGAGGGTAAGTTAAATTCCTGACTCAAGACCAGAATGAATTGAACACTTCACGGAAGAAGACACACTATAAGGCATGGTTTTAGAAGCTGATAACAATGATGCTTTTGTTAAGTGCTTTGAAATTGCTTTTACGAGCGCATTTGAAAAGAATAGCATTTCATTTTTAATAATAGAAATACAGTAGTACATTAAATTGTGGAATCATTTGTAAGCATTTGTAGAAGCATCGCTTTATCTGAATCTTTGAACGGCCATTCATTTATTTCAAAACCATTTATGTATTATTAGAAGGGAAATTAAATGTGAATAATGATGCAATAATATTTATCCAAAAATACATTTAATCTTCTTTAAAACATAATCCAAATCAGTAAAAGAGAAAACTGAGAATCATTTTTATAGGGAGGAGTAAAGTTATTTTGTTTAAAATTATCCAATTCGAATTGATTTATTGTTTTAATATCATTAATTATGATCAACATAGCGTTATGCTTATAATAAAGGCAAATGAAACTTTAATTATTTAGATTTGAAGGGCAAAAATATTTTTTTCTGATTATATATATATGTGCCATGCGATAACAGGATATAATGTTTGAAAGAAATGTACCAGAAGTATTTTTAAGGATTCAGAAAAATATAACTTATTTATTCGCTATAAGAAAAAATTAATTCTTTTTAATTGTATTTCTACTAAAAAGCATTATGAGGAATTAAGATTCGAAATTAAAAGCTCAATTTATATTTATTTATTTATATATATATGTGTGTGTGTGTTTTAATTTTTATTAATTTTTACCCAATTTATTTCTTGAAAAATGAAATTATTAATTTCCATTAATTTACTAAACAAGTTATCTACCAACTTAGAACCATCTTAATGAGCATAACTGAAAAAGTAATTTTAGAAAAACCTAATATTTAAAGACTTACAATCTGGGTTATAGTCGTTCAAATCTCTGCATTCCTTCTGGTTCAAATAATAATACAGTGTAATTGTCATTCATTGTACAAACAACAGAAGCGTTACTGCACCATATTATGCGTGGGAATATTCCGGCGCGAAATCAAAATTTGGACATGTCATGATATGATTTCAGTCGATACGTCAACACGTATTTCAGAGCCTTGTGTATATTCTATGTAGCTTCCTTATTTTCTTCTCAAAGTTAAATTATTATTTTAATTCCAAGGAATAAAATGAATTCAAAAATTCGAAATTGCGTCTTCGAATCTATAGTCTTATTTTATCTTACTGAATGCAAAAAATTGCATCAGAGAGAGAAAGTAATAGCACGAATATTTAATTTTCTCGACAATATTTGAAAATATTTTTCAGGACCTCAAACTCACAAACGTATCATTAAAATAGACGTGAATATATTTATAAGAATCAAAGCGAAAATATGATTCTGCAGAAACTTTCATTACTTCTTGCTCTTTTGAAAGACTTTTTTTTTTTTTTTTTTGCTTTCAAATATGTAAAATAATCTAGATTTGAGGACGGAAGTAGAAATTCCATAGCGTTATATTTGTTCATGAAATAGCCTTGATAACACAAAAGACCCACCGTGTAGCTGGGGTTGAAGCACGTTAAATCTGTCGGGGCCAAAGTCCTCCCGTTGGCGTGGAGGGGAAGTTAGGAAATGGGAGCCAGTTCAGGCGTCGGTCTCGTCACTTTGCCGAGGTTCAAAATTATGAGGTCCGTCGCCAATGCCCTCGTGTTGCTTCTAGTGCGACGTTACTAAAACCCAACCAATCGTTCATGAAATATAAAAAGCTGGTAGACGGAAGTTTTTTGAGCTTATTTAAGTTAAGGATACATATTTAGAGACTGAATCATTAACTACTCTCTTCTAATTTATTTAATTTACTGCATTAAAATAAATTTAATTCTATGAAATTATATTTACAATTATTACATGAATCAAGTATATGTGGTATGCATATTTGCTACAATTACAATGTGCAACTGAAACTGAATGGAGTCATGGGGTCTGTTTAATGTAATAGTACAAAGTCAAATTCCCATATATCGGAATAAGAACTAAAATAGGAGTTTTCATTCATTTATTTAGTTAAATTATTTCATTAATGACTTGCAGCTTGAGGAGTAAAACAAAAGTAAGTCTCAACTTGAAGAAAAAACGATAATTTAACGACTGAACAAAAAAATGAATTATTCTAATTTCAAATGGATCTATAAAATAAAGATATTTTAATTCTTAATTGACGTACTTCATGTTGCGGTATAACGCAGCTACAACGGAGTTTGACACCTAATCCGTTTTAATACTTGAATTTCGCATCAATTTCTTTTCTGTATTGCAAACAAGAATGCATACAGCAGACAAAATGTATAACGAAAAACATGGTACGAAAAACAGGGTTCGCCAAAAATATTCCTACTGTTCTAGAAAATTCTATCGATATATATTGACATAAGATATTCAAACATGGTACCCCATGAGACCTGGAAGATGTTGCACTAGGAGTATCCAAATAAAGTTGAATATTTCTCAAATCATCTTGTATTAATATCGTCCACAAAAAACTGTGACGAGAAAAATTCCTTATTAAACATTTTACGCTCATACTCTGAAATATACGAAAAGATTGGAAAGCAATAGTCATGAGAATACTCGAACACAATGCTGAACTAATTGTGCTCTTTATTATGAACATTTAAAAAAAATGGATTCCCTTCTTTTCAGATATGAGAATTAATCTCGTCTTATAATTTCATTATGTATGTGGTTTGGAACTTCTCTATTGATTCCGCTTCTTTCAGCGAGCCCACATTTATTACGGAAGTTGTTTATATTTGATAAAGTGAAACAAATTGCTTTTTCTAGTTTACTACAAAACGGGGCTTTTGGAAGTGCTTGAAAGGGAAATTGATATTATTAATGGCACTGTGTGTGTGTGTGCATGCGCTTCATAAAAAGAATTATCTCCAATCATCATTGAACGAGAATTTCACTTTGGACTTTAGATTATTTCGAGTTTCGCGAACTATTCAGCTTCAAGATTCTCAATTTATAAGGGTCACATGACAGATACAATCATGTGTTATCTCTTATCGTCAAAACTGACATAACTCTCATACTTGTTGATGTACTTGTAAATTTCTCACACTGTTTCGAATATAATAATTTGGTAATGATATGTTATCAATTAGAACTTTCTAAAAACATTTCGAAAAAAAAATACATTTTTATTTATTCTTACATACTGTGGATATTTTTAAATCTAGAAGTATTTCTTATATTTATATGAATTAATATATATATATATTTACAAATGTGTTCTTTTGAAAGGAAGCAGTGTAAAAAGCAAAAGTTAGCGACAGTGAACAAATTGATTGGCTTGAAACACGAGATTGCCTTCATAAATGACCTTGACGCCACAAGATTCATTGATTGGTTTAATTAACGTCAAACAAGATTCAACACGAGGGTTATTGGAGACAGACATCGTAATTTTGCACCTCGGTCAAGTGCCGAGGTCAACATTTGTTAAGGCATCTCCCTCTCCAAACTTCCACATCGTGCCTACTGGAGGACTTTGAGCATCTACATATTTAACATGCATCAGTCTCGGTTACATGGCTCGAACCCACGAATCGACGAAACCCACCGGCCACGAATCAGAGACCATGACCACTAGGCCACCATGGGACATCTGAAGTCACATGAATCAAGCACATGTTCTTATTTTATGTATTCAAAATTTTTAACTTTTGTGTGCACTTGGAGATGAGAATTATTTATGTTTTATTTCTCAAATTTAGTTAAACAACCTACTTAATAAAAGAGCTGTTTCAGCTCGTAATACGTATTGGGAGAGCTCAATTTTCTACAAATTGTGAAGCTGCTCGAGTGATTCGAAATGAAGCCAAACTTCAAACAGAAAGCCAATATGTCTCAACTTTATATGATTGTAGATAACTATCACTCTACGTAGGGAATGCTACGAAAAAGTCAAGAACTCATTAATTCATTAAAACCGATAAAAAAATAAGCGTGTTCGATTGATTGATCGATTGTTTATTAACGCCACACTTGGAAGCTATACAAGAGATATCGTAATTTTGAGCGAAGGCAAAGCGTCTCCTAACTCCCATGCAAAGCGAATGAGAGGATCTTGAGCCCTTACAGGTTAACGTCATCAGCCTCACTACACGACGAATCATTAGAAGAATTTGGATTCGAACTTCACGACTCAACTGAAACAGTGCCGTCTTTAAGCTTATAACTATGACCCCTCGGTTACCGTGGCCGCCCATGTACGGTTGGACTATAGGATTGAATTACCGTTTAAATCAGTTAACCAAATCTGATTGTAACAATGGTTTATCAGCACAATCGATTATAAGCCTTACAGATCCGCAAATAAAGAAAAGGTCTATTTATTACGACAGTCATTCTAACCATACGGAGCACAAATTTTTAAATAATTGTAAATTTAAAGGCAAAGTAAGTGAAAAACAATAAAAATGTCTCCTCGCTGGCGGTGTAGATATGCAAAACGTTTTTTCTCATCCCTCCTAATTGTCGAAACAAGGAGTAAAAACAAACTACCCCGTACTATTTGTCATTCTCAGTCTGGTGAAGGCTGCATTCATCAATAAGAACCTATAATTGCTCCGCATTTCACTCCTTATTAATGATGCCACTAGACAGTCGAAACTACCGCGAAATATGTTCGATGTCATCTTCAACAATGATTAACGATCACTTTTCACTGTGACCGCACTCGAAACAAATGAATGCGACTCAAGTGGCGCGATATGCGTGTAGTGAAAAAGTAGACGAGCTAATGCCTTTTAATTGTGCCTGTTTCAAAACCAATTCAATTTTTAAATGAACTCAAACGTAATTAACTGATGGAAAGGAACTAATTGAATCAGATTGAATTTGTCATGGATTTTTGATGTCGTAGCTGAAGGAAGAAGCTTTCTCTGTTTTTATCCAAATGTTGCCTTATGAATTTTTAAATTCTTTCTCTAAACTTCTCATCTGGAAAGGAATTTATTATAATGTTTAATTAAATTAAAATTCCGGACAGAGAGAGCATTGTCAATTAAACTACAGATCATTAACGAAATTTTCTTTACTCGTATACAAATGATGTCTGATTTCCTTATTCGATTATTCTTCTCGGAAAATAAATTAGACGCATTTTCAAATCCATGTGATAAATTTGAACGCTGTGACACTGAAAATAAATCAAGTTCTTTTAAAGATATTTTTATAAGATTTGATGTTTAAGATTTTAAGAAATAACAAAATCAAGGACAGCACGATTTCATTTTCAAAAGTCTAATAGCAGATTTAATTTTGTAAGAATCCTAAGCAAGATGAATTCGGAATTCTAAAAAAGAATAATTCGAAAAATTAAGAAACTTCCGACTTAAAATTTAATTAATCAGCATTAGGTGACAAGATAATATATAAATTTTAAAGAGGTTGAAAGGATAATTAAATGCGTAAGTACATATTGCACTTAAATTAACTCCGATCAGAAAGTTGCAAATTTAATTTTTAAAATATCAATTTTTATTTGAAATTTAGTACCGTGAATGAAAACATCACTCATTTCAATAGAACAATAATGAGGTTAGTTCAAACACTTACGAAGCAGTACAACCTCAAGTTATGATTCTAGATAAGAACATAGTTATGAACAAATGACGAGTGCGCTCAAAGGCGTGAATGCTGGCAAGATTCAAGTATCTAGAAAACAACTGCACAAAACTCTGGTTAATCACAAATCGAGAACGATGAATCTTCTGATGCGAGATATCTTTAACTGGCTAAACTCGGCTGGTCTGGGCCGTCGAGGGGGAGAAAGAAATCCGAACGGGTACAGGAAAGGAGCTCAAGTTGGATTATAAGCAAAAGACATCGATCGGATCGGCAAGGGAATAACTCCTTTTCTTCTGCCGCTGAACGATGAGTCTTCTGAAACGAGCTGTGGTCGCTGAAACCTAGTGGTCAAGGCCACAGACTCGCGGCTGTCGATTCTTATCGAGTCATGGGTCGGGTCTTGATGACACTGAAGACCCGCTGTGTCGACGGGGCTGATGCACGTTAAATCTGTTGGGGCTGAAAGTCTTCCCGTTTGCGTGGTGTGAAAGTTAAGAGAAGGGGTGCTAGCTCAGGTGTCATCCTCGTCATTTGAGAGGCTCAAAATTACGAGTCCCGTCGCCAATAGCCCTCTTATTGCTTCTAGTGTGACGTTAATAAAATCAAAGCAAAATCTGATGCGAGATGTCTTTAAATGGTCCAGGCTGAACTCGAATGGTCTTGGCCGTCGATGGAGAAAAGAAAATCCGAAAAAGTCCAGGAAAGGAGCGAAGGATTGTCGGATTGAATTGTAGGCGTAAGACAATAATCGACTTTGCATGGGAATAACTCCCTTTCTTCTTCTGCTGCTGTATTTTCGTCCGATAATTGCGTGGATATGAATACTAATATCTGGGCCTCATGCAGAATATTTACAATTTTCATAACTGCTCGCACAATGTGGTGCATTTACAATTTTCATAACTGCTCGCACAATGTGGTGCATTTACAATTTTCATAACTGTGGCAAATTGGTTGTTCTAAAGAGCCGCCTCGTGGATAGATGAGAATGTGCAAGTGGCTCTTTCCGCTTCATGGCATGGAGAGAGAATAGCAAGCAGTTTAAAGAAGGTCGACACAAGTCTATTTGTCTGCCCTTTTTACAAATTCACGCTGTTTAGGGAACTGTCCAAATTTTTAGGGTGCTGCACTGATGCATCAGAGGAGTCATAAGCATATACGGTCAAAAAATGTATTTTTCAAATTTATTTTTATAGATATTATTTGAGTCCCCTTTCTCTATCATTTTCCAAAAGATGAAAGCATTTTCCTGAAACTTTTTCCACTCAACAGATGCACATTTTAATGAGTTTCATCTGAATTTTTTTAAAAAAAAAATGGCAGCCACTTTAATTTTAGTTGTAGCTATTGTAGCCTAGTGGTCATAGTAACGAACACGCTGCCGACATTCTGTCCATCGAGTCGTGGATTCCAGCCTTGATGCCCGCCGTATAACATGGTTGATGCAAGATAAATTTGGTTGAGGTCCCAAATCCTCACTTAGGCGGAATGTGAAAGTTTGGAGAGGGAGGTTTTAGTTCGATTTTCCTCTTCGTCACTTGACCGGGACTCAAAATTATGAGGTCCGAATTTTGTATCCGATTCAGGTTTTATTATTCGCAAACGAAGGGATCGGTCATGGTCCTATGTTTGTTTTTTTAAATCATTTTAATTTAAAAAATATAAATTTATGACCCTGTGAATCTGTTGGAGATTCTGACCACTGCACGTTTTCTCTTGCCCTTTAACCAAAAGCTTTCATTTAAATTATCCATCCCGCTGTTGAAGCAAAACATATTTAGCTGATGTTCCGTGTGTGAATATCCTTACTTGCATTTCTAGCTTAAATCCTGTATTCTTACGGCTCGTAAAATTACCTAACAATTTTTTTAATTGTTTCAGCTTTTTATTACATTTCTTAATATTTCAATTTTTCATATTATGTGATTATATAATTGCCCACCTTGTATATATTTTTGTCTAATACTTCATTTTTAGTTTACGAGTTTCTGGATGGTTTTTGTTACAACGTCATTTAGCCTAATGTAAGTTTATACATCTTTTTTCCTGGAAGGAAATTCTATCATTAATTTTTTATCCCTATCACGTACATTTCCCATTCTGTAAACATATTTTAAGATTTTTCTTACCTTTGAAGATCGCAATTATTAATATATTACGCTATTTGTTCCAACATGTACTGTTACATCTTACCTTTTATTGTTGATTTCTTTTTGACCAATTAATGTTGAGTGCGGTGACTCCCGTGAGTCCGGTTCGCAGCTGTAAACCATTTTCGGTAAACTCGAGCCCCTTGGGTATTCTGCCAATAACGCTCGTGTTGCTTCTAAGTGCGACTTTTATAAACAAATAATTAAAAATTAATTTCACTTCCTGACCAAAACTAATATGAAACTAAATATTTAAGCGCTGGTTTGTTGTTTCCTTATGCAAATCCAGTCCTGGATCAAATCTCCCCCGAAAAATATTTGGTATATTTTAATGGCTTAAAAAAAGACATGGAAGTGGATTTTACATAATCAATAAGTGGATTTTATATAAATTTTTAGGCACGCAATCAGCGAGTGTTTTGGCTTTTCTCTTCAACTTCTACGCTCGGTTCTGCGTAACTCGGGAGCATATTACATCACATAATTGTCTGGGCTATCTCTCCGACAATTGATTCATAGTGGTATAATTTTAAAAAATCACCCGTGTGTAGACTGAGTATTCCAGCTCATCTAATATGCAGATGTGAAAATATGTTTGCTCTTTATACAAATCAACACTATTAATTGGATTATTCCAATTTTTTTTTTAATTTTTAAATATATTCTATCTTCCTCTTCCCTCTTAAGAATTTTTTTTTTTTTTAAATATATCGTTGTTTATGTTTTTATAACTCCCCTCTCATTTTTTTTAAAACCATTTTTCTGTACTTCACAACTGATGGAACACTTTTCTCCAAATTCTTTCCGCTCACAAGAGCTGAGCTTTTTAACACAAAACTATGGTTAGCAGTGGCAAGTATCTATCTACTTGAGTCCGCTTTTTACACGGACAGCTTTACGTAGCCTGTTCTTATGTTGGTAATCCTAAAAATCTGTACAACTACACACCAGATGGAAAAGCAAATATATATATATATATATATATATTTATATATATACAAGTAATTGCCTGAAATTTTCTTATCAAAATTAGTTTTTTCTTAACCTGTTGATTTTTTAACCTGTTCTTTTTTCTTTTCCTTTTTTTTTTTTTTTTTGGCTCACAAAATGTCTTATTAAAAACAAATCCATTTTTGAGATTTGTAATCATTAGCTTTTGATATTTCTTTTATCCTTATCGTAATACTTTTTTCAGATCCCGAGATTAGCCAGCTAATTCAATTAGTAGTAATATAAAAGGAAGTAATATTTTGAGTTTAATTTAATAAGAATATCTTAACATTTGATGAGTAGATTAAAATCCCGTCTCTTCTTTTAAAGCGCGATACAATTATCCAAGAGAATCATAAAAAAAGGTTTCATTTTAAAGTAGTGTTAGTTTTATTAGGCTATTCATCTGTAAATTCACTTACAAAGAATCAAGTCCAATTTTAAAAACTCACTAAAATTTTTTATTAAGTAATGTTGCATCTGCGATAGAGTAACGGACTATTCATCCAAAAAGATTCATTGATGTTTTCTAACATACACACTCCAAAAATATGCAAATACGATTCAATAAACAAAATATAGACTTAAAAATTTGCGATAAGTAATGAAAGAACGAACCATTTACTTCTTTTTTTTAAAAAAAAGCTTTATTTACAGTGGATATATCTGCAGAAACCCATTCCACCGGCTGACATTTCAGTAGAAATCGTAGATCGAAATTTTATGCAGGTGATATTGAACCCAAGGACAGACCCCTCCCATTTCTATAGAAAAGAACTCCCTTTCTTTTAAAACCGAATCGTAATGATCATTTATTAAATGAAGCTTCATTGTGTCGAATCATCTTACTCTGAAAGGAAAGTTGGAATAAAAAGATGCTCCAAATAGAACATTCCTAACTGGTCCCCGATTCACAAACCCTTCCGTTGCAGCGGGCTTTGTTGTTAATCAATAGGCAGCGGCTGGCAATTAGACGACGCACTTAAAGGGTTATTGATAAGCTTGCGAGGAAGGACGGCCCCACTTCCAACCTACTTAAGACTTGGTAAGCTGCGAGAGAATTAGCGGTCTCTCAGCGAATGGGTTTGCTTTTTATCTTTGTTCCATATAAATCTCTTTGAGAGCGGGGAAAAAATAACTGGAGAAGTTTTGGAATAACAATGATAATTCGTTCTTCTTTAGTTTACCGGTCGTTTTTAATAATACATTTTATTTTTATATGCTTAGTTCTGCTTTAGAATAACGAAATAAAAGAAACGATGAAACTTTTCCAAGATTGTTTTGAGTCGCGAGTATTGTTGTCTTTTAAGGTAACGGACGAATTTTCAATTTAATGAAAAGGTTCTCATCAATTTGCTTTGATGTCGTTTCTTCTAATTGTGCATAATCATAGCATCCTTATTCATATATTAATGTATGTCTATCGCGATAATAGTTTCCGCCGCTGCATTTATCTATTACTAAAGTAACGAGACTACTTCGAGCATTAAAAGAGGGGGAATGAAAAATGTATTCTCTTAATATTGCCCTTCAAAACAAATTGGGCGCACACTTCTCAAATAAATTGATAATAACGTCATAAAAGGTCCCTCCTTAAAACAAAATCGAAAAAAAAATGTACAATCAATTTTGGTTGTGAATTTTTCAAACAATTTTTACAGTGTAAAAAAATTATTTCTGAACATCGCATTTTTAAGAATCTGGCTACTTCAACCCCTTATATGTATAAGTAGCTTATACAGAATTTTTCATCTGGAGGAGGAAGACACGGAAACTAGATTTTTTCTCTTTAAATATTCGCAAGTATTCTTATTTAAAGCAATAAGTTTTCAGATGTGTACGCCGAGAGAGTAATTAGCATTTAGTAATTATTTACTCGAATTATACATCTAATAAATGATTCGCGCTCTTGAGACAGAAACATTTCAAATGGAGGCGTCTTTATATATACTTGACTTTTTATTAATCAAGCTTAAAAATTATACCAGGTATGCGATAAGAAAAAATTCTTTGGCGAAAGCTCCTGAGGGGTTTATTACTCATGAACAATCAATTCACGAAGCGAGCTTAAAGATCACATATGACAAAATTTGAGTATTCATTTTAGGGTATGCTTGCTATGATTCGTAGCCAAACATAGGAAAAGAGGGGATATATGAGGTTTTTTTTAAATTCCATGACTTAGGTCACGCAATGCAACAAGTGGTAAGATAAAGTTCCAAAATTAAAATTAGATAAGATTAGCTAAAACAATTCTTAGAATGATGCTCATTTTTTTTCCCAAATTACAAATTGTAATATAATTACACAATTTTAATGTGAAAGTAATATTTCAGACATTTAAGACTAGATTAGACCTACGACAACATTATTTTTAATATGCATATAAATTCAGTCGCGATCCGTTGAAATATTTTAGGTATATTATGTCATTTTATAATTAAAAAATAATATATCTCTTCCTTTATATATTTGGTATATATGAAACATTCTAAGAAATTCATGATATAATGAATATTGGAAGTCTATGAAGTTTTCAAATGAAAAAAAAAACTTTAAAATAATCTATGTAATGATAAATAACGATCTTTTTTTCTGAATAATACTCGATAAATGAGTAATAAGGGCTCGAAAAGTTTGAATAAGTAAGATTCGCGAGAAACTGGCTCACGTGTATATTTATCATTTAAAAAAATAAGAATGAAGAAAAATCCACGAGAACGAATCTACACAGAGAATTATTAAGTAGTTTTTCCTCCCCAGAATACCTAAAAAAACATATCGAAAAAACGAAAAAGCAATCGAATCCTGAATTTGAACAGACAGCTGAATTTTGCGCCAGTGTTGCATTCCATGGCGAGCTTCGGAAAAGTGACAAGTCAAATTACACCAACAGAACCTGCGATTTCCATTTCCAGATGTCAAGTCTTCGAAGGCAGGATCAAACGGCATTTTTTATTTCAGGAAAATAAGAGTTTGCCATTTTCTGGTTCAAAGATTGTGGGACCGTAAAAGAAAATAGTTTGGAATAGACAGGTGAAGAGATGTCTAGCCTACAGGTTAACCGTTTTTAACTTCGTTTGCCACAATCCTTTTAACGTTAAATATATTTCTGAAGATGATTCAAAAGAGGGGTTGAAAACAATATTTATTTTAGAATGTTTAGTAAAATAAAAATGTGTATCACACTTTTCTACATTTTTTTTTAAATCAGGGATGAGATATAGTTATTGCTTGTTGAGTTCCCATCACAGCCTGTAAGTTAAAGTCTGCCAAAGAGCATCTATATTTACTCTTGTTGCTTTCCAAGAAAGAAAAATTTTGTTTACAAATATATGTAGACGCAAATATAGAGAACAATTTTCCAGCATATTTCATTGTATATGGATTTTTTTCATCAGACAAAAATTTGTAAAAATGCCGTGAATTCGTAATTGTTTTTTCAAGACTATCACGGCCACACGGGAAGGGGAGATAATAGCCTGTGTTACTCTTCATGCCACAGAATTAGCCGATCAATCTACCATGAGAAGGTTTACCGGTATGCTTCTATTTGATTGCCTTCCTGAGTTTCATGAGCGCTTAATTGATAATATCCCTAAGCATTGATTGTAGCTCCATATTCGACGAGAAATGATGTCTTGCGACTGAAGAAGAACGAAACAATTCATATTGTTACAAAAATTCTAGGTGTATATTCGAGTGAAATCAATCAGACGAAGAAGATAACAGCTAATGACACTTTATTCGTGACTGTTCAAGACAGGAAGACACACAGGTAGCAGAGCTTAAGCAACAATATCACAATAAGAAACATAGCACTCTTACAGATTAACAACAGAGATACAGAAACAAAAACAGCAGTTGTAATGACAGTAGTAGTTATGACTGCACCGTTCAGCTCACCAGCCAACTAGCTTGCACTACGGACAAATCTCCACATTAATGCTTTGCATTTCCAAGGCAGACTCCGACAATTCCCGGTAAATTAATTTAGCCAATACCGACCGTTTCCTATAGATTTCCCGATGGATTCTCTCTAGTTTCGCCTCTTTCCCTTTTGCAATCACTCAGGCAAAGCGTGACGTCACAAGAGAAAATTCAGGAATTCCTAACTTTTCTACCTGTCGAGATAACGCAAAGATTCCAGTATTTCCTAGAAACATGTTTTTAGCACCAAATTCTTCAAGATTAAAAGCTTATTGCATAAGTTTTCATTGGCTGACTGATTCTATCTCTGCAAATGTCTCACTTCTTTTTTATGAGAACCGTTGCAATGAAGAGACATATCGGATTCGTATCAATATGAATGAACACACCTGCTGCTCGCGTCCTTTCATCATTCCCTCGCGGATGCGTAACGTTATCTATCCAATGAACATTCACATGAATCGTTTTCTTCACACTATCAGCTACATTTCAAACTCGTCTCCATTTTTCTATATACAGTAAGCTCTTTTTAACCCGGTACAATTGGGAACTCGATCTTACCGTATTAACAATTTCGTCAAATGATCGAGTGTCAAAAACTTTTCAACGGAGATACCAACTACAAATCCTTCTCGATGAAAATTTAAGCGATTACAACATGTATTTAATGTGTTAACGCTCATTCAGTACCAGTGTGGATGATATAAATATCAAAATATCTCACCGTATCCTGACAACTACACAATTAAATTCAAACTTTTTGAACAATAACAGGATATTCTTGCACTGATAGAACACAGCACAGAAAAGAAAAATTAATACAGTAAAAAAAAAAGTTGGGACAAACTACTACAGTAACATGCTTAAGCTTACATCTTTTATTAGCACTTGAATAACACCTGCTAAGTTTCAAGAACATTTTACTGTACTGCACACTACTCAGAGAAAATTTCAAAATAGTGCAAACACTTGTTTGAGTAAACATATGTAATTTGCTAGAAAACAAGAAACACTCTATTGTAATGAAAACTAGAAGCTACGACAAGCTCACTGTTCGAAAAAAATGCGAGCAGCATTGTGTCGCAATGCAAAGCTGCTCGCTGGTGGTCACTGTCAACAAACTCCCGAAGGCGCTCGAAAAAATCCACGTGAACTAATATTTCGAATTTATATTCCCAACTAACATTTCAAAGAATTCGTTTATCGTCAGACAGAGGGTCTCCCCCAGTTTCTGCTATTGATTATCCAACTGACACTTAACTCAATTATAAGGCATGATAACATCACTAATTAATTTATTTTCTACGATGGCACATCGTAATTAACAAAGAGCCTAATAATTTTTGAGCCTGCAATGATGCTTCCTAACAGTGTTACTCTTATGGTTGGAAAGAAACACTTACAAAGCTTTTATTAAATACTGAAGAAGGGTGAAGCAATAATCTCCACTTAGCGTCAAACTTGGCGACAAAATGAAAGTTTTTGAAAATGCTTGAATTTTCTTGATATCTTTATTAGGAGAGAAATTCTGGAATTTCCCTTGGGACGTCACACCTAGTTGAGAAAGATTTTAACACGCAGAAGTGTGAGATAAGATAATCTGCTTTTAAAGTTCGCTTAAGTCGGCCTCAAGTGCAAGCTGTGACTTTGACGTTTTGTCTGCACTGAGCGTTAATGGGCTGGTAAGCTAAGCGTTTTTGAATGTGCTGAGGCTGTTTTGGTAGAGATATGCTATTTTTTGTGTTTCTAATCCATACAAGTACTATTTTGCCTCACGTTTCCCTTTTCATTTGATTGAAAAAAGTTGGAAACTTAAATATTAAGTCCGAAAGGAATCCCAGATGTTAGTTAAGGGAAAACTCACAATTAGCCCATGTGACTCATCAAGAAAGATAATAAATAGCTCATACTTCTAAACGAGATATCTAACTAAGAAAAAAAGGGAATGAATGAAATTAATGGAGCGAATGTCGTATCTGAACATCAATCATCATCAAAAACCATAACACTCTTAACTTGCTCTCCTGAAGCCAGTTAATATTACTTATAAATCTTCTAATATGATGCTCAAGTCCATTCTGCTCTAGCACCATTCTCAAATAAAAACATTTTCTGATTCTTTCTTAGCAACCAAACTAGAATGCTTCTTTGTAAACCGAACATTCGCTCCCTTTTTGGAAATTAAAATATAGCAATACACATGCACAACTATAATACTTGTATTTTATCCTTTCAATTGAAATCATAAAAAAAGTGTGAATCATAATTTCCAATCATATATTATTTCAGAAATATTAAGAGAAACACTTCATATCATTAGGCTATCACAAAGAACATTAAAGTGATTTTAATTCAAAAGTTACATGAATAAGGAACAAAATAACGATTTAAAAAAAAATAAAACGTCGGGCATTTTTAAAAAACACTTGCCGCAGTAAACTAACAAATAGAGAATACGATATAGAATAGAGAATACAGGACTGATGCATTTGTAATCTACAAGAAAATTTATCCAGGTTACCAAAAAATTAAATTCGCCATAATGAAATCGTAATCGATCCCCAAATTTAGCGAGAGCCTGATACTTCATTTTAACCGACTAAAGAAACGTTAGAGAAAATGTGAATACACTGCGAATAAATACGAAGTCTCATCACCTGATTTGGTAATGTTTTCTCAAAACCTCCACGTAATTCGAAATAATAACGTACAGTAAAATACATTTTGTGTTCATATACTATTCGTAAGCAATATTTGAGCAGTTATTTTTTTAATCGCTTAAGTCTATGTATGGAATAAATGAGTCAATGGTAGTTTTAGTGAGAAGCGAAGATCCTCGTTTTATATTTATAATCGTATATTCAATGGAGCATAATTTATTCATAAATTAAACCATAATTGATTAATATTTGCCAGTATTTTTAAGCTGATTTAAACGCAAATCCCCAACTATTTAAATGTAAGAAAAATAATCTTATACTACTTTAAAGAAAACGGTCTGCTTGTTATTTGTCGTAAAATAAATTAAATGAATTGCTGTCGATCCCTGAAAACTGGTGGCAGTCGAAGTCTTTGATACTAAACCGTGAGTTACAGTTTTAATATAAAGAGTGACAATATAAATTACAATATAGATCTAAACTTTCTACGTTATGCATACATGATGCCTCCTGCATCTCTTTTTTTTTTTTTTTTTTTGGTTTGTTTCTATTAGTTCTGGTTTCGTAAAAGATTCCTACTCTACCCCTTTTTTGCTCATTTGTAGGTGCGCAAGCATTTTCGAATTAATTTTTCTTTTGATTCTAATTTTTTTCATTCGGAGTTTGTTAAAACAGATCTATGGAATGTTTATCCCATGGTAGTGATGTGAGGGATTGCTTATTAAAATCACACTGAAAAGCAACGCCATTAGCGATGGACCTCGTCATGTTGAACCTCAGTCAAAGGACGAGGTTCAACACTTGAGCAAGCACTTTCCTCTACAAACGGAAGGACCTCAGCTAGATTTAACGTGCGTCATCCCAGCTACCCGGTGGGTCTTCGTGGCTCGAATCCACGACGTGAGGAAAATAACGCCGGACACCAGAACTATCTAACGATAAAAAGAAAAGAAGTATCAATGTCTTGTCTTAACAGGAAGTCCTGATGTCATTTGAAAAAAAAGATTAATCCGAATCTTAAAAAAAGGAAGCCATAGTAAAACTACGAGTTGAGTGAAGCCGCGAGTTAACGCAGTCCAACTATGTTATCCAATCTTTTTCAAATCCCATGTTTTTTTTTTTTTTTTTTTTTCAATTTACGTACACAACCATTAGCTTAAAACATGAATAACACATTATTATTCTCTAACGCGATTTATTTAGGTAAAAAAATTTGTCATAATTGCATTTTTCCGAGGCAATAATTTATACAATTCGCTATAAATTTACCTTTATCTATGAGAAACTCTTGCGTTAATTCACAATACAACAATATTTACAAAACACGCGAGAGTATAATAAAAATTAGCTTAATCTCCTTAGAGCTTTCCGAAAAAGAACTGATAATTTTCAACTTTGTGTCGGTAACTTTTTTAAAAAAAATTATCTTAATCTTTTGACGCAAAGAATAACAGATTTCATTAAAACTCATCTCGTTAAATTTGACACAAGGTGAATGTGTTTAACTTTTTTTTTTTTTTTAATTTCATTATCAACTTCATTTTTAAATGAAACTTTGAGGCAAACTTGTTGAAACACTTTCACAGCTGTCAGATGATATTTAACGAAACTTTAAAAGCAGGGGGAGGGAAAGGACTGGAAACTTTTAAGCCTTTTTTTATCATCCGGTATTGGTTCAAATTGAAGGGTTTCTTTTTCGAGTTTTTATTTTACGACCGAGGCTGAAAAAAAGACCAGGTCATATAATTTCTGAAAATGCCTTCATAGTCTACATGAGACAATCCTGATTACTTCCGTTTGAATAGTTTATATATCTCTCACTCTACTTGTCCTTTTTACATTAAAAGAATGTGAGTGCAAAAATTTCGAAAGTATATTCGTTATGACTAAGTGGCAGTTGTCTTGGTTTTCTCTTGGTCACACATTCACCCTTTCGCTACCGGAGTGAGATAAAAGAAGTGCTTCTCTGGGCCCGCAGCTTCTTACCGCGGAGTGTTACGCTATGCCCAGAAGATTTTAGATATTAAGCCTAATTCGTGAAAAAAATTCCTCTAAAATCGGCTGTTTATTAAAATATTTTGGTATTTACATATATTATTTAAAATGCATAAAACTTAATATATACAAAAGGAAAAAAGATTTAATCGAAAATTGAATGTTTTATACATAAAAAATCATACTTTTAAGAAAATACAAAATATATTTTTACATATGTTACATAAATTTCATTGTGTAATGATGTACCATTATATGGAATATATAAATATAAAAGATAAATCTTATTTTGCTGTATGGTATATTTATAACAAAAAATCAATTCGTAGCACAACGTCACATGTCTTACACACATATTTTGACGCTTCACGCAAGATTTTGAACAAAGGGCACATCTTAGTCCTTTTTTTTTACTTTAATGTCTATGTACAGACTTGGATTATTTTCGCTAACATTACTGTCAGATTCATTTATTAATTCGAAAATCTCAGTATCAGATAAATACTTTCTTTTCGTCATGACTGTCGCTACAAATAAAAAACGACCCAATGAAACGAACAGCTGAAAACATCTGCTACCAAAAGCCTTAACCCCCATAAAGGGCCATAAATTCTCCTTCGAACTTCTAAGAATCAAGAAAGAAAGAAAAAAAAGCAAACCGAAAGAGAGTGCACCCTTTAAATCATGTCATTAAATTTAAAGAGCCGCGCAGTAACACGTGCTTTTAACAATTACCCCCATCCTAGTATCCAGAAGAGAAATCCAAGCCCATATGACCAAGGTCAATATTCCAAATAGCCTATTATATAGGTTTCGCGGTATTGTAACGCCATATAGTAACAATAAAAAAATCAAATAAAACTTTCTCTAGAAGCGTATTTCAATTAATACGTTGGGCCGTATAAGATACTCACGGAGCGTATCGCCCTTGATACGCTGGGCACAGGAGAGCCAACACGAACGTATCGTCTGTGATACGCTGAGAGCGAACGGGTTAATGCGATTCAATTTATTCCTTCCTCCAAAAAATTATCAGAAAAACATTATTTTGTATTTAATGTTGAATCTTAATTCATCATTAATTGTTCCCAAAGAAAAACTGAGATATTCTTCTTATTACTATATAATCATTATACAGGGAAATTATAATTAAAATTGTCTTTCAAATGGCTGTTAGAAAAAGAACCACAGGTCAGAATCTGATATTTCATCTGAATATACGTGATGCAATGGGAATTTGTTTTCTGAAAGAAAAAAAAATAGCTCAAAATTGGACCGATAAATGGCTCTGTACTGGTTAAAAGAGGATAATAAACGATTGCTGTAAAAGGTAGGTAAAATTTAAAATATTTATTAAAAAACGTGACAAAAACGCACATTACATATATAATAAAAAGAAGGAGGGCATGCAGTTTCTGTTATTCTACATCTGAGAAGGTAGTCATGACTATTGAACGATCGGGTTCTATTAGCGAAACATTTTTACTAGAACGGTGGCTGAGCGGTAAATGCATTGAAGAAATTCCGGACATATTAAATGGTTTAAAATGCGTCTCTGGTCCGATGACTGCATTCGGTCGGAAGAAAATGATTGATAAGTTCAAAGAGACGGCTTCATCTGAGGCTTCATCATGTGGTAGAGGGAAGAAATCAATTGCTTCGACGTCAGTGGAGGATGTAGCTGGGAGGAAACGTCAAGCAATGCTTTGGGAAAGTGCAGTGCACGGAGAATTGCCCGAATTTTAGAAAAACCTGTCCGCACGATTCGTCAATTTTTCCGAAACATCTTATTATGCTATGTTTCAAAATTAAGTATGTTCATGAGTTGATTCCTGCGGACCTGCCAAAACGAGAAGCTTTCGTCTTGCAATTTCTTGCCCGAATGGAAGTGGACAATGCATGGCCATGGAACATTTTGTGGACAGACGAAGCCCATTTCAATCTCGAAGGTTCTATTAATACTCAAAATTGCAGAATATGGGCAAGAGAGAATCCGTACTATATGCAACCATTGCGTAAGACTGATTTTCACTGTCGGACATAACTTTCTAAACTTTTAACCGAGAGAAATGAACCAAATGTCATCTGAAAGAGAAAGGTGTGAATAATAAAACGGGTTAGAAAACCTAAAATGAATTATTATATACCAAATTAGACAAATTAGTAACCATGTTCCAACCACGAAAACACGCTTTTCGTATATCTTAGAGTTTTGAAAGTAATTGACATATTAAGGCTCCCATCTTGTAGACATTTTAAATCCGTGAATGCGATGGTTATCTTATAGAATTTCTGCTTTCTTCTTCTATTTTAAACTAATCGTATTCATTTGAATGTAATAAATGGCCTCCGAGAAAGCAAAAAAATTACGAGGATTTCCGAGGAATTACACTTTTCCACCGATATTTTGAAAATATTTTATTTTTTGACTTGTTTGGCGGGTAACAAATCATTAAAAATAATATAAGACAATATTCGAAAATCGCTGGAAATATGTTATCACTATTTTTTCAACCTTTAGCAAATACGTATTTCTGTCTAGATTTGGAGAGGAGTGTTATCGCAAAACAAAACTTAAATTGAACTTCTAATCTTCCACTACAAGATTGCTACGGAGCTAATTAATTCAAAAATTATGAGAAGTAGAATAAAGTCTTATTGCCAGATAAAAAAATTTCGAGATTGAAATACAAATAGTTATGTATATAATTAAGTAATATGATCTGCAGACGATATTTGTAGCGATACATTAGCAACGTGATTATATTTTTGAAAGATAGGCGATCTTTAAAAAATGCGTTTAATCGAAATATGGTACTTTTCCATTTCGCCGGCGCAAGCTATAAAGTCGCCAAAAATGATAAAAATGAATAAAAATATACACGCCAAACAGAATATGTGTTTACTGTGTGTTGTCGCCAATAAAGTCTGCTTGGCGAAATATGCGCCGACGAAATGGAAAAATACCCGACATATTACAGACAGTATTATTCTAAAATAACCATCAATTATTCGTATGTGACTTGTGATTAAAATTTATAGAATCACGTACGTATTTGAATGGCATTAAAATGCGATAAAGCTTTCATTGCTTTTTTTTTTTTCCAAATATTTTGTAAGCTGCATCTTTTTCATGATTCACTTTTCTCTTTAAGGCTCCCGTCTACCCGCCATTTTGATTTCGTGGGCGTAATGTTAATCCTATGGAATTTTGTCTTTAATTCTCGCATCTTTATTATTTGATCTATTTGAATGCAATGATGTGCATTTGAAAGAGCAAAAAATAATCAATGCTTCTGTGGAATTACTTTTTTCCTAAGATTCTTAAAAATATTTTTATTCTTATTTTAATTATTCGTTTTTGAGTTTTCCGGTCTTTAAAGAATATGTTCAAATATTTTTAAAAATCGGAGGAAAAAAGTAATTCCACAGAAGCCTTCATTATTTTTTGCTCTTGCAGATGCACTTTATTCCATTCAAATAGATCAAATAATAAAGATGTGAGAATTAAAGTCGAAATTCCATAGGATTAACATTAAGCTGACGAAATCAAAATGGCGAGTAGACGGGAGCCTTAACGAGCTGAATGATTTCCCAACGCGTCGGGATTTTGGTATCCCGTTGCCACATCGAGCTATGTTTTATTAACTACTACTACTAAAATTAGATGGCAATCGAGCGCCAGCGAGATTGCCGCTTCTGCTCAGTGTATCATATGGTAAAAATTTAACAAGAAAAATTAGAGATTTAAGAATTTGAATTTACGAAATAAAAGTTAAAAAAAGGGGGGAAGGGGGTAAGTAAATTAGAAATTAACATAGTTGACCATTCAATTAAAATAAGTTTATAACATTTTTGCTTGCTTTTCTTCGTAATTTCTTTACTCAAATTCTTATTATAAAAACTTTATCGCAATATATAATTAATCCCGACTTATGATATATACTGAATATGAGTTTCGTTTCGAAGAATTTTCGAATTCTTCTTCACCAATTGATTTCAATTAAAGATTGTATAAAACATTCAGTGACGTATTTAGAATATTCGGATTCAACTATATATATGTGGTTCACTTAGTACATTAATTAATTAGTTGTTAAATAATAAATGGCTTGATATTTGAGCCAAGTGACAAAAATTAGTAAGTTCATTTTATTAGGAATTTAGAGTGGGCAATGGAAACAAAAATAAAATTTTAAGAAACGAATTATTTTATCAGAATGAATTTGACATTTAGATCTTTAAAATAACGTTATTAAAAGTAATAAAAATGTCTTCCACTATCGATTAAATGCATTGCAAACAGCTTTCTTTTTTTTTTTTTTTTTTTTTCATCTCAGATAAATGTAATCAAAAATTATGTTTCTGAAAAAAAAAAAGTATTATTTTCCAACTTAAAAACTAGCAAAACGCCTTCATAAATAATATATATATATATATATATGCACACAAAATTTACGTTAATGAACATTACATTTTTATCGGAGAAAAAGAAAGTAAACAAATAAAAGTGCTAACTGTCGCATAAAAACTCATATGTGATTTTACGATGAAAAAAAAACTGAAAATCGAGCGATGCGACCATTAGATCTGGAGATGAAATTCCATTAGGTATAAATAAAAAAAAAAAGAAAAAGAAAAAGCATCTCGATAAAATTGTAGATATTTATTCAATTACCTCTATCCCTATGTTGTAGAGCGTTACTTTTATTTTACTTTTCGATGTATCGTAATCCTAAAATACGAATGTAATATAAAATGAATCAATCCAAATTGCTTTTAGATTAAGATCTTTTCTTCCAAGTTGTCACAAACTAAGGCTTAAGGTTTGTATGCTTTTTTTTCCATTTACTTTTTCTGAAATGACGTTTAATCTTTTCGATTTAAATATTAAAATAAAAGTCGAGATTCTTAAAACCACCTGGTTTCGTTTTTCAGCTATGCTTTTATAAATAATTTATTTTTAATTCAAGCTTGTTTACCCTAAAATAAAATGCCGCTCGTTTTTCCAATCTGTGTTTTTTTCTTAGATATAAAGGGGGGGAAATCGAGAAAATCCAAATTTAATTTCTTTTTTATTAGCATCTTTCCTAAACTATCAGAGATAAATATTAGATAACGGTTTGTACCAAATAATCAAACACTGAAAGATAAATTCTAGCAGTATTAATATATAAATATGAGTATACACTAATATTTGGGAACTAAGTCATAATACAGAAAAAACATATTTAAAAGCTTTAACAGTATAAAACCTTTGTTTCATTTGCTACTGCTGTCATAAACAAATTTATATAGATAATTACACAGTTATGCAATCAATATAGTCAAATATTTCGTCTCTCTCATGTAACACTGTTTTTTAATATTTCTCAAGTTATAAAGGATCAAGCAGTGTTATTCTCTCTCGAAGGATCATGTACCCTGACTATAGTGTGTTAAAGTGTATTAGTGCGGAAATATCTTAGAAGCGAAAATTAGAAGTAGAAGTATATTTACAGAAATAGTTATTTGTCTTTTTATCCAATGCCCATGTTAATGGATGCGCCACGACAACTGTGATTAGAGGAGCTTTGTTAGGAGTTTTATATTCTTTTTCTCTCAAGTTGCTTTTTTTAGGAGAGGAGGGATATTTCTGGGTTTTTTTCCATTATCCATCTGGGTCTTCCCTTTTGAAGATGTTACTTAGGTGGAAGAAAATAATTTCAATTATTTTGTATAGTTTTGGTTATAAATTCCTTGTTATTCCAAGACTGCCTGAAAAGAAGTGAGCATTTTTAAAACATTTCTTCCAGATAGTCTTGCACATTTGTGCACTTTGAAGCTGACTGAATTACTGTTGTGTATGTTGAAGAGTTTAAATCTCTCTCTCTCTCTCTCTCCTCTGCTCTTCTCCCGTTAGGTAATTTCAGCATTCCTGGAGCTTTTTTTTCCTTTTATGAATGCAAGGCAGTGCGGGGAATAATTTGATGATCTGCTTTGCAATTATTGCATATTAAACTACTTGAACGCTTCCCAGAATTGGACAGTCCACAATTGCCATACGTTCCTGAATGCTTACAGAAAGGGGTTGGATGAAAGAAATTGGAACAGTGTTACATTGGGGGAACTTAGCAATAAAGATCTGAACTATATAGATTATGAACCAAAGCTTAACATTATTGGAATGTTCCTAAGATGGTGATAAAAAACTGTCCTACCTAGCACCAGATTTCATTAATCTTCTTATCTCACGATGTGAAGGTTATATGTCTCTAGCAACTCTTTGACCATTTCTTAAATAGGAACACTAGGTTTTTCGTGGTGGAGGAATAGGGATGTGATTTTCCTCCATAATAAATTTACCTTGATACATATGTTTAAAATTTGTTTTACAGACTAAATTTGTATCATACCCACTGGGTCTAAAACTAAAAATCGAATTTTGCTCCCACAAATCAACGACGTGTTTTTAATTTTGTCTTGTCGAGAAACGTTCTTCATTATTTTTGTATAAAGAGTCATTGGTTTGTATTTCGGTAATGCTCTTTGCGCCTTTACCAATAATATTTTAATTTCTGTGAAATTCCTTTAATCTACTCTCAATATAAGCTCTCTATCACTCGCTGGGGATCTTTATTGTTTCCTAGTTCCATACATATTGCTGACTCCAAATTCCCAGCACTCGAATTACTCAGTTTGAATCCGTCTTCAGAAAGAGAAAAAAATTAATAACTTGGTGTCTAACTTATGTCAGAACTAAATAAAAAAAGTAATTTCTGCTTCGTGAGGAAAGAAAGCTTTGAACTAGATAACCGTTACTAACATCAAACAAAAAATTTTACTGCACCTCAGATTTTAAACTCGAACTACAGGAAACAATGATTATTTCTGCCACATTCAAAGCTTCTCTAACTACAACCAACATACCTCATAATTTGGAACCATGACGAGGTTGACAACTCAGTTGGCATCCCACTGTCCACGAGAGGACTACGAAACCTTTCAGATTTAGCTACAATATTCATAGACGCATCTTGTTTCCAGTTGTTTTAAGAGTTCAGCACAACCTTATGTATATTCTTCATAAAGAATTAGAAAGAAATTATTACATTGTTCTTTATTTTTCTATTAAAAAATGAATTATAATTGCTTCAAATGGGAACAAATGTTATATTGTCTCTCATTGGGGATTCTTATATGATGATTTTCGGCTGTGATGTATATACCTTTCTGACAACTTTGACATCTTTAAGAACTCGCTTGATGAAATAGTTGTCAGATTCTGGTTTGTGATCGCCAACGCAAAAAGATCACCAATGGGGAATATTATCACTTATAGCTTTTGTTGCTCCATATTCCTTATCAATCAATAAATCAGTATCACTAGTTTGAAATTTTTCATATTATTATATGTATATAATTTTCGTTTGCTTTAAATTCATCTTTTGAAGAGTCTATTGGAAAGAGATAATGACCTTCGTTGCCCCACATCCCTTACAAATCAATCAATTAAAACTCTGCTGGTTTTTGACCTGATCTAGAACACGTACTATTGTACTTGAATCACGAAGATACTATTATTCAAGGCGTATTTTTCATCACCTTATGATTAAATTAATTTATGATTTGTACTAATTTTATGAAAATATTTTTAAAACATTGTTGTAGATTTTAATATTTTCACTTTCACTGTATTTTCATTTTTTTTTTTTTTTTTTTTAAACAGATGCGAGGTAATCTCTCCCATATTTTTTCAAAAATATATATTAACCACTTCAAGTAACTTGTGATCGATTTTTTCCAGATTCTTATTACTTAAATAAGCTTATACATTTAAAAATTGCTTTCCAAGTGAACACACCCATATGTTCCAAAATTTATTTACCATATTGTAAGAAAGTCCTGCACAGATCTTGTGCATTCAAACTCGATACATCATCAGTACCATTTTTTAGGAATATATTAATATTAGAAGCACTAAGAACATGAACAACAAGCCAAAGTTAGATGCTTATTAGCAATTGGTACAAAAGCAGTATGTGACTGAGTGGATGATACTTTTTTAGGGGGTGATAAGATTGGAAATTCTCTTTTAAGGGTTGCCAAAGGTAACGATATGTTAAGCCAATATAAAACTACAGTAGCTCCAAATTTAACAAAAAAACAATTTTGAATCCTGCTTAAATAGCATTTACGCCTTTTTATTTATAAATGTTAAAAAATACATTCAGAGAAAACTGGTTTAATTCCAAAAAATACCTGAGTGTGTCTTGCATGTGGTTCGTGTGTAGTTTAAGTGCAAAAAAAAAATCTTCCCCAGGAAACTAAATAAGTTTATTTTAAACAACGTAGAGAATTACAAAGTGATCCATTCTTGGGCTTAATTTTACTTCTCCTGCTACTCCCAATTTTACTTCTCCTGCCACTGAGCGTTTGAAAGCAACGCCCTTTCTGCGCTTATCGCGCACAAGTAGAGGCAGAATGATGGCTTGGAAATTATATCAATAGTGCGTGTTCATTTTTAATTACCTAAAAATGAAGGAAACTCCCATGCAATGTATCTCAAAATGCTAGGATCAAACAATAAGGAGCACTAGTTTATACGTGTTTTTGATACTCAAAATTTAAATCTTTATTTTTTATTTCAGTCCAAATACATATGTTTGAATTAAGGTAACTGAGACGTCAGAAGGCTTGTGTTATTTTTATCTTGCCTTAAAAAAAAGAGGAGCTTTGTTGAATCCGTAGATGTACGACATTGTTTTTAATTACCACTTATATAAAGAGAAAAAATCCTTATAACTCTTTAAAATTGCCTAATAAAAGGTGACTGAACGTATAGTTAATCTCACAAACCATGAGATTTGAAAATATTCTTGAACGAAAACTCCAAACTGAAGTACGAGGCATGTTTTTTATGTAAGTACCGTTATGCGATTCCGCCGCCGCAGCGCTCCGGTCGGCGTTCCGCGCATGCTCGCTGGTTACTTACATCTCTTGTCTACGCACTGACGCCATTACAGTCTGATTCTTCATTGTATACGTTGTTTACTGAGTGTTTAAGATGCCTCCGACAATCGTGAGTCCCGCTGATTGTGAAGTACGGGCTGTTATACGATTTCTTAGTGCTAAAGGCGTAAAACCGATCGATATTCATCGTGAGATCTGTGAAGTTTACGGACAAAACATTATGAGTGATGGAATGGTAAGGAAATGGGTGAGAGCATTTAAAGATGGCCGCACAAATGTGCATGATGAAGAACGGAGTGGGCGTCCTTCGGTCGTTAATGAAGATTTGGTGCAGAAAGTGGACGAAAAGGTGAGAGAAAACAGACGCTTTACAATGTCATCATTGTTCGACTGCTTTCCTCAATGTTCTCGTAGTGTTTTGTATCGCATTGTGACCGAGAACTTTAATTACCGGAAATTGTGTTCATGTTGGGTTCCAAAAATGTTGACGGATTTGCACAAAACCCAACGTTTAGGCAGTGCATTGACTTTCCTTGAGCGGTACCGCAATGAAGGTGAAGATTTTTTAGACCAAATTGTTACTGGTGACGAAACATGGGTGGCCTACGTCACACCAGAATCGAAACAACAATCCATGGAATGGCGACATTCATCATCACCCAAAAGAGTGAAATTTAAGCAAACAATTTCTGCCCGGAAAATCATGTGCACAGTTTTTTGGGACAGAAAAGGAGCATTGTTAGTGGAGTTTCTGCCTCGTAATGAGACAATCAATGCAGCGTTTTATTGTGAGACATTGAACAATCTGCGTCGTGCAATCCAGAACAAAAGACGTGGCAAGTAGAGTAAGGGTATCGTTTTGATGCATGACAATGCCCGTCCACATGTGGCTAATCGGACCAAAGATCTCATCAAATCTTTTAAATGGGAAACTCTAGATCATCCTCCATACAGCCCTGATCTGGCGCCCAGCGACTACTATTTGTTCCTGCACTTGAAGAAACACCTGGGCGGTTAGCGTCTTCAAGACGATAACGAAGTCAAAACATTTGTGATACAGTGGTTAACAAGTCAGGCGGCAGAATTTTATGAGGAGGGTATTCAAAAACTGGTGCCACGTTATGACAAGTGCCTCAATATTCACGGAAATTATGTAGAAAAGTAGATTAAGGTACAGGCTTTCATGTAAAAATAAAATTATTGCGATATCTTTGCACGTCTTTTTTTAATTTCAAAACGGTACTTACTTAAAAAACATGCCTCGTATTTCACTTTCCGAGAGATTGTGATTGAAAAATATTATAATGGTTGGTCCTGTCTTAGCCCCAAAAGACCTATTATTCATCTCCGCCAAAAGTCGGATTTTTATCTTCTCTTCTTTGTAAGAAAATTCATCGTCTGCGTTTACGATCAAGGACTTGTGAATTCTGGTTATATTAAGGATTCCTAATCTATCCCTAAATATTTTTAGCTCGTTTTCAGGCGCACTTGCACCATTTGACTTATTTCTTTCCCATGTTTCTGGTTCCTGACATTCGAAGTTCGCTTTTGCAAATTGTGGTGTCCGTGGAAAAACCTTTTCCAATGTATTGCAGGTTGTAATAAAAATCTTAATAAACGAGAATTCTGAATACGATTAAAGGAAATTGAGTGTGAATATTTAGAAATTTAGACATACCTCAGTAACTCAATTACAGTCAAGTTCTTAATCAATTTGTAATTTTTTAAAAAGAAATATAGAACTTTTTGAGAGAGTGAGAATGAAAAAAACAATCATGATGAATTTTCAAATATAGATTGGTTAAATAATTTAATATTCTTAGTGTGATATTACTGAAATTTTCTCAATGAACTAGGTAGAACTTCAGAGAAGGGAACAAATTGAATTTATGATGTTTAAAAACATTAAAATATTTATGAGGAAACTTAACATTTTCACTAAAGTTTTGGAAATGAAAATTACGAATTATTTTCCCTCACGTGCAAAAGACTTTTCAAAACACTATTTTTGAAAATACGCTTGACTTTAAAGAAAATACGATTAAAAAATAGCCAACCATTATAAAGGAATTAAAACAAGGTTTCCAGGAGAGATTTAAACAGTTTAAAAGTTTGGAAATGCATACCACTTTATTTCATAGCTATACAAACTAAATTCGTAACAATAGAATTTATGTGAGTAGGTATCTGTGATTTAAATATAGAATTAGTTGAGAGTTTCAAAACATCATAATAGTTATGAAAGAAAAGAAATTAGAAAATTTAATTTCTATTGTAGAAAAAAAAGTTTCTAAAAATAGCTTGGATAGTAATAAGCCAACAGTAAAAATTGAAAATATTACATTAGACGCCTGGGATTCTTTATCAAGCAATTTTATATCAGAGAAGAAACTTGGTAACGCTCTGTTAACGATGCTTGGGTCCACATATTTATGAAAAACAATTGCTTTCCTCAATGAATTTTGCAAAATTTACAAACGGAAATAAACTAGGAAATAAAATGACTACTAAAAACGCTAAGCTGATGAATGCGGAATGTGAACCTGAATATAAACAATAACAGAGATTTCACATTAAAAATATACTTTTATCTCTCTACTATATTATATATACACATACTTGTAATTATGTTTATTAATGAAGAATATTTCATACCGTGTATGTACTTTTCTTTGTTTCTCGTTCGTTCAAATACTCGGTGCAAAGGCACCATTTGGGCATATCTCTTTAATATTATTTTATCGATGTTCAAACTTTCATTTTTACTCTTCATTTGTAAAAGCAAATGTTGCAAAACAAAAAGGAGGTGCAATTTTTTAAAATTAATTTAAAATGTAAGAGGGGTAAGGTCAACTGTGCGAGGGGTCAAGTTTATTTGATAATGAATTTTCGGTGTTTCTAAATTACGCTTATTACCACACCCTTCCTGCCCCCTAATTTCCAAATTTCACCCCTGACTTAGAACCCCAAGGACTAGCATTAAACAAAATAGTTAATCAAATTTGATTTATTTTTCACAAAAGTTTGCCTTCACTGGTTTTGGTCATGTAGTTTTGTCACCAAGGTCATCTCTACCTATTCATCCTCACTGCCTTGTGTATTCTCACCTTGATTGTAAATCTGTTTTTCTGATCACAATAGTTGTTTTTGCTTCGATGACAACTAAGTTCAAATCGTCCACACAGCCCTTCTCTCCCTCTTAAAAGACTACATATTCAGGACAATGTTTTTCTCTAGAGTAATTATCCTCGATACAATACAAAGTTTGAGATCGATACTGTATGGAAACTAGTTTTCTGGCAAGAGCCGGATGGGGGTTTATTATAGCGGATTCAACTCTCGCGCTATAAACCTACATTTATTCTGTCGAAGTTGTGCTGCATCCTATTAAACTTTGATCCGCAGGTTGCATTCAGTCATACTTCGACTGTCATGACTGACAAATATAATTTACCAACAATCCCACATTTATTCTCGAAAACTTATGCAAAGAAGGGAAGGAAAGTGCCTCCTCGAGTTTTTTCTATATTTACCTCTCGTTAAGCAGTAACGTCGAAATTGGTTTTCATTTTCCTGTTGTTATGCCTTGCATCCTACTATCTTTATTTATAATTAATTTATGTTAGTTTAAAGTAAAATCTTATTTTTATTATTCTTATCAAATTGATAGTTCTGGATTTTTCGATGAATAAAAGTTTCGAATTGAGATTAAATTCTGTAGTCTTTGACTTACATTCTACGTGATAATAAATATAATCTTTGGCTTAGATGTCGGCAACTTCTGAATCCGGACAACAGAATCATTCAAAACTTTAATGACATATTGGCCTTCCCAAAGATGCTGCAACTTCGAACAACGTCTTGTTGGGTTGTAAATATAAACACGGTCTTCTTCTTCAAAGCGATGCTTCGTAGCAATCTGAAACTATCGCATAGTATTTTCTTCTTCTGACTTACTAAACTTAACTAAAAAAGTTGTGAACAATAACCAGAAGAAATCGAGAATCCAGTGATAATGGTTATCAATTTATTACCTTTCAAAGTTAGAATTTATCAAAGTTTATTATCTTCTTTTTACCCTTTCCCTGTGGTTAAACTGCTTCAGCACGACTGAACTAACGTTAACTTAAGGTTTCTATTACTTATCTGGCCGAATCGATCGAATTCGATTTTTTAACTATTTTATATATATATATTTATATATATATATATATATAATTATTAAAAATTGAATTTTATAAATATATATATATATATATATATATAAATAGAATTCAAATCCTGATATCTTTTTCCCCTTCAATAGTCGTTTCGAATACTACGTCCAAGACGAAATCAATGAGAAGCTTCCTTTTTCTCCAGTCTTCTTCTCTGAACCAACACTTCCTAGGAAGTGTTGCCCGCTCATTGCGATTACGACTGTACACCCAAGAGGTTGTCTCTGGGGTATTCCGGTTTTCCCTCTCGTTAGCATCCCCCCTTAGATTTTCTTATTGGTAGCTACGAGTTTTCGGGAAGCAAGATCGTATTCAATAGTCTTTCCTCCACTTTTTCTTCTACGGATAATCAAGATAACTTCAATTCTGTATCACCAACTAACTTACAACTCTATTATTCAATTTGTCTCTGCTTATAAATGTAATTTATTCAATCCATTCACAAAATTTTATGATTTCAATCTAATCTACATAAGTCATGTCTCCTTTTATTTAGCGAATTTTCAATTTAAATAATTCTAACAAAGTATCCCGAGCGTTAGTTTGGAGGGGGAAAGTGATTGAGCAACCGCTATAACAAATCATAACGGTCTTCATCCGGCCACTAGCAGTATTAATTCTTTCTCTTGCGAAACGTTGCATTCTCTCCAAAAGTATGTACACACCTTAAACGTATTGATCAAGTGAAGAGGATGTACTCGTATCACTTCACCTCCCAAAGAGAAGCTCATATGATAAACGTAGACTTAGATTCAGCAAAATCTTGCTAGTGACCAAACAGTCACTTCAGGTATAGCACGTTCTTTCATCAGAATATAATATGAGAAGTTCCGTATTGCTACAAAAATTCTCCGATCTCGTGTGAATGTACAACTGAAATCAGTCCGATACAGAAGAAAAGGGCAAATGACACTTTATTCACAAATATTCCAGATAAGATGAGCAGCACATACAAAAAACGCAGCTCTTTACAAATTAGTAATTCAGATACAAAGCAGCCCTTATAATAGCAGTCACAGCCCTTTCAACGACGTTTAGGTCCCCAGCCTACTAGTTGGATAAATATCCGCAATAATACTTTCACTTCCAAGGCAGTCTCCAATAATCCTCGGTAGATTCAGGTCGCTTCTTGACAGATTCACTCGGTCATGCTACCTCCAAATTCCTCTGCAGATCCACTCAACCAATGCCTACAGCTTCCAATCAATTTCTCCGATTGAATACGTATTGATAATCACTCCAGCCAGGTGTGATGACACAGAGAAAATTCAGGAAATTTTTTCCCAATCGAGATTCCGACTGGTTTCCAGAATTTTCTGAGAACATCGTTCTGTCGCCAAGTTTCCAGCCAAGTCGTCAAAATAGTTTCCAAATTCGTTACCAAGGTTAAAGGGTTTTGGCTTAAACTTTCCTTGGTTGATTGAGGAAACTCTGTAAATGTTTCTTTTCCCTTACAAGAGAAACGCTACATGAAAGCGTTATAACGAATTCGTAATAGCATTGTGATATCCATTATTTTATTAAAAAGTCAGCAATTGTTAAAGATTCTTGATTTGGTGTTGGTACAGTTTCTAATCTTTTTGCGAATGCATAAAAACGAGTATGTATAGGTTGCCCCTTTCACTCGCAGGAATTGATCCTAGGATGTCTAGAGAAATTTCTATCAGAGGGAGTCGCAAATATATCATTAGTTTTAAAGCAAATCCGGTTATCCTTCTTCAAATAATGGATGATCTGCTTAAAGATAGAGTAAGGCAAAATTTTATATTTAATTATGCAGGTGTAAACTTTTGTGGTCCCTTTTTCATAAAGTATAGAAATCAACACGTAAGGGTATTTTAAATAAGATTTATGTTTATATTTTTGCATGTTTTATTTCCAAAGCAGTACGTTTAGAAATTGTATCAGAGATTTCAATTCAGAGGCATTTTCATAGCAACATTAAAAAGATTCATTGTCTGCCGTTGCAAAGGTTCTAAATTATATTCTGACAATGCTAAACGTTTTCAAGGTGCAAATAAGGAGGTATTGACTGAAAATTCAATCCAACTACATATCCAAATTTTTGGCTGACTTTGGGAAACCACAGTAAAAGACTAAATATCACTTTAGAAGAACAGTTAGTGGTGCTTATTTAAATTATGAACAATTTTTAATAGAAATAACTCAAATTGAGAGAATCATGAATTCAAGATCCATTTGTCCTTTGTCTCCCAATGAAGATTTTGAGGTTTTAACCCCCTCTAAGACGAATTTTTTTACTTGGACGAACCGTAACTACCCTTCCTAAGCCAGATTTCACCAATTTAAATGATAAAAGAGTTTAAAATGGCAAATGTTAATAAAACTAGTACAATTAATTTGAAAAAACTATCATCGTATTTATTTAAATTGAACTTCCCATGTGTAAAGAGGAGAATGAACTTCCCATGGGAATGCAATCCCATTTGTAGTTAATTAAATGTTTTTCACATTCCATAATTGCTTTTTTCGTCGTGAAAGGGAGATCTTAAGTAAATAATCAATGGAATTATGTAAAGTGATTGAAACAGTAACAAAATAACTTTTCTTAGTTTAATAACTTCTGAGTAAGCATACAAACAAAGTACTGTACCACAATAACTATTATGCTCTACTGGAGATCGAAGCATTAAAGGATTGGAGGTTCCTTTAAATCTCTCCATCATCATCCCTTCATTGAAATACCCGCAATAATGTTTACTTTGAAATAATTATGTATAACATGTAGCTATGCCGTGTAAATGTGGCTAAAGACAAATAATTTTTACTATATTTGACTTCAAGTGACCTTAGCTGCACAGAAAATGTCAATCACCGATGCAGTTAAAAATGCATATCACTTACATTCCGCCTGCATGATAAACAACCAGGATAAAGACGTTGACCCAGGATGGTGTTTCAAGTGCCACACGTGGAACACCATCTTTAATCTTTAATGAATCTTTAATGACGTGTTAAATGAATCTTTCCCAGTGACTTCATGATAAAAGAAAGACATGGCTTCTGTTGTTCCAGTTATTTAGAAAGAATCCACAAATTATAGAAATGATTAATGTATTTGGATGACGACACCTGTTTTAGATGTATTTAAAACAGTTTTCTTAGAAAGTTTCTGCAATACGAAATCGGTATATTATAAAATAAATATTTTTAAATCTATAATTAAGAGATTTTATATGATAATATGAAGACATAAAATAATAAACAAAAACAAGGTATTATGCACTTTTGATATTAGTAATATACAGGGTGATTAAAATTAAAGTTAAAGTTTCAAAACGCTGTAAAAAAAAGAACGACTGATCAGAATGACGTCAAATTTGAACGGAATATTATTGAAGAAGGGGAAAATGAATGGCATAAGAAAAAAATAATTCCAAATTTTAGCAACAGAGGGCACTGTAAGCATCATAATTTAAAAGGGTTCGACTACAAATGACAAATGAATCGTAAAACAACGACTAAGGTGTAAGTTACACGTTAAATCAACTGTACTGTTCAGTGTGCATGACTGCACAAGCGTGATACTGTTCGTCAAGTAAGTCCATCCGCCACGCAAGGTCATATCACATCGCATGGGAAAAATCAGTTTTAAATTGTACTAAGGCCAAAAACCGTATAAAAAGCATCCATCAAATCAGTTTTTAAATTTCGCGAGGCTGGCTCAAAACATGTTCAATATGCTGTCCATCGTTGTGTGTAACAAGATGAAATCGAAAAACAGCATGTTCCACAACTGATCGAAGTGTCTCCGGGGTCACGTACAGTATGTGTTGCGCAATGCGTGCCTTCAGTTCAGCTAAGTGAACAATCGCAGCACTGAGCACAGCATCTTTCAGACACCCCCACACCAGAAGTCACTTGGATTAAGATCAGGTGATCGGAGGCCAGGCTGTAAGAAATGATGGCTGATAATTCTAGCATTTCTGAAATGTAATTTCAGCAGCTGCTTTACTGGATTTGCAATGTGTGGAGGAGCTCCATCTTGCATAAAAATGATCCCATCCACTCATCCACGCTATTGAAAATCTGGAATGATGTGATTGTGCAAAAGATACTCATAGCGCTGACCAGTGACGGTAACAGTAATAGGACCGAAAGTACCCATCTCCTCGAAAAATGATAAATGATGCCGTAAACCCGCACCACACAGTGACCTTTGAAGGGATGTAGTGGTACTGATTAAGTTGCGAGTGGATTGTCTGTTGCCCATATTCGGCTATTCTGTGCATTGACATATCCTGTCAGATGGAAATGGGCTTCGTCTGTCCACATAATTTTCCACGAACATTCATTGTCCACTTCCATGCGAGCAAGAAATTCTAAAGCAAAAGTCTCTCTTGATCGCAGATCAGAAGGAAACAACTCCTGCACATGGCTAAATTTGTAAGGATATAAATGAAGGATGTTTTGAAGAATTTTATGCACCGTGCTCACAGATCTGTCCAATGCTCGGGCAATTCCCCGTGCACTGCACGGTTACGCACCATCGTTCCATTCCTCCAGCACTGCTGTTGACACTTCTTCAACAACCGTCGAATCAAATTTTTTCCTCTCTCTCTACCATATTGAACACCAAAAGAACCTGTTTTTTCAAATTTCTAAATCATTTTCTCCAGACCATTGGTAGTCATCGGTCCAACGCCGTTTTTAATACCCTTGAGTGTTCGGAACTTCTGCAGAGCTACTGGTGCACAGTCATCGTTGTTGTTGTTGTAAAAAGGCTTTACAAGCAAAGCGTGGTCCTTCAGTGAGACAGTCATGGCGAACTTCTCAGACGCAAAACTAGGAAAAGTTGTTTTTATTACAACTGAAATGAGTCGTACGCATGACAGGTATTTTTATTTACATATTCTGACGCTTTCAGTGCCATCTGTTGCTAAAATTCGAAACTATTTTTTTTTTCTTATGCCCGTTATTACGTTCTCCCCCTTCTTCAATAATATTCCTTTCAAATTTGACGTCATTCTGATCAGTCGTTCTTTTTAACTTTAATTATAATCACCCTGTAGAATAATGTTTTGACAGAAACTCGTAAAACTGTCGAAATGTTTCCTAAAATAGACTTGTATAGTAATAAAATTATCTTATATATATATATATATATATTCGTCTTCTATACTGCTGTTTGTAGAAAATGCAACACCATGAAAGAATCATCAGAATCAAATGAAATTTAATGCAGAAACGACTTGTACTGATACAAATAAATGATGAAATTTTCAAAACAAAAGAAACAAATTAAGCGTCCGAAATCAGTATTTGGTGCAGCCACCATGCGCTGCAATAAGTGCTGCTATACGACGTGGCATGGAGTCAAACAGATGTTGAATATCTGCTTGAGGAAGAGAATTCCATATCGCTTGTATGCGCAACCAAAGTTCGTCTTTGGAAACTGCAGGACGCGGATCACGAGCGAGACGCCGACCAACCATATCCCACACGTGCTCAATAGGCGACATATCCGGTGAATAAGCAGGCCAAGGAAGAAGTTGCATGCGTTGTGCTGAACAGAAGTCTCGAACAGTCCGCGCAACATGTGGGCGTGCATTATCCTGCTGAAAGATAGCTCCAGGGATGCCTTGAAGGAAAGGAACGACTTCGGGCTGTAGCACTTCACGGACGTACCTGTTGCTATTGAGATTACCCTCAATTCGTATCAAATTGGATCGTCCATGATACGAAATCGCACCCCAGACCATAACTCCGGGTGTTCGACCACTATGTCGTTCAATAATACACTCAGGAAGGCAGCGTTGACCGGCATAACGTCTAACACGAACACGGCCATCATGGGTCCACAAATTGAAGCGTGATTCATTTGAAAAGACAACTTGGTGCCAATCAGCTCGCCTGTCTCTGTGCTCAAGAGCCCACTGCCGACGCAGCCGTCGATGATTCGCCGTGAGGGGAATCCTGTATAAAGGCACCCTTGCACGCAATCCACGGCGCAGCAGACGACGACGAATTGACGAAGCCGACAATTGTACACCTGTAGCAGTAGACCAACGTGCTGCCAGCTGCCTGGAGGAAGCTGTGCGATCATTCACCGCCATGCGGAGCAGGTGTCGATCATCGCGCTCTGACGTCACCTTCTGTCGTCCAGTGCCTGTTTTTCGAGTTGTTCGGTGCTCGTCGGTCCACTGCTTCCAAACTCGCATCACTGTGGAACTGTTCCGCTGCATACGAGCTGCTATTGCGCGATAGGAAAATCCTCCTTCTCGAAGGCCGATTATCCTCCCTCGTTCAAACTCCGTAAGTTGCTTGAATTTCTTATTCTTCCGTCGTGGAGGCATACTCAGGTCTCACTAAACGTTTGCCACTAACAAATAATCATAGACTTTTTTCAACGTCCCGCTACAGCACTTTATTTATACGCTTTCAGCATCAATTCAGAGGGCGCTGCGCGCGCCGCGCACGCGCGATGGCTCTGAAACTTTATTAATTTGCATAATATCCTATAATTGACATTTGCTGCGAATTTCATTTGATTCTGATGATTCCTTCATGGTGTTGCATTTTCTACAAACAGCAGTTTATATTCTTTCATAATTAAAATTTATATTTCAAAAGAACATACTTCTTTTAAAATGAAGTTCAAACGAACTGTTCACACAGAATTGTATTTCTATCTCTAGGTATGATTTAATTAAAATTGCTTTTCTGCTAGTTTTGTTCCTCTCACAATATTTATTAATACCAAACGATACTAACTCTAAACATTTTCATACAGAAGAATGTATAAAAATTAGCGAATTGTATATTAAAAATTTACATCCTTCTTAGAAAAAATTGGTTTGGTTATTGTTTCTAGAACATCGAAATTGCTTGAATTTACTTTAAACATAGCCCCGGTAGCCTAGTGGTCAAGGTCGTGAACTCTCGGCAGGCGGTTTTCGTTCAGTCGCCGGTTTGATCCTTGGGCACCTAAGACCCGCCGTGTAGTCGGGGCTGATGCGCGTTAAATCTGTTCGGGGCCCAAAGTCCTCCCGTTGGCGTGGTGTGTATATTAGTAGAGGGGGTGCCAGCTCAGGTATCGTCCTCGTCACTTAACCGTGGTTCAAAATTACGAGGTCCGTCCCCAATAGCCCTCGTGTTGCTTCTAGTACAACGTTAATAAAAACTAAACTGAACTAAAAAAAAAAGACTAAACATAAATTCAGTTATTTAAAAATTTATAAAATGTAATTACAGTTTCGAAGTCGAATAATACAAAAATAAGTAAAATCATTAATTTATAACTGTTTTCTTTAAATATTAATACATTTAATATTTTCATTTTTTAAAAAAAATGTTCTATTTGTATGGAAATGGAATGAGGGAATACATTTATTTTGAAATGCATTAAATCTGGGAATATATTTATTTTTAATTCCTAAGGAAATTCAAAATAAATGTTTTTAATCAGTCATTCGTGTATGGTACTTAATATATATTCTATGAATGACAGTAGGTGTAATACTACAAAGCTTACAATTTTTAACCGAATAATTACTTTACATTTTCACTTTAATCCTTTGAAATGCAATGGTGACACGGGTTATTTAAATTACGGGTTATTAGGGTGACAATGGTTATTTAAAATAAAACTTGATGCTTGCATATCCATGCATTCCAATGCCGTAAATTTAAACAAATGTTGAAAATAATTTTTATTAATTTTAATTAAATTATCGTATTGTCATCCACAACAATTTGTATACAGAAAATTTCAACTCAATTGAGCGCTTTAAAATGTAAGAAAAAAACATTTAAAGTTTTGACCCAGGCGTACAATATGAGTAGAAGAAAACCCATTAGCAACAACAGCAATCATATTGTGCCAATCCGCGAGCGAGTGCCAGTCCGGTGGACTCTACTCAGTATGATATAGAGATAGTAAATTCTGGAGAATAAAACCCGTGAGGGTTATGTACCCCAAAAACAAGTACTCCGCTATATATATGATATAGAGGTCTTGAATTTTCTTAAATATTAGACAAACATATTAAAAAAGTGCTTTAATGTGCATATGAATTTTTAAAAAAGCATTAATGAAAAAATAAGGAGAGGAAAGAGAATAGGAAAATGAATGAAATATTTACAATGAGGATGAGATTTTTTGAGATTAAAAAAAATATTTTTTTTACTAATCTTATCGTAAGATAAAATTATAAAAATTTTATGTCATTTTTTTAAATATCATTTTTACTCTCCTCCCCCCTCCTTTTATGGTTTGGATAGACCATGTCTAATCCTCAGCAAGAGGAGAGTATTAATTTGTATGACTTATTAGAATTTTTTTATTGTTATTGTACAAATATAAAAGAAAAAAATACAATATAATTTAAACTTTTTTTTGTTGATGATATGAAAGCAGAGGAAAAAGGAAGGGAAAGGTAAAAGTGGTTCTTATTTGGCTGGGTACCCATTAACAAATGCTAACATATTAGAAATCTACAAACTTTCCTAAAATTAAATTAAATAGTCAAATTAAAATATTAAGCTAAATTTAAAAGAAAAGTAGTAAAAATGCTTTTTTGAATATTAGAAAATCACAGTTAAATTAGGATGGTTTCATAATTAAAAGAAAATGTCTATATTTAAACCAAATAAATTTGCAGCCGTTATTTCAGCTTGTTGATAGAAGAATGATTCAAACAAGAGAAGGAAGAGAGGAGGGGAAAAAACATAATAAAACAACAAGAAACAATAATTTAAACAATTTGAAACAAAAGGAGAAAAAAAAATAATTAATTATATGTCTTCTTCTTGAACCAAGATGTCGTTAGCGCCAATGCCCATGGTTTCTTAATTGTCAGCAACTGGACGGGTGTACTGTCTTTTTTCTGTGAGATGCTAGATATATATGTCTCTGCTCCATTGAATGGAGTCAGAGACACATAATTTGAACATAATTTTAAGGTAGGAATTTGTACAAAATTTCTTTAAGAAATTGTCATTCTTGGGGTCCCAAGACCCAAGGTCACCAACGACAATAGGAACAATCTCGACAGAGTCGAAGCCTTTGTCCTTGAAGTGATTCAAGAGAGGAGAATATTTGGAATGCTTAGAATCTCTTGCCATTTCAAAGGCTCTTCGACGGTTCTCGAAGGGGATTGAGACATCAATGATAAAAAGTTTGTTCCCCAGCGAGGCAACGAGGTCGATTCTAAGCCCTGTTCATTCAATGGAGCGATTATTTGTATCTTTATACTACACCAATCCAAAATTTTGATTTTTGAATTTATTTTGGGTGAAAAATATATATGAAACAAAGTTTTGTGATAGTTTCTCATTCAATTTTTAAAAAAGTAGCATATTTTTAATGTAAGTAACTTAAGCTTATGAAGCATAGCACATTTCACAACATAGTGCAAAACAAACGAATACTAGACTTGTTTACATCGGCGGGAATCATGTGGTCAAGTTATAAGATCGTGACGTCACATGAATTTAGACTATTGTTACATGAGAGACTTCACGCACTTCAATAAAATGGAATCTCCAGTTCGAGATGCAACAAATGTGCTGTATTTCCAAGTAGAAAAAATGTATTTCAATTTTATTAAAAATATTTACTGAAAAAAACATTCATTCAGAAGTAATTTTCTTTTTATTTATTTATTTTATTTTATTTTATTTGACCTTCCACATGATTTTTGACATACTGAAGTTATATTTCTGCATATAAAATATTTATCAATTTTATATACAAGTTTTTTTTTACACATTTCTTTACAATTCCATTTAAACGTGTGGAACAAAAATAAGGAGGAACACAGTACACAAAGCAAGAGATATCGCTTGAAGGATTATTTATCAAGATTATCTTATGAAATTTCCAACTGTGTTCTTGCTAACTATGGTTTTAAATAATTGTAGAAACCCAAAAAAGTTTCTCCTTCCTATTTTTAAAGATAATTTTGTTTTCTTTTTTTATAACAGTAACTTTTTATACTTTTTATTTAACCAATAAGAATTTTATAAATATTTGAAAAAAAATAAGTGAGAAAGATACCATTCTTAATATTTCTCTCATTGAATTTGCCAAGGAATAAAAATTAAACTTTTGAGTTTCAAGAGTAGACATATTAGTGCTTCTTTATACGGACAATTCAATAATATTTACTAATTAAGCCAAAATTTAATAACATTAGACTAACGCACAATTAGAATACACGGTAACTGAAAATACTTTTTATAATTTGAGAAATAGATTGTAAGTCCATTTAAATAGCTAATAAATCTCTTTTAAAATGCCTCCTATTAAAATATTTTGAGCCTGGGCCTAAAACCATCAAAGAAATCATATAAAATGTGAAATTCCATTATTACAACTAATGTACATTTTTAAGTAATATTTTTCTTATTTCAAAGCTGTGAAGATAATATGTAAAATTAAACAATTTCTGAATGCATTATAAGAAATTATTCCAAAAAATCGCGACAAACTAATACTAAATAAAATATTAATATTTTGTACCGGGGCCAAAACCCATTAAACTTCCAAAAAATATTAAAAGTGGGGAATTAAACGAATGATACAAAAATCCAATATGGCGCATTGAAGCAAGTTACAAGTAAACAATACTCTCCTAAAAACAATTACTCGAAAAAACTCGTGAAAATAATTCAATTGTGGAACCTTTTCTCTAACCCAAAAAAATTGACAATTACTTTGTTAAAATAATTGGATATAACAAATGTTCAATTCTTAGCCCTCAAATCTTAAGAACATATTTCATCGATAAAATTAGAAAATAATTACAAAAACTTGTGTTCAAATTGTAAAAAGCTAATTAAAATATTGATGATTATTTGTAGATCAACAATATGATGGAAAACAATTAGAATTACATTTTACAGTTTCGGTTCATTGTTTTATTTGTCACTTTTGCATGCAAGTTTTTTCTTGCATCTTCTTGTGACTTTCCCTGATACAAGCTTTAGTGAATATTTGGACTGTTTTTTTTTCGGGGGGGAGGACTTTCATATGCTAACCACCTATGATGGGTTAACATGCTAATGGGCGCTAAGCGCCTTTGAACCTTGTGCATTTTTAGGACTATTTTTTTAATTCATAAGAATTCGCTATCCTTGATTCATTTCCTGTGGATTACCATGCCAAGCTACCTGGAACTCAAATCGACTGTTGCTGGACTGCTGAAACCAGAGGAGGTAAGTGCCATTTTTGGTGACTCCTGAAGCCTGTAAAGACTTTTTTTCTTTAATCATAACTTAGACAATTTTCATTAGATTCCTCACTTCTTAAAAAAAAATTATTGATTCTGTTGAAAATGGTTCATGTTCGGACTGCCCAACCAGTGTTTTCGAAACTCTTAAAACATTATCAAACGAAATAGAAAACACAACCTAACCTGATATTATGGGTCATCTTAAAAGTAAAAATCAAATTCTAAATAATACTGTCTCCAACCTAGAACTCAAAATAAGACAGATGGAAAAAATCTCAACAGGATGCTAATGAAAAATTTGAAACTCTACTTAAAAACCTAACTTCTGAAACCGCTTCAAAATGCGCTGAAAAGTTAAAATCCACTCCTACCATCATTACTGTAAATAAAGACGAAAGTTAAACTCTCCCAAAAGAATTGCAGATACGAACTCAAACAAATGAAAAACATGAATTTAACTTTCCATTAAAAAAAAGATATTTTGAGCTTTCTGATGAAGATTCAGACATCGAGAGCAATGATTATTTCATCTCTGATATGCACGATGTCAATTCTCAAGCAGTTAGTAATAATAAAACTAAAAATAAAGAAAGTAATAATACTGATGAATACGACTTCGAATTCCCCGACTTATTGAAAGAGGAAGCTAAAAAACCCTCCCCCAATTATCTTAGTTAATATTGATGACCCGAAAGATTCAGAAAAATCATGTTCAAGAGAGGAATTTAGAAGTTCGCGCATTTGAATTACCTAGTGAGAGAATCCTTAAATGTATAATTTAAGGCCTCCCAATGAATTATTCCCATGCTGAAATAATTCAGGAATCGGCTAAATATAATCTAATAGTAGATGAATGCAATAACTTAAAATCCAAAAAAAAAAAAAAAAAAAAAAACAGCCTCTTTTCCTATTTTTAGTTACACTTCCAAAAACAGAAAGCAGCAAAAAAAAATTTCGAAATCAATAATATTGGATACCTTTCAGTTAAAATTGAACCTCTCCGTAAAAGAAAAACACTCAATCAGTGTTATCGCTGTCAAAGTTATTTTCACTTCTCTAGATTCTGCACTAGGGAATTTAAATGTGTGAAATGTGGAGATAAGCATCCAACTCATAGCTGCACCAAAACTCTTGAACCCCCCCCCCCATGCTGAAACTGCGGTGGAGATCATACTGCAAATTACTCTGGTTGCCCCAAAAATCCTATGAATTTCAAACCTTCTCTCCCCCCCAACCACAAACTACTGAAAAGAACGACGAAAAAATGCCAAAAACAACAATAACCAAAGCAACCCAAATATTAAAAAATTTCAAAAATTTTAAATTTGATAAAATAATGTAAGGTTACCAACAATTTAAATTATTAGGACAAATATTCGCTGATAATAAACATGATTTATACTCAAAAATTGAAAAATTATTCCGTCATTTGCAGTATGATGTTCATTCTGATTCTAAAATTTAATATGCTAAATAAACTACCCCATGCTTCCTGATTGCAAGCTGGAAGGAAAATGGTATTAAATCAAAAATAGGAGAGTTCCAAGATTTCATAGATGATTACAACCCAGACATCCTTGGAGTCCAGGAAACTCCTCAAACCCTCTGAAAAATTTAAAATTCCAAATTATAATATATAGAGTTATGACAGATCAACCCATTGGGGCGGAGACACTGCAATGTTAAATGAAAATAGGATTCATCATCAAATGATTATTAAAAATACCTCTACTTCTGAAACTACCACCATCCATATTAATACAAAAGACAACCAATACTTCACAGTTTTTACTATTTACCATCCCCCGTAATCTCATCAACCATAACGAATTAACAATATCCTCTCAGACAACCTCTCCGGACAAACAGATCAGGTAAAATTATTCCTGCTATGTGCAACACTAATAACTTCCAAATAGCTGCTCCCGACTCACCCACTCACTTTCCTTACAATAGCAATACTTACTCTATAACCGATTTTGCTATCCTCAAAATCATTCCATTCTACAATATCGAAAGTGTTAATGAACTACCTAGGGACCATAACCCTCTACTAATGGACATCTATTTCAATAAAATTATCCCTATCCCCCTTCGCACTCTCACAACTACTAATTGGTTCCACTAACAAGAAATTCTGTATAATATCCCAAAAGGTAACCCCATTATTAATAATATCCCTGATCTAGACCAATCAATCACATCCTTTACTCTTAATATCAACAATGCAATTAACCATGCAAGTAATACCAGATCCATCCATCTTAGACTCCCCCCTCATATCAGAAACCTATTTAAAAATAAAAAAATAGGTACAAAAAACAATGGCAAAACACCAGATACCCTCCTTTGAAATCCATAAATAATAGCCTCAAAAAGCAAATTAAAAATGAAATTAACCTTTAAAAACAAAAAATAGAAAAACCTATTCCACCAGCTTAATATCGAAGATAACTCCCTTTTTAATATGAATAAAAAACTTTCTAATAAATTCTACAATATCCCCCCTCTAATAGGCAATATTGGTCTGGTATTCTTTGATAAAGAAAAAGCTGATCTTCTTGCCCATAATCTTGAATCCTTGTTACAGGAAAATCCAACTCCATATGATGATGATCATATTGAAAAAACCGAATCAATAGTACAAAATTATCTTGAAGCCCATACCAGTTTCAATTTCTTCCCCCTCCTCACCTCCCCCTCTGAAATAGCTACCATAATTAAAAAGTTAAACAAAAAGAAAGCCCTCAGAGAGGAGGCCATTCACAATCAGGCCTTTAAATTCTTTCATCCCCACTAACTCTCTCATCTCACAAAACTTTTTAATAAATGTCTCATGTATGCGCATTTTCCACAAAAATAGAAACATGCAACTATTATTCACTTTCTGAAACCCGGCCAAAACCATTCCATTCCATCCAACTATCGACCTATCAGTCTACTGAATTCTATTTCAAAAATCTTTGAAAGAATCCAATTAACCAGAATACTGACTCATGTTTCCACTAATAATATTCTTTCATATTCACAATTCGGCTTCCGTATCAACCACAGCACTGTTCATCAACTGCTACGGGTTGTGAATGTCATTACCGAAGGATTTAATTCCAAACAAGTCTCTGTGGGTATCTTATTTGACATACAAAAAGCTTTCAACCACCTCTGGCACGATGGATTGATCTTCAAATTAATCAAATTAAATTCCTCCCATCATAATTGTTTATCTTAAATAACTACCTTAAAGATAGAACATTCCAATTTAAGCTTAATAGTACTCTATCTACAATATACTATATAAAAACCGGTTAATCTCAAAGGTCTGTACTTTCTCCAATTTGCTTACATATGACCTCCCTCACAGTCCCTACAATAGCAAATGACGCAGTAATCCTCACTCAAGGAAATAGTCCAATAAATATAATAGTTAAATTACAAAATTATCTAAAACAAATAGAGGAATGGATTACACTCTGGAGGATTGCTGTAAACACTAATAAATCTAAAGCTCTCATATTTAGAAAAGGTCTAATAAAAAATTCAAATTCTTTAATTATCAAATCTTTTGCGACTCTGAAGACAAATACTTAGAAGTTGTCCTGGTCTCCACAGACTCACCTTCAAACATCATATTCAATCAATAATTGACAAATGCTGGGCCCAAATCCATAACTGTATACCTTTAATTGGCAGAAATTCAGTACCAACTCCTGCTAATAAAGTTCTTCTCTATAAACAATTAATCCACCCTATCCTATTTTATGTTTTCCCCACTTGGGACCACATGCCGCACCTACCCACATTAAAAAAAAATACAGGTCCTTCAAAATAAAATTCTTCGCGTGATTTCTAACTCACCTTGGTATTTCAGAAATTCTGTCCAATAAATGTAATTCTGCCATACTCAAAGATCTCAATATATTTCCTATTAATAAACACATCAACTATCTCTCTACAAGATTCTATAATAGACTAAGTAACCCTACTAACTCACTAATAAGGACCCAGGTAATTTTTGCTCACTATAATGGAACCTGTCCTATCCTACCAATCCTGCAATAATTATTTCCATCTAATCCCCCATAAAACTTTGCATTCCAACTGAAACCCCTTCCATTAAATGGGGAATCTTTCATCACTCCTTTTATAGCCTCTTTCTTAGTCAACCATCTCACTCCAAGACCTACATCATCATCTATCAGCTTTTCATCAGCTGTTTAATATCCTGTCGCCATCCTTACCTCTCCTCTCTTGAACTAGTTTGCTGACCACCGCTGTGCACTCAGACAAACAAGAACCATTTTTACTTTTCCCTTCCTTCTTTAGCTCTCATAATATCAAAAAAGTTTAAATAGTATTTTATTTATTACTATTGTAATTTTACAGTAATAATAATAATAATTTTTTTAAAAAAAAATCATATAAAATAATACTCTCCTCTTGCTGAAGATCAGACATAGTCTATCGAAAGTACTGAGGGGTTAAAAAAATAATATTTTTTTTTTACAATCTTATCTTACGATAAGATAAGTAAAAAAAAAAGTTAAATCTATTAAAAATCTCATCCTCATTGTAAATTATTTATTCACTTTCCCTATCCTCTTTCCTCTCTCTTTTCTTTTTCTTTTTTAAAAAAATTCATTTGTGCATTAAGCACATTTTAATATGCTTATTTTAATATTAAAAAAAAAAAATCGATGCTTCAATATGACACTGTGTAAAGAGTCCACCGGACTGGCACTCGTTTCTATTTGATTGTTGTGTTTACAAAGGCGAATTTGTCTATTCTAGTGGCCAAAAGTTTTCATCGGTTTATTAGTTTAACTTCAACTGCTTTCTTTGCTGTAAACAGTATCTATAAATTGAAGCTTGATTTGTACATCATTAGAATTTACGTAAAGGAGGTATTGTATAGAAAAACTGACTTATATATGTGTATTTTAAAACCCTAAGGGTTAGTTCTTATTTTGGTGGGACCTGGCGCGCTTTAACTTTTTTTGGCGTAAGAAACAAAGCGTCGAATCCCCTATTATAGATTTTTTAGGGTTATCAGAAACAAACCTGCATGGTAACCACATTGGCAATAAATCGCCAAAAAAAGTTAAAGCGCGCCAGGCCCCACCAAGATTTATCATTTATATCTAAAGTATATTTATCATTTCATAGCCTTATCTTACAACAGAAGACATTTTTCAAATTTATCCAGATAATAAATGCATTTACTACTGTTATGTAAATTTATGAAATACATTAACCATCGATTTTTATTATCACTGTAACAATCAATGTTTATTTGCAGGCACATGAAATTACCCAGCTTTTACTGTATCTATCTACTGTAGTTAAGAATTCTATTAAAGATGTTATCAGGGTTTGAAAATAATTATGAATTCTAACAGCTCCAACATGGAAGGTAATTACTGGAGCCTATACCCTGAAAGAGATGAAATGTCAGTTGAGGAATTACGAAAACAATTAACGACTTCAAAGCAACTATTATCCCATGCCAATCGTCAAATAAATAATCTTGATAAGCAAATCAATAACTTGAAGAAACTTTTTCGAAGAGCTGAAAGGAACAATGGCAATGCCATACGTTATAATTTGCGAATGCAGCTGTCAATTTCTAGTGGAGTTAAGGTGATGTTTCATCATTTTGCCTCATCAATGGAAAAAAAAATTGCCAACCTCAATGCAAAATTGGACAATTCTGTTTCCTCATTATCGCCTTTACCAAATGAAGAAAAATTGAGAATTGATGATTAGTAGAACACTTCACCAATTTATTGAGTAAAAGTGAATATTTGACAACTCAGATTTATTATGTGAAGCAAAGATGAGCACTGTTTTAAAAAACACTTTACATTATAATAAGTCTGACAGAGTTTAGAAAGCACTTCCATTTATACAAATTTAAATATTGAAAAGAAAATCTAGAACTTCTTACAAATTTTAGACATAAAAATATTTTATGTTACTTTCTGAAAAAAAAATAATACAATTGTTTCTGTTGTGATTGTTTTGATATAATTTCTGCTAGAAATGTTTTTACAACAAAAATGAAAGAATTCAATGCTTGGTATTTTCAAGAATCATCCTTTTATGTCAAGTTTATGTGAGAACCTGATGATTCTACTATTCTAGTAATATATAATATTGTGAGCTAAGATGCAGGGTAGTCCCTGACACTAAGATCAGTTATTTTTTTTCCTGTCAATATAATGTGGACAGCATTTAAGCTTCGCGTGACACAAAATTTGGAATGAAAAGCCTCATTGCCAAAAAAAAAAAATTTATCACCGGCATGTATTAAATCAGCTAATATTTTTCATGTCTTTTTTTTATGTTTCCTTACTCTCGTCTTTAAAATAGGTATTTTTATTGTAGAATTTTCATCATCTTTTTTAATTTGATGTATTAGAAGTTGTTAATTTTCAAAGAAAAAAACTAATATATTTTATATATATGGGGGTATTAAAATTCAAATTGAAATCTATTTCATTAATAATTTTTATGAAATTAGTCAAAATATGTGACAAATAATAGTATTGTGATGACCATGCCATTTGGTTTTCCACCATATATTAATAATTAGTTGAGCAAATTTTACAAATAAGTAAAATTCACAATGTTTTACTGCATTAACTTTAATTGTTGCTCTTTGTAATTGCTTTGATGTTATATTTACATACTAATTTACCATTATATCATAGTATAACTATTTATGTTATGAATTAAAATGAATATTGTATTTGACATTTTTTGTGGAATTACAATTGCATTTTTTATCAGACAGAGTTAATTTTACATACATTTGAAACTGTAGCTAATATTTGTTATGTAGTGTATAAATTAGTTTTGGGATACTTATGGCTGCAAAAAATTAAAAATATAAGAATGAAATTTTTCCTGTTTATTGATTATTAATTTAATTTAATAACTGTACCTCATTCTGTTTATTTGAATTATACATAATATTTTAATATTAACTGTTAATATTGTTTAAAAATGTGTTTATATTTGTTATGATTTTATAAATTATATATAGACAATAAATTCTTATTTATCCTGTTCATATTATTTTGAAATATATTTTCTTAATTATTGAATGGTAGAAGTGATATGGTTTTCATATTGTCAAATTAAAGTTATTGAAAGTTAAAGTAGCTAGTAATGTTTTATTTTCAAGGAGGGAAAGACATGATGAAATTTTATGCATAATTTTGGATTCTGTTGTAATGCCTCTTATATTTCTTGCTATTTAATAGTAATAGATACTGTACATGTTAAAGAATGGGTTAAATTCATGATCATATGACCAACGCAATCACATGTTTTCTGAAGTTCAATCTAACATTAATCTCAAATTTATTGTTATACTAGTAAGTTCCATGTACATTTCAGCTTTAATAATTAGATAATGATGTGCAACCATTAAAATTCTCCAAAATGTTTTGTAAAACAAAGTTTATTTCTTTTTGCTTTTATGTATATATATGTGTGTGTGTGTAATGTAGATTTTTAAATCGTGCACTTTTTTTAGTTCTATATGATGAGTGTTAACAAATATATATTCTTCAAAAGAAAATTTCTGCAAAAAGTGAAAGAGGACAACAGTGAAGCACATGAACTGATTGGCTGAAAATATGATTGCATCTCATGTGACTGGCATCACCCATAACCATCAAACACTTACAATGTGAAACCATTGTTTTTGTTTTTGTGAGTGCAATGCTTTTATTGACATTATAAAATTTCTACCTTGTACATAAACTTGTTGGTTAATGGTATTTTATTACACTTTATAATTTTATTGTAGTGTTATAAACTCTTTTTTTAGGTTTAATATATTTATTTTATTTATTACCAATTCTAGTGGTGAAGGAATTTTATTTCTTCCTCCTCCCTGTGTGTAAGAAGTAGCTTAAAAGCAATGACTGTGTTTGTGTATTTATTACTTTATTATGTAAATATATATTTATACTTTTACATGAATTTTGTCAATAAAACAAAAATCACATGCATTTTCAAAATATGTGCATGTCTTTGGCTTTTGAAACTCTAATAATAAATACAATTGGAATTTTTATGAATGTTTGGTTTTCAGTACTTTCCTTAAAATTTTTAGTTAAGTAGAATCAGATTCACTGATATTTATGTATTAACTTGTAGTAAATACATCTTGATAATAACTGCCTTTGATATTGAATTTTGACACAAGTATCTGTGTTCAAAAAATATTACTTTATGTAAAACAATAGCTATTTTTTAAAAATAAATTATATTCTGACATATTTATCTAATGTAGAACTGGTTGAATTTTAATGTACAGAAGCTCCCATTCTTAAAAATAGAACTCACTCTAAAATAGAATACTCAATATATATTCTAATAAAGAATTTCAGTTAATTTTTCCTTTTTAAAATATAAGTTTGTAAGTTTTAAATCAGTCTTTAAATAATATTATTTATCTAAATTAAAATAATAGAATCCCTTGTTTATTTTTACCTCCCATCCTCCACATAAAGTTTGTATTCAGTTGTTTGAATAGTATTATGTGGGTTTCAAAAATTAAGTCTGTATTATCTTTCATCCTTTTTTTATATTGTATTATATATTTGCCTAGATTTATAATCCTTTAATAAGAAAGTGTAAAAAAAATATTCTGTCAAGTACTCTTAGTGTTAGCTTAATAGTATATGGGAGGAGAGTGTAGCTAGATACAATAACAATACCCTGTAAGGTACGCCTACCAGAAGAGGCATTTTGTCTCTTAAATAGAGGTGTCCCTTATTTAAAGGGTACATACTAAAGAAAAGTAATTAAATTAGAAATTCTAGGTCTTTCAACTTTAAAGTAAATGTTATTTAAATAAGTAACATAATCATAGATTTTTGAAATTTTATTGCAAAAATGTATGAAATAAACAACAGAATTTTATTTCAAATAATTTGTTATACAAGTTTGTTTGAAAGTATTTTTTTCCACGTGGATATTAAAGTACTGCTGATCTCAAGTTCATCATTGTCACGAATTTGTTTAAATGAGTGGTATATATTGACATCTGTATAGGCTTATGTTGCTCTTTTCAATTGGCTCTTCATTGTCTTCCTCGCTGCTTTACAAGCTATTTTTTAAAGCTCACACCATCAAATACAATAAAAAATTTTAAAAAACGATGTCATTGGTGTCTTCAGTACACAAGTTTTCACTTATCCCTAAAAATTCTCATATTTGAGCATTGCCACAGATTTTGATAAGTTCAACTAATTCATTTTCACTGGCAGTATTTTCATTGAAGCCAAATCAAACTAGAATTTTAAAGCATAATTCCTATTGGTCCTTGTCTTAGATTGCCTTAAAACTTGCTAAAACTGTTTTCTTCCCCTTACTGAGAACTGTAGCAAGAATAATTGGATTTTAAATTCTATGAATGGGAAATAAACCAATCTAATTACACCTAAATTTGCTTCTTCCCAACTATTGTTCCCTATTTCCCTAATGAAAAAGCAGTTTTCAAAAGAGAGGTATTAACTTTTTTCATTTCCTTGTCATGAAACTATCTTTCAATGAGCATAAACTTGCTTTTGAAACTTCAAAAGGTTACCAGCTAAGAGTATTTCTATTTATTTCTCTACCTCTTAGTTTTGAAACGTTTTTTCAGTTATTCCTTAATGAGAGGTAAGTATGTTAAGATCCCTATTCAAAGGGACCAGGATTTGTAGAATCATCCCTTAAATAGAAGTGTCCCTTGCAGGAAATACTATTGTATATTGTTTTGTAGATGGTAATGAATAACATTTATCACTTTCATGGAATAATATATATAGAGAGAGAGAGATTATATACTTTGAATGGATAATTGAACACAAAGAAAAAATATTTTGAAATTCATAGTATATAAATGGGAATTTAGTTAATTATCAACGTTTTCTTTCATGCATTGAAATAAATTTATTTTAAGCTAAATTCAATTTTAAATTACAGTAGAGTATTAAACATTTTTTTTTTTGTAAAAAATCAAAAAATTATGGTGGTTAGATATTTGTTAGAAGTGGAAGGAGCAAATTCTTTGACACTAATTCGGAAAAAAAGATGCTAAAAATACTGCAATGGTTGTTGTAAGTTAAACCTCTAATTTTTAAAGTAATATATATGTATTCATCATGCATTTGGATTTTTACTGTTAATTTGAAAATAATTTTAAATTCGGAAGTTATTTCCTTCAGTTAGATGAAAATGTCAAGAAAGCAATCTTGAAATTTGCTTGGTTTTCAAAATATTCTTTCAAAACTATCTGTTTCATGAAGAATGCTAGGGTGTTATCATTAATTCAAAATTTAATCATGTATTGTAATAATTATTATACTTGTAAATTTTCAATAAAGTGCACCCTGTAAAAATATTCTGTTGAAGTAATTTTTAAAGTAAACTGAGACTTGTTTTAACTGTTTTCAAAAGATCCTGGTGTGAAAGAAAATATTTAAGTAAAAATGAGTACTATGTTACAGCAGTTTTTCAAAATTGTCTTTTTAATTTTATAAGTGTTTTATCTTTGACTCTGTAATTTTAAAAGTACTAAAAACATAAATTTAAGAATTTAAAAAGAAATTATTACTTTTAATTATGTAAATGGAATCTTAATTATTATATTTTTAGAATTCATGCTGAATTATAACTATTGTTAAAAAAAAATACTTATACCTAACATTTCTTGTCCTTTACCTATAATTCAAATGTGTGTCAGTGGTAGCCCAGAAGTCATATTCATGAACTCGCCGCCAGCGTTCTTACTGTCGAGTCGTGGGTTCGAACCCCCATGCCACTAAAGATCGCTGTGTAGTCAGGGCTGATGCTCGTCGAAGTCTTACTGTTAATGTGGCGTGAAAATTGGAAGAGGAAGGTGTCGGTTTAAGTTACGTCCTCGCGTCACTTGACCGAGGTTCAGAATGACGAGATCCATTGCTAGTAGCCTTCATAATTCTTCCAAGTTCTAAAAAGCAATCGATATAATTTGGAAGTTCTTGGAAAATGTGAATGCAATGCTTGAAAAACTTGTTTTTCAAACCTTGCGAATATGAAATTAGTGATTTTTTTTTAAATTTTAGGACCATTAGTACCTTGATTCAGTAACTATAATTAACTATTCCGTTTCTCAGAATTGTTGACACGGTGTTAGGTTTTAAAGATTTGTACAATTATTTTTTATAAGTACATATGAAATAGCTAATGTATATTGTGTTGGAATGTTTAAAATGATTTCTCATTAGTTTGAATTGCAGTTTGTAATAGAATTTCTTGTGCATTTATAAGTATTAATAATTCTTCACTTCAAAAATTTCGATAGCCATAAATAATGAAAGAAACTGTCGATTCAGTTAAACTTAATATAAATACTATGAGCCTTGATTGATGTTGAGCAATATTACAGAAAACAAGACCCAGATGAAAATTCATAATAAGCAGCAGAAATTTCATTAACAGAATCTAATATGAGTACTTTTTTTCTTTCTTTTTTAGCATTTTATAGTCAGATCAGTAAATAATTACATAGATTTCTAAGAAACGAATGAACTAAGAATTAGAAAATTTGTTAAGAGTTTCCAGTCATTAATTTAAAATTTTTGTCTATTGCAAATATTTCCCCCTGATTGGATGGTAAAGTATGTTTTACTATTATATAGTAAAACATATTTTAATTAGGTCTTAATGTAAAATTAAGTTTTTTGACTGTCAAAATGAAAATTAAGGAAATGAAAGAGCATTAGAACTAGTATTAACTAAGTTACTTACTCAACCAGTTACTCAGCGATTGAGGGCATTTAATACTTAGCATTTTAATATATTGTTTATTTTCCATTGAATGGCACTAACAGCCTTTCTTATTATTTAGTAAAAAATAACATATTAAATGGCTGAGCTATCGCAACAATTAATTATTGAATCAAAAAGAAGACGGCAAAATTCAGGGAATTGAATGTATATTCAATAAAATTCAGGAAGATCCCTGCTTATTTGGAGAAAGGGAAGAAAGAAAAATTCATTTCTTGTTTTGATCTGAATATTAATTATTTTTATTAAAAAAAAACTGATAAGCATTGAACTAAAAATGATACTATGCCCAAAGTTATCAATTATAAATAATCAAAAGCAAGTGATTTCATGAGTTTGGTAAATTCAGATTTTTTTTTTACACAAAAAAAAAATTATTTTTGATACCTATGAGGTAATTACATTTTAATAGGACATTAATTCTTGGAGAACATTTATTTTTATTGTAGAAAAAAAAATGCATGACACGCATTTTTCATTCTTAACTATACTTCTAACATCACTCCTGGCTTTAAAAAATGAAGTAATTTATATTTTCAAATGTAATTAAATTTTTAAAAATGATTCAGAAAAATATATATTAAAATAGTTTAACTGAACCAAAGAGATGAAATGCTATGAATATTATATAATCCCATCATTAAAAATATCTTAAGGTAATCAATACGAGACAGAATATCATAATCTAACCAATTTTAGATTCCTTGTTCGAAAAATCTGTAGGAAATTTGACATTTTTTCGAGACCATAAAATGTAATAACTAACATTAAACATTCAAATAGCAAAAAATAAAAACTTTTTTTTATTTATATTACACAGCATTTCAAACAAATGCATTTAATTTCACATCAATGTTCTTTTCTTTTTATGTTTACTTCCCAACTCAGACTTGAGAGTTGAAAGACCACTGTCAAATTCTGATATAGCTTGTAACTTGCGTTTCATTGGCTTTTTGTTTTTTTCGGTTCCTTCAAATTTCTTCCTAACACTAAAAAAAATTATTAATCAAAATAAGAATAAAAAATTATGGGAAAGTAATGTAAAAAAACCACATTCACATGGAAAGAATCAAACAAAATAATAAGCAGTGAATGAATGAATATTGGTATTTATGGTACAAGAGGCAAATCTGACTAAACTGCTACAAACACTTGTTTAAACAATAGTCTAAACAGAAAAAAATGGCAAAAAAAAGAAAAAAAAATGATTGACATAAAAGAATAAAAGATCAGTAAGGTATCCCAGTGATGCATCACCCGTATTTACCAAATAAAGTAAACTCCATGGAAAAGAAAAGGACCCATCGTGTATCTTAGGGTCATGATTCCTCAACTAACCTGAAGAATATAAAGCCCCTGAGGATATAAAGAAGGAGAGAAATTTAAATCAAAGTTTTAAAAAATGTTTGGAGATAGAAAATTATAAAAAATTGTTATAAGAAAATAATTTTATGTATAAATTTTTTTGGTTTCAAATGAGTTATACAAATATTAAAAATAATTATGAAATTAAACTTGATCAATAGAGCATGATATTACAAATCCCAGTAACATAAAATTACTTTTATCAGTTAAGATGTAATAATAATGTATTTTACTTTTTATATTACGAGAATGAACAAGAAATGTAACATTGTGTGTCCTGCTTTCATTCTGAAAATGTGCAAAGCACAAAAGTTGGGGAAAAAATGTTTTTTAAAAGGATGCAACTATATTCAATAATATTAGTTTCATTTATGTATTAGTAATTTTTCATTTAACAAATACATTTCTGCTAGTAAACTTTGAAAAAACGTTTAAATCATTCTATAAATTATGGTTAATATGTATATGAACAAAAAGAGGCACACAAAATGCTTGGTTCAAAAGTATGGGCCTCAAAACCTCTAAAGCACCCTATGTGTCTAATATAATAATTGTAAGCATAACTAATGAATAATACAGTAAAAAAAATATATAATTCATTAATACATTTAAAACTGATATCTAATAGTTCTCTTTTTGCAATAATCATATGGTTTTACCAATCATGGTTAATATACAAAACTTAATTACCAGACCTTAAATAAACATTTAGAAAATAGAAGAAAAAATTGTATCCATGTATACAGATTCTGATGTTTAGTAATAATAAGAATCGATCTTAAGCATGTATAGCAAGAACTTAACTTTCTTTTATTATTCTTCAATAAATGCTGAAAATAAATATAAAACATTAACTGTAAAGTAAATCTGTTGGAAAATTCCCATATTTTGCAATTCAATTTTTTCTGTATAATTACTACTGTACAAGAAATATTTTTTTATAATTTCTTTCATATTTTAAACAATCTTCATAGGTGTATTACAACAGCAAATTTGAGTTGATTCAAAAGGAGATGTTTGTTAACATATATTTCACAGTTCACTGATTAATGTGTCTTGCAATCCAAAAATGAGTTAGCGATGAATAAGTTCAATGGTGCAAGATCCATATATGACCATGCTGTGCCCTACAAAGTGTAACTGTGGTCTAGATGTTTGAATAATTCGATATAAAAACCAACGTTTTTAAAAACAACGTTTTTATATGGTGGCAAAGTTTATTAAAGAAAATTATTGAAATATTAGTTAAAACTGTTAAAAATAACTAATTTAAAATTTACTTAAAAAAGAGACATTTGTGAGCGTATTAAAAAATTCATAATACTCATAAAATCAAAACATGCATTTAATTCAGAAAAAATTATTGTGAAAAGACACGGTGCCAAATATTGGAAACTTTCTTTCTTGCGAATGATTACTGACTAAAAGTCAGCAACCCTTACTATATCGGAGATAGTAAAGGGGAGATAGTATCTCCCCTTTGTGAGTACAATAGTTTTACGAGGCCTCATGTGGCGTGGGGAGTGCCCGGAGTTCCCAGAGGGGGGAAGAAATTTTTTCCTCAATTCTAAAAGCGCCTAGAGGAAAGAATATTTTGACTTATTAAAACTATTGAAATATGAGTTAAAACTTGTCGCAAACGTCTAAATATTGCATTGTTAGGCGAGTACGAACGATTCCCAAAATTTCAAAGCTCTAGCTTGATGGGAAGTTGGTTAAATTAACGATCGAAAATTTGATGACACACACACACACACCAAGTGAAATTCAGAAAAACGTTGTAAAAAAAGAGGAAAGAAAGTTAAAAATGATTTACATGGAAGGTCGAAAATAGAAGAGAATCGCAAGGGTATCTTGAGGGCATGTCACCTGTGTACCAAAGACAGTAAACCTCATGGGAAAGAAAAAGATCACTAGGGTGCATCAGTGTCATGATGCAAAAAGAAAGTAAATACCTGAGGGAGCCCAAACATGTAAATACAGATTTACCTAAGAAAAGCTATAAGTATAATAAAACATTTAATTGACATTATCAAATAACTTATTAACATTTTCTCATCAACCCCTTAAGGTAAAAAAAAAAAGATGAGTCTGGCTCGTCATTGGTTTTCATGAAGTACCACAAAATGACGAACTACATTCGCCATGCGACTAAAGTTACAGTTGAATATGACAATTAATTTAGTATAAAATTTCTAAAGTACTGAATTCGTCAACATTTTTGTTACTTGTGGAAATATCTCAGATCACTATCACATATTGTTTACTGTTAGTATTTCTTGATACAAATCACAGCCAAACTGATGTTAGTCTGCAAGATTTCATTCTTATAAGCATTTAGTGTGAACATCAGTCAATATATATTTTTGCTAAAGGAAAAACGTGTTATATAACAAATACTATAATCGATATGCAGAAACAGGAAAAACATGCTAAAGGAAGTTTCAAAATCAAAACTGAGAAAAGGAGAAGTTCAAAGTCTCTCCAGTCGAAGTTTACTAGCTTTGAGATGGTCTTACAAAAGGGATGTATATATACTCAGCAGCAAACATTGTAATGCTGACATCGTGGATATGGGAAAAAAGAGAAAGAGGAAAAATGTTTTAAAACAAAGTTGTGTTATTGAGTACAATAATGGAACAGGAGGCGTGCTTTCTAGTTATGCGAAAATATATGAAAGGATATAAAAAATTATTTTTTTCAATGTTTGACATTGCATTCCACAATTCATATGTTTTATATATATAAAAAAAAATCAATAATATCAACAAAATAGGAATTACAAGCTTTCAATTGGACACAGCAGAGGAAATCCTATAAAAAATTACTCTACCGGATTATAAAACTCATGGGCGGCGTCCTTCATATAGTGACACCCCGACTAGGTTGCAAGCTAAAAGATGAGGATATTTTCCAGAATACATTCCTTTAACTCAGAATAAAAGAAAACCTACTAAGAGGTGCCATGTGTATTGGAAGAATAAAATTAGAAGCGAGACTTTGTTGCAGCGTAAACAATGTAGGATTCCTTTTTACTTACCAGTGTTTTGGAAAGTACCACACACTTAAAGAATATTAACTATATACCTTATAAAGGTTTTGCTTTGATTTTGTTTTAATTTTACCATTTTTGATATTATTTAACAATATGTAAAAGTGGATATTAATTAAGAGTAAGTAAGAACCATAAAATGAAACAAAGTTTTTTTAAGTAAAAATAAAATCGTTATTTCAAACTCAGTTTTTTAATATTAAATCACACCGAAAGAGGTTAACATCCTAAATGGTCTCACCTTCAAAGCATAGTGAATGAAAAATGATTACATACATAAGAATGTTGATACTTTTTATTTCAGAACTTAGACATTTGGACTGAATAATTTTGTGTCTACCAGACTAGAAGTTACTTTATCAAAATATAATTTTCTACAAAATATTGGTTATAAATTTATTAAGAATGAAAAAATTTATTTTATAATACCTCTGAAGTATAATAATTTAGTAATTTACTTATGAATGTATATAATTTCACTAATAACATACAAACATTTTGAGAAACTTAAAGCTTTTTGAATTAATTTAAATTTCTTAATTTTTTTTAATTATATAATATACAATCAAAAATATTAATACATTTTTAAATATATTAATATAATAAGCACTTGTTAGTATTTTGTCATTTCACCTTAATCTTAAAATTACTCCATTTAAAACGCTAAAAAATGAGGGAGTGAATGTAAAAGTTATCGACGCAAGAGCCAGATGTGGCTATGCTGCGCCAAACCAGATTTAACTGTCGTCTAGACGTGAACAAATTGAAAAAAAAAAAGACAAAAATTGGTTGACAAGAAGGAGGGTCAAAAATAGAGAAGGATGACTAGGGTATCCCAGGAGTGCATCATGCGTGTTTACAAAAGACAGTAAACCCCAGTGGAAAGAAAAAGATCACTAGGCTATCTCGGGTCATGATGCCCATACTTACCTAAAGAAGGTAAGTCATCTGATATAATCCCCTGTTGCAGAGTGCCCGGCTATACCCCCCCCCAGTCGCTGACCACCCATTTAAGTCGCCTCTTATGACATGCATGAGCTACAGTGGGACTATTCTGTCATTCCTGGTCACCACACAAGTCTAAAACTCTAAAAAAGTAGATACCACATAATATTTTCTGACTGTCTATCACAATTAAAACATTTAATAAATCAGAGCAGTAAAAATTCAAATAGTATGTCACTTTTCAAGAGCTCATCCTCCTGATTTACATTTAAATCTAATTCTGATAAAGTACAATAATCTGTATTTCTTGTTTGCATATTCAGTTCATTACTTTTACTCAGTTCTTATATAGTACAATAGAACACTTTTATTCTAAAGTAGATTTTTATCAGCAAATTTCATTTCATAACTTACCACATTCAATGGATACATAGTACAAAATATAAAAAGCTACTCCCTAAAGGATAAATATGATTTAAATACTAATTTCAAACTTCTCAAATTAAAAAAAAAATTCTGAAAAAGCAGGATTGAAATGAATGTAATTAATTCTGTCTTAAATTCTAAAACACACACAAATGCTATGGCATCCTCCTTAATCAAAGTTTTAAATTCATTGTATTTCTGAGAGGGAAGGTAATCTTAATTTTAAGACTTCATCCAATTAAAGTGTTTAAAGAAGGGATGTGTACTGTCACAGTTTTACAGTAAGTTATATTTAATTATTATTAATCTCAACTGTTATTTTACTATTATTTATATATGTTTAAATATATACACAGAAATAATATATATACTTTTTAATTTTTGGAAATAATCTATTTGTTCCATTAGATTCTTTTTCTGCACATCACATGAGCATGTTAAAAAACTTTTAGGGATTTGAAAACCATATTATATATAGGGCTTAATTTAAGGTTATATTAGATAATAACTCATGCAATGTAACTTTCCTATTTATGACAGTAACCTATCTAACATAAAAGAAAAGAAGTAATATAAAAAAAAAAAATTTAAGTCAATTCCTACTTAGGTCAACAAAGAAATTTTTTATTTTAGTTACTTTTTATTAAATAATTACAATTAATATAAATATGTATATACATATGACAAAATCACAATATTAAGTGGCAAAAGTATTAAAAATTCATTCATCTGGTAAATTAAATGGTTGGAATGCAGTTTAGCTCAACCACCCTTGGTGACAGAAATTATTTGGCAGTATTTTGCCAAATATGGTTACAATGGTCCACTTCGCAGACTTAACGTTCAACCAAAAAAAATCACCAAGTTTGGAAATTTTTGAAATCATGCCAAGTGGTTGGGCTTAACTGCATTTTCACCAATTAAATGAATTAATATTTGAAAAAACTGCATTAACATCAAGTGTCATTCACTAAAAGTTTTAAAAAATTTTTTTGATCTTGAGCGGAATAAAAAGTATTTTATTAACGATTGAAAATTTGAACAAGATATATAAAGGAGTGAGTGTGAACTAATAGTAGAAAGTTAAAAAGAATCATATCAAATATGAAGCTAAAGACAAGGACATGTGATCTAGTATTTCACACATCACATTTTTAAGTCACACAGCAAGATAATATAAAATCAGTTTCTTTAACAGCTCACCTCATTGAGCTTTATGAATCTTCAGTGAATCAGGACTCAAACCTGTAGCTCGACTAGTATATTGCCGACCACAAAGTTTGAGGATCATTATCATTTGGGTGAGCTACTCAAAAAGAAATAACTATTTAGTAATGAAACTATACCTTTGCTTGGAGAACTTGTGGCCAATCATAGGATGATTTAGGTTAGATGGAGCTTCACGCATACAAAAGCTTTTGGCAATATGACCCAAGTGCAGTGCTTTGAAAGGGAGAATGTGTCGCATATTTTTGGGGTATGAGGCATATGACTTCACAAAATTTGCAAATGCTACATAAAAAAAAAAAAATGTATAGTTTTGAAAATTTTCATTTAAGTCCATTTAAGAATAAATTTATTAAAAATAAATTACTAAATATAATAATCTGATAAAAAAAATATAAAATTGTTTTAATACAAAAGATACAAATCTCTACTCAAAATTATATTGCTTCAGTTCAGAATTAGAACACTTGGAATCGAAAGGATGCTTACAGCAACAATATTTTCCAAATATAAGCAGTACAGATTGTTTGTCAAAGAGGTAGTTTATTGATTAGATAACACTTTTTGTTCTAAATTTTGAAACAATGAAGTTTTTTATTAAATTTTTTAATCTCAATATTTTAGTAATAGTTTCTATACTTAACAACATCAATTAACCACAACAATGCAAACTTAGGTAACAATACTCTTATAGCTGTAAATAACTTAAATCTGAACATTATTTTTGAATTACAAATTGTAACTACATAATCATTCTCACATTTTAAATGCAATAAGGAAAAATAAAATTTGCAAAATGCTATAATACAAAAAAGACATCATTATAAGTTAACTTATCTTTTACAGTCTTACAAATATCACATAAATTTAATTAGAGATTGACTCTGAGAGTACCATTTCTATACGGTGTATGTTAATCACTAGAACTCAGATCTACTCAGACACATAACATTATATATATAATTTACCACTGAGTTAATTTCCATTATATGACCAATTGAAAATATAGAGTTTGCTCCAGAATCGTATCCCTGCAACCTATTAAATCAGGTCTATCCTTCTATAATTTATAAGTAGAACTTTTTTTCCCCCTATGTGAAATATTTTTCTGAATCCTTCTGATCTCATCCTTCTGAAAACCTTGTATCTATGCTGGTTGCTAAAATCACAAAGAATTAAAATAATAATAAGAAAAAAAAACCCTTTTATATTGCATTGCTCATCGAACAATTAACTGAAATAAATATAATATTCCAAAAAACAATCTTTTTGTTGCTAAGAAGTGTTATTATGCCAATACCAATGGCATCTTACAGAAATAATTGAAGTTATGAAAATCAATTTTAAATTAACATTATCTGTATCATAAACAAATAATTAAGCAACATATTTGCCATGATCTTTTCCAGTAGAAATTTAAGACTCCCATAGATTGAGAAATACAATATTTTAATACATTCTTCAACTTAAGACAACATAATGTTAGATACATAGAAATTTATTACCTTCAATGCAATGATCACATAATGCAAGAAGAAACATAAAAAAAAAAAAAAAACAGTAACACTGAGATTTTTTCTTTTGTCAAAAAAAAAAAAAAAAAAATTAATTGTAAAAAACTTCAGCAATGTACAACCAAAAATCAATTTACAAACTGGCATGAAACCCTCCTTAATCATGACAAGTACAGATATATTGCTTTTTCCAAATAAGATGGATTACCTTTGTCTTTCTCTGCAAATGATTTTTATTTACATCAATTATCATTGGATCTAAAATTGTATTAATCAAGAAATCACCAAGAGTCAAAACTTCATAGTCATTAAAATCTGTAGAAAGTGGGGGGTCGGAGAGATCTTGAGTTTAGTACGATCTGCCTAATAAGTCTTACAAACTCTTCATACATTAAGTGCAATTTTCCCATCATTCTTTTTAGATGATGCTTTACTGACTTGTACTAGCTTCTTACAAACTTCTGGAGGGATGAAGTTCCAGTCTATTTCCTCTATTGTAAAATATGTAGCCATTTTGGTCAGGAAAATTAATTAATTAGCTGTAGAACATTTTTCGATTGAGAATTTGCTCCTACAAAGTTGGTAACATTGCCCATAGAAACTTTTGAACATTTCCTATGTGCTGCCATAAAAAGCTTAAGGGTTAGAATTAGTGCATTTGATGTTAAATCTGACAAAATCTCATGATGAATAGCTGGGGAAATGAAATGTATATACATACAAATGTAAATCTTATTTGACATTCCTTTTCCTAACAAAATAGGGGCTGCACAAATCTAATGCTATCATATTAAACTGGGATGATTTAATAACTACTTCCTAAGGCAAGTTATCTACAATCTGAGAAGACAAAATGGGTGTACATTTGAATATGCAATACAAAGATGTATGATTTTTCGCACCTAATCTCTGCCACCTTACAGCCAAAATATTAAATGTGAAGCATTTAACTATTTCGCTGGGTTAACATGCAATAATCACTTGTGTATGCTAGAAAATTAAATCCTACTCAATTTTAAATTTTTAGATAGAAGGATTGTTGGATGTTTCTGAATAAAGAGCACAAACATCTGTTCAATACAATGCTTGTATCAGCAAATGATGCCATAAAATACTTTTTGTTTTGAATCAATATTAGGCCAAACAGCTAAGATCAGAGATGCTCAGTTATGCCAAAGAATACTTTTTTTATTTTGTTGTAGAACAATAATTTTTCTCTCTTGTAATGAAGAAATGAGTTACATATTCCTTTTACATATTCAGCAACAATTGCTAAAAGTATAATTTCTCGCTACATAAGAACCAAAACAACAAATAGTGTTTCTTTAGGAACTCAATCCTATCTTTAACACTGAATTCTATGATTTTTTGAAATTTCAATATTTAGTATTCTACATTACACATTTGACAAATATATGCATGTTTCTTGATTAAATTTGAAATCGTCATGGAAGCTTTGGAGAAATTTCTTTTTGACAATACTGGGATTTTAGTGGCACTTGCAGTTCTACCATCTCTTTAAGAAATTCAACTAACTGATAACTTATACTAGCACTACCATTCTCTGTTATTCTAATTCTAATAACACTGCTTTGTGTGTGTGTTTTTCATGGCAAAAAAATATTTAATAGTTTCAGCAATTTTTGCTAATATACAGTTCATAATAGACACAAATTATCACACTTAATACTTAGCAAAATTTCCTGCAATAAGAATTTTTAAACAACCGAAAGGTTACTATTTCTTAATTAAGCTTTTTTGTTCCAGTCAATATTGAATCAGTCGTCACTCAATATTCCCTAAAAAAGCCAGTCAAGTTTCTTCAATCACAATATTAAATCTCATATAGGAAGTAATTCTTTAATTCCTTCCCAGCTCAACAAACTACTAAATGAAGTATATACTTTCACTACAAGACATATCTTCCTCAAAATTTCTACATTCTTAAATGAGTCTGAATTTCTTTAGTTAGCCAAGTGCAATCATATTGGGTGCCTTTTACAAGTCCTTTATGGAACCGTCAAATTGTGACATCTTTTTGGATTGAGGGGCTCAAAGATACTCTATAAACTCTCAAGTATAGTTAAAAGCAATTGCTTCAGCACCTGCTCTCCACTGTTGAAAGCTACCATAAAGATAGACACAAGAGCCACCATTTAGAAATGTTTCATCAAAAGAGCTGACATTAAATGTATGTGTGTATGTATATATACACACACACAAAATCTTGACTATAATACAAACTTTTTTCCCCACATTTTGGTCTGTCAAAATGAGGGTGCATATTATAAATAAGTAAAAATTAAAAAAAGGTTTTTAAACATTAAGCAATGAACGTACAGCAGCTGTAAGAGATTGTTGTAACAAACGTGCCACACAGGTGTTCTTTTACATGGATGGAAACTTACAGGTACATGTCACACAGCGTTCATTTAACAATAGCTCACTTAAAATAGCGATGGTTCCCAGTTGCTACTAGAACAAAAGTTTATTATTTTATTTTATTTAAATCCCTAAAAATGCCTTTAAGAAGATCATACATAGTAACAGAAAAACTATCAGTTGATAAACATTAGGAGGGGAATGATGATGGTGATATATATTACGACGGAACTAATAATTATGACTTGGATGCAACAACAATAGATTAGCTGTGTTCTAGTGAAAGTGATTAAGACCAATAATGTCACAGCATTGTTTGTTTTGAGTTAAGATTTAAGTTCTTTTTTTATCAAATTTGATGTTTTCATTTCTTTTTATCAAAAATTTCCATTATGTTAATAAATACTTGGGTAATTTTTAAATCAAATATTAAAAATTTATGGGTGCATATTATATTTGAATTTCAATTTTTTTCCAAAAATTTAGTGCCAAATCAAGCATGTGTATTATACATGTGAGCGTGTATTATAGTCAAGATTTACGGTATATATATAAGTTTCTATTATTTTAATTCCCTTAAACCTGATGATTTTAGGTGACTACTTTTTAAGTTATTTAAAGTTACCATAATTTTTACAGTTGCTTATATATTGCAACATTATAAGGAAGGCCAGCAATATAAAAAGGATCATTATGAAAGACATTTAGCATTGCTCTAATTTCATAATCATACTGAATTGTAGAAGACCTCTTAAGTCTCAGTTTCTCAATAACCATCAAGGGTTACATACAAGATAAAATTCAAAAGTTCAAGTACTAATGACTTAAAAATATTATCAAAATGTTAGAACACATTTCCCAATGAAATAATACCCTTGCACAACACACTTCTGTCATGCTTCGTAAAGGTCATTGAGAAACATTTCTGAAATCCATTTCCAGCCCTTTAAATTCTTAAATACAACCAGCAATGTAGTTTTAACTTAATTCAAATTGCCTTTTGGTCTTCGGTTGACATGCAAAGAATGCACTCCTATGCATGTTAAGATCTCTAGTCAGCATCTAATGACATTTGACATCAAATATATTAACCGATTTTGCTATTGTTTGCAGCCTGTTTCCACATGATTACAGAAACATTCCCAATATTTTCATCAGTAGAGAAAGTCTGTGGACAACCCATGCATTTGTCATCATCAACACTTTCCCTGCCTTCCGTGAAACATCGACAACACTCAAAACATACATTTGCAATAATGCATAATCTTCATAGCAATCTTCCCTAAGCAAACCCAAAATTTAATATTAATTTCCTGTCCAATATATGCCATTTCTTTCAATTGCTGGTAATTAAGTGAACCTGTCTGTATGTGTCCATCCATACAATGTTTTAGCCTTAATTATAAATTTAATTGTGTTACTAATGCATCTCTTTCTGATAGTTTCAAACCACATATTTGTTGCTTGTAGAGAAAAAGCTCCTAGCATTATTTTAGCAGCCTCGGCCTGCCCATTCTCCAGTTTTTTAAGTACTCTGTCAGCACAACTCTTCCAGAACAACTCCCAAATACTTAGGATTCTCTTCTGAACTTAACTTAATTTTTGGCATTAACGACAATCTTATATTTTCTATCTGTAAAAAAAATCCCAAAGCTTGTTTTTTGAATGTTTATCCTTAACTTTAGATTTTTGAGTATATTTCAAAAAATTTGTCAATATTCATTTAAAAATTCTCAGACTAAAGTGTCCTCTCTACTAGTGAGCCAAATGGATATATCATCAGCATAGCATGCAACTTCTGTGTCTCCCACTAGATTTAGGTATCAGTTGTTTACACAAATAAGGGACCTGTTTAAATCCTGTAACAAAACCTTGTTGACACCTGCAAATACTCTCTTAGCCATTAAGTATGTCTTATTAAAATTCACCCAAATTCTCCTATTTCTCAGAAAATCAACAATCCATATCAGGGCAATTTCATCTGCACCTTGTTGGTGTGCAATCTGTATTAGCTTTTGCCTCCAAATGGAGTCAAAAGAAGACAACATGTAAAGAAAAAACTGAAGTGATTTTAATGTATTAAAAGTACTGCATATGTTGAGGAATTTGTTTTTATTCATTAAGTGGTTAGCTTATAGTGGTTCAATAGTATATACAAATTGGAATGTAATGTACGATTATTCTGCTCATTAATTCAGAAACTTAAATCATTCACATAATGTCACATCAATTATTACAGATATATACGATTATGCAATATTTATAATGATACTTATATTCAGAAATTATTAGGAAGATAAAACAAAAATATACATTAGAAAACTTACCTTCTTTAGCACTTTCATGAAGTTTATTTTCATCATATACTTCTGCTTCATACATTGTTTGTAATGCAGAGGCACAATCTTCTATACTGGCCTAAAACAGTAAGAAAAAAAATCAAAAATTTAGTAAATATATTATATTTATTTTTTCCTAATCAAACTATTACTTCTACCAATGTATCTATACAATTAAGTGACATTTTCTTTCTACTAATTCTATTTGACCAATCTATCAAACAGCTAAAATATTTTTAAAATAAAATTTGCAATGTAATTGCAAAAGAAACAAAATTGTAAAGTACTGAAAAAATAACCAGAATTATGGGTAAAATCCTAAGAAAACAAAAGGTGATAAAAAAAATTAAATTAAAATTTCATTGATAATTTAAAATTATCTATTGTTTATCAATAAAAACAGCACAATTAAAATATATGATCACTTAAATTTCCTTCTCAGACTTAAGAACTAATGCAGTTTAATCCTGCCCTCCTTTCAAAATCAGTTTCTCAAGTCTTTTTGGTGCAGATCAATTTAAAAAAATACTATTTTCTCAACAACGAGAAGATATTAAACAGCATTATATTTAAAATGTACTTTTCTTTTCATGCACTGCTATAAATCATTCAATTCAAAAAGCACCCTCTCAATAGGCCACAAGCAGGTATAAGTCTATTAAATATTGGTTGGAGAAAATTCATCTAAATAAAATGGAACATTTTTATTTCTTTTGAAAGGACAGTGACATCATTTTAGTTGCATCTCAATACAATCTCCACTTCAAAGACTAGGTACAACTTTGCCAGTTCAATTAAAATTTAAGCTTTCATCCCTGAAGATCAAACAACCTTCTTTTTAACTTTGATTCGGTAACACTGCGGCATTAATACTCATAACAATATAGTATTTTCTACTCTGCAAATAGCTTACTTTTCTTTCTATTGGGAATGATCTCAATATTTGTACTGTAAAATATAATAGGATTCAAAACATTTTGAATTATTCTGCATGGACATTCTGCAGGAATGTATATATCTAAGCTCCCCCTCTCTTAAAATTTTAAAGTCAAGTTTCACAACATACATAAAAGTACTGCCCAACACTATGATTAAAATAATTTAATTTGTAGCACCTACACCATTTTATTGTATCCATATACTTAAATTTATCTAGATTGAAAAATGCATTAAGAATCAAAACTTTATTCAAACATTTATCAGATATTTAAAAAAAGGAAAATCATAAAAAATATGACGTGAATAAAATCATACAATTTTATTCACGTCAATTCTATTTCAAACAATTTGTTCATGTTTTTTCATTTCCTGAAAAAACATTTGAAGCATAGATAAGAGCATAAACAAATTACTCATTTGTTTACATGGTATTTTATTATTTGTATTCAGAAAATTAAGAATGTACTACATAATTTACTTGACATTAAAAATTAACACTAATATATACATTTTGGTTCTTAACACTATGTGAAAAAAAAAAATTTTTTTTCCTTAATTAAATAAACATTTCCCTTTTAAGTAAAATCTTCCTCACAACTATTTATTTTAATCCAGTACCTTGTAACTTACAGATAGAGATGCTAAATAAAATTATAGCATACAATACAATCTCTCACAAAATAAAAAAAGATAATATATTATCAAAGTACAGCACATTTCACTGCAACTGATGTCTGTTTTGCATATTCAAAGTATGATTTATAAAAATTTTGTTCCTTTTTTAATTGATTTAAGAAAAGTAAAAAAAAAAATCTCTAATATTTTGATTCTATTTAAAAAACAAAAATTTTTTGAACTCCCTAATTATTTTTTCGTTTTTTTATTTTTTTTCAAATACAGTCAAATCCAATTATAGTGAACTTTTACAAACCTAAAAAGAAGTTCAATAAAACCAAAGGTTCACTATAACCAATTTTTTTGAAACAATCATTATAACATAAATTTATAAATAAATTAAATATATAAGTATTAATTTTCATATATATGAAAATTATATGAATATATATATATATATATATATATATATATATATATATATATATATACATATATACATGTGTATTCTGCAGCAGAATGTGGAGAGCCATTTTGAAAGAGCTTCTGCATTTACCTTGGTATCAGCATAAAGATTATTTTTGTGATAAGAGATTATCACAATGCAATTTTTCCAAATACTGGAAACTGTAGATTTTGATTAGGATAGTTGCTTGAATTTTGCCATTTAATTGGCTCCATAATCTACATTGCTTGATTATTTTCTTTCAAAATGCTTGAAATGCCAATTGAAAATGTTTTCCGCTGTACACAATTCGTCATTTTTACCAATTTTTTTAAGATATTGCAGATATATCCTGTTTTTCAGTCCAAAGCAACTGTATAGATATACAAACAATCTCCAGGGAAAAAAGGCAGGAGACATCAGAGGGTGCTATATGGTCCACTCCACTATTCTGATTTTTCAATGAGTGAAATTTAAGGTTTATGGCACAAGAGCCAAATCATGCTATACTACCTAAAGAATTAGTACCTGTGATCTAGACATTAGAAAAGTGGAGGGGAGGATAAAAATTGGTTGGCAAGGATCCAAAATACATAAGGATTGCTAGAGTATCCCTGAAGTGCATCACCTATGTTTACCTAAGACAGTAAACATCATAAGAATGAAAAAAAAATCACTAGGGTACCTAAGGATCATGATTCCTGCATATGGGTGATTTGGAAAGCAATGTCTAAGTAGTGGACCAGTGGATTCCTAGAAATGGCAAGGAGAATGGGGAAAGAGGAATGCTTTTTAACTAGTATTGATTATTAAAAGGGGAGATAAAAAAAAATAATTTCAGATGGAATTATGTCTTTTGAGCTGTCCTTAAACATACATGGTTGGCTATTAAATAACAAGACTGATGGTATAAAACATTTTAATTTGATTTCATACATATTTCATACCTTAAACATACACCCCTCTTCTATCCCTACAATGATCTATTCAAGTTTTCCATTGTCCAAAACAGTGCTGAAAGTTTATGTCAGCTCCTCGAAAATATGTGCCACTTTCTTTTTCACAGCTTCAAAGAACTCAAATCTTGTTCCTTTTAATGTAGATTTCACCTTAGGAAACGGATGCCACATGGTACAATATCTGGCAAATACAAAGGATGGTCTAACACTAAGGTGCTCTACTTGACCTAGAAACCTTTTGACAATGCGGATTGATTAGTCCTTCCACAATTCAGATCAGGTTTACCTTATTTTACCACAGGGATCAACAAGAACATGAAAGTAGCAATGTTGATTAATAGTTTGACCTTCAGGAACTCAGTGAATCCCACGAATATCGAAAAAAACAATCATCATTGCTTCGAATTTTGATTCGCTCATTCGAGCTTTTTTGCCTCTTCAAATGCATATATTAGTGCTTTGTTTCAGGATCATAAGTAAAAAACAATGATTCATCACACATTATTATCATTTCCATTAAGTTTCAGTCATTTTAAATATGGTAATTTAAAATGTCAGGACAAGCATTTTTGCAAGCTTCTTGATGTTCAAACATGAGAATTTTAAGCACAATTTTCGCATACCCTTTTTGCATGTTAAAATTTTAATGTAAAATTTCCTTACAGATTATTTGTCAATTCCTAAAGACTCAGCAATTGCACAATTCAAACCAGATTATCAATTTTTTTCCATATTGTCATCCAATTTTACATGGAGGGCAATTTGGGAATGAATCATCTTCAACATCTTCTCAGCTATCTTGAAAATGCTTAAACTACTCAAAAACATATGCACGCTTTAAATATTCATTGCCATACACTTCATACAATAAATTATAAGTTTCAATAGCAGTTTTTCCAAGTTTCTAGAGAAATTTCACAATTCATTGTTCTATTATACAATTTCACAATTCATTCACAATTATCATTTTTCTGACAAAAAAAAAAAAATAATAACTCTTCATCTAAACAACCAGGGTTAAACAACCATCCCATTTCAAATCAAGCAGATAAAAAAATAACTGTAAGATTTTAAAATGAACTTTTTGTAGATAAGACTGGTGATCAATAAAATTACCATTACAAATCACAAATGAATTATTTTCCAATTTTTGTATAATTACAACTAATTTCCCTTTCTTGTAAAACCAATTATATTATATGTTTGTATGTAAAAAACAAATTTATTACATTTGTTATTGTTAATGAATTGCACTTTCAAAACCTTATTTTATTTACCTAGTTCTGTTCTACAAAAGGAAATACAAATCACAATAAAAGTTATTAAAAATACAAACCTTTCCTCTTAAAGAAACAGCATCAGATATGAGAAGGAGAGACTGTAAAAAGTTACTGTACAGAATTTCCTCAAAGCTGAAAAAAATTTCATAAACATAAAACTCCTGTAATTAATAAGGTTTAAAAACATTTACTCAATGATCACAAGCAATGTCTTGCCTTTAGTCAACCTCTTTAGCTAAGGTTAAAACAATTGCAAATTCTTTTATAACTTGTTTATTTTATTTTATAATTACTAAGGCACAAAGTAAACTACAAGCTTCAATTTCTCTCATGAAGTTCACTTTAAAAGAATTCCCTTCTTTCCTATCATGCTTATTTCCCATTATCCAACACCTAACATTATGAAGGTCTTCTTATCCTTAAATGCTTTTTTTTCTTCTTTTGCCAAAGCCTTTAAAATCATGCTCTTTGCACCCTTTTGTAAACAGTTGTGCTTAAAAAATATATGAATTAGTATGTGCAGGATAAGTTAGCAGAAAAAAGTCACACTCAACAATAATTTTAAGAAAACCTAACATAGAGAACCAACTATCTTATCTCTAGTTCTGAGGTTTTTTTTCTTTTAGAAGATGAGATATCAACAGTAACAATGTATATGAATACACATGCAAGCTTCAAAACTTTTTCTGGAGGTAAATATTTAAAATACAATCAAATTATACCAATTAAATAGCAAAATAAATAATTAACTAAGTAATTAAATATGTAAACCTGAAACTACATAATTAAATGAGTAAAATACTAAATAAAGTAAATGCATATATGTGTGTGTTCTAAAAACACAAATTATGTAAGAAATTAATTTACTTATATTTTTAGAATGAATTAAATAAATTTTAAGACATATCAATCAATTACATATGATTATTTTTAAAAACTTGTAACTTATTAAAATGGATTACATTTCTTTTTCTCCCTTTATTTCATAACTCTAAAAAATCGTAAAACAAAAACATATGTACTATTCTAATGCAAATATTTTTAAAAACCTACTAAAAAATTCCACTTTGAATTGAAAAAAAGAAAATTGATTCAGAAGATTACAATTTTAAAATTCTTGTTTAAAAAGCACATAAGCAGCTGGTAATGAAGCATATTAGAAAATATATCAAACCAATAATTTTGTCAGATAATCTCCACTAAACATTTTAATCACAAAGAACACAAGCAAATATTTAATGTAACAAAATTTTTGCTACAGAAATTTTGCTTTATTTTATGCAGATCTGAATTAGTTAATAGTTAAAGCTCTATAGTTTGCATGACTTGCACAAGTAAAAATAAAAACTAGAACAGTTCTTTTTATTAAAATTAAAATTTCACAGATTCTCAACTTAAAAGATGGAATTACACTAAATCTGTGATAAAAAGAATAATTTAACAAGAAAAAAAAGATAACTGAAGCAGTTACTTCTCCTAAGAAGTTGTGAATTTTAAAAAAAGGAATACCTCTTACCAAATGCATCCAAAAAATGTTGTTAAAACTAGAAAATGCAATTCCCTTAACCTTTTGCATATTACGTAAACTTTAGGAAAAAAACATGGGATCACAAAAATCATTTACAAAATGTAACATTAAAAATGAGAGTCTCATATTATTAGAACAAATGTTATTCATTTGATAAGTATGACTCGAAAGTAATACTGAAGTTTTAGTGCAATTATTTTGACATTAATAATTAATCATGATGCAATCAATTTAAAAGGACTAATTAACTGCAAACTCTACTTCATAGAAAATTAAACAGAATGCAAAACTAATGTATAATCATATCTTGGTTCAAGAATTTAATTCATTCTGATATACAGTTCACAACACCATGGATTTGTGAATCACAATAATTTTTCACATTTAAATTAAAGAAAATAGAATTAATTCATTCAAGCTCAAGAATCAAATTACTATTATCTTGTTTTTATGTGTTTAGTTAGAAAGAAATATTGAAATAAATTAAAATACTTTTTTAGGTGTTTCCACAAACAAATCATTACGTAAGAGAATGGCTCAAAAAGTACTTGTATTTGAAGATAGATGGTATCAATAAGGTAAATTGTTATTACCATTAGATGTTGCCATTTGTTAAACAGAGCCGAAACAAATATAACATTGATTCCTTAAGCTAGTTTTGATTTGGTAGTCTTTTGCTGTCAAATCAAAAATGGACTGTGGATGTGTCAAGTTGTCACCATCAATAAGGCCTGGATTCATCATTAAGTACTAGAATTCAAAACATTGACTTGCTTCTGATGAATCTTTCCCAAAAAAGGTAAAGTTGGTCTCATTGGCTGGAAGAGTTATGACGAAGAATTTTTAAGATGCAAAAGATGTCATGATTATGAATAGAAGTATCTGGGACTTAAACAACTGTCTAGTGAGTCATGATGCTTACTAAATACAAACCATTTTCAATGCTACAAGAAGCATCTCTTGGATATATGTTCTAAGTGCTTACTGAACAACTCTTATAACTTCTTAATCTTTTCAAATATTTTAGCATTACTAATGATCTAACCAGCAAGCTCTTCTCTACCTTTTCTACAATATGAGGCTTTTACTTTGTTAAAACTCTTTTAGCCACATAAGTTACTTTAATTGTCTCACTGATCTTAAAAATGGTATGAATGATAGATTTCATCAAAACCAGCAGCGTCGCAATGCCTTCTTTTTTTCTACAGTAATTCTGTAAAATTTTCTAATAGCACTATCACTTGATCTTGACACGTTTTCAGCAAGCAATACTGACATGGCTTAGTGCAAAACAATTTCCAAAAATCAGTGAAATATGCGAGTAAACAACATTTCTAGAGAAAGTACAACTGAGCTTTACTTGTGAACTATTTACGAACAAAAACATAGTCATGAATTGAAGAAAGATTAATCTGAAACTCTTGTTCATTCATTTTTATTCGTTCTTGTGAACAGGGCCATTCATGAACCAAGGTATGACTAATTTATTATACATACTCATTAAACTTAATGTAGAAAGAAATCAAAAATCAAATACAGACATACTTAATTTTATGGTCAGCTAATAAATTAGAAAAATTGCTTTCAGACGGTAGCAAAAATAACAAAGAGTTCCCTTTCTTTCCAATACGAGCTGTTCTGCCAACACGATGAATATAAATTTCAACAGAAGGAGGAGCAGAATACTGTACAATCCAATCTACTGAAGGTAGATCCAGCCCTCGAGCAGCAACATCCTGCAACATATTAAAAAATTCTATTTTTAGGAAGAAAGGAAAGTTATGCAACATGAAAATTACATATTGGTCTCTAAAAGTAAATTAAAATCAAAACATTCATCAGCAACTAATGGAAGAATTTTTAGTATACAAATTTCATTAATAAAAACAAAGCAACAATGATGCACAATTATGATATTCTAATAAAAACTAACATTTTTATATAATGACAAAGTATATTAATTATTATACATTAAATTCAAAACAAACTTGTGATAAACACATACAAAAAATTTAACTATAATTTCAATTTAATAATCAGTTATTGAATATTTTTAACTGAGAAATTTTACAACACATACAAGCCTTTCCATCTTAGTTTCCAAATATTTTTGGATTACCAGATCTAACTGCATTGAGGCGAGGCTAATTTGAGCATGATTGGCTAAGTGTAGATAAATCTACATGCATTATGCGTCATACTCTTCTAGACCCAAATATGTGAAACACAAACGAACTTTATTATTTTTAAGGAACATGAAAACATTGTACAAAAATAAGAATAAATTTTTTAAAAAAAATTCTGAAATTATTTTAACAGACAAATATTTATTATATAATTCTTTATTAATATTTTCCTCATACTTAAGGGATATTAGTCTATATTGCACCACATCCTTCATCAATCTATCTCATAATTAAGCAATGGATACAATAAATTCTTTTTAAGATTAAGTTATTTTTAGCAATTTGCGTAGACTAAAAAATTACGAATGGAGCAAATAAAAGTTATGTATCTAATAATTTTTACTAATTCATGATTTCTAGTTGACATGCCAATCATTTAAATTCTATTTTCTTAGTACTTCTGAAATGCTGTACATCAAATTCTAGAAAACATAACTTTTAACTATAAAATTTACTTAAAAAGAGACATTTGTGAGCGTATTGAAAAATTCATAATATAAAATCAAAACATGCATTTGAAAGTTTGTAAGTCATTCTATTAAAAATGAGAACCAGAATTCAGAAAAAATTATTGTGATATGACATGGCGCCAAATATTGGAATCCTTCTTTCATGCGAATGATTACTGACTAAAAGTCTGCAACCTTTACTATCTCTCCTTTGTGAGTAGAAAATTTTTACGATACCTCATGTGGCGTATGTGGAACTCCCAGTATTCCCTAAGGGGGAAAGAATTTTTTCCCTCAATCCTGAAAGTGCCAAGTGGAAAAGATATGCAAACGATGCAAAAAAGGGGAGAAAGAATTGTCTCTATATAGCTTAGTACAGCATATGTACTGCCGAGTTGTAAAAGTTAAACAGATTTGTATTCAGCAACATCACTCTTTAAGTATCAATTTCATTACATATGATAAAAAAAAAAACAAGTTTAAGAACTTTTTTTCATACAAAAAGAACAAAAGGAGAGAATTGTTCAACTGAAAGAACAGTTTTTCAAAATTCCTATCTATGATTCTGTATCATAAAACACCCTTGAGGTAAAATCTATTTAACAGTCAAAATCACACATATATTTAGACTACATTATAGAATCTAATCTTATGCATTGTTTAATTGAATCTAATAATGAAAACTTATTTCTAAAAGCCTCGATTTTACTTCCCTAAGGAAAAAGATTGATTGTCCATTAAAGCCATAATTAGAAACTTTACTAGGAGCAGATTTTGAGCCTTAATAGATTTAACATGCATTACATATGCTACACTAGATGGCAGATCTTTAGTGACATCAGGACTTCAATCCATAATTCAATGGGAAAATGCCTATCATGGCCATGAGTAGAAAATGGAAGACACACGAGAAAGCTGGAGAATCAATCTCAGAAAGCTCAGAATCAATAATCAGACAATTCTCCCAAAATTTTTAAGGATGTTACAACATTTTGAATAAAAAAAAAGGAATAATTGAAATTACTTATAATGCCAATATAAATTTAAAATTTTATATATATATATACATATATATCATTTCCAATTTTCAAAATATTTCATAATTTATTCTGAATAGTGACCACAATTATACTAAAGTAAAAGCAAATTCTGTATCATTAACTACAAAAAAAAAAAAAGCAGGAATACATGATATCCTTCATTAAGGCGTAAGTGACCCACTGCCTAGTAATACCACAGGAACAGCATCAATTCCTTTAGTATGTCTTCACTTTCAACAATGAAATTTTAAAGCATTTTATTAAACTTGAGATCTAACTTTCAAAAATTAAAACTGTGCATACTTACAGTACACAATAAGATTCCTTCTTTGTGAGACTTAAATTTCCTGAAAATTTCTGTTCTTTCCTATAGAAATAAAATTTAAACTATTAACCATCAAACAATAACCAATTTCAGTTCAGAGTCATTATATAAAAATGAATATATAAATCTCAAAAAAAAAAAAGAATCATTTTAGTTTTATAGAACATTCAAATCATGTGTAGCTGAATTATTAAAGTGAATTAATATACAATCATATTGACCACTCACTATCTTATTTTAAAAAATTTGCAGAAAAAACTTAACAATCCATCAATTGGATCAGAATTAAAATTAATAAGGATTTAAAACGAAAACAAAAAAAAAAAAGGAAAAATCCAGTAAGTTTAAATAGCTTCAGCACTTCACACTTTTAATTTAAAAAGCTATTAATCTGCATATTAAGAAATTAAATAAATCAACCCAAGCATATTTTTATGAATATAATTAAAGTTCACTGACAGATCTCCAGACAGATATTTTCAAGAGTTCCAAGCTCTAATTTATTTCAAAAATCTGAATTTAATGAGTTACCATTATATGTGGCAATGTTCTCACAAGCTATCAATGCTCTGCTCATTAATTCACAGTTGATCACATTCGCAGTTTCCTTATTATATATATAACAATACAGTCTAGGAATCATAAGGTTCAAAAACTTATCAGTAAAGAAACTGCATATATTTCTATATAGAGTTTACTTTTATAACATTTTCCTTATTTTGACACAATTTGCATTTACAATCAATATTGGTAAAAAAAATAATATGAAAACTGTTTCCACAAGATCTTAAAATAATTATAATATTTTACCTCTTGTTTCATATTTCCATGAAGTCTATAAAATTTGCATTTGTGTTCTTTTTGGAGAAGAATAGGTGAAAGCACACCACTAAACAGTGAATAATGGAAATCTACAGAATTCTGAGAGCACATGAATATGAGTCCTTTGAACCCAGATTTTAAACAATTGTCAACAATAAAACCAGACAGAGTAACCAATCGCAATTTGGCAGGTAGAACAGTTATAAATTGTTTTAAATGTTTTGGAACAGCATATTCTTTACATTCTTCAACATCTTCTTTAAGTGCAGTCAATGTACCTATGTGATCAGGATTAAAAAGACTCATTCCTGCCAAATTTTCCACACCTAGAAACAAATTTAAAAAGGAGACTATGTATAAATTAAAATTTTAGAGATTACAGCATTTGACACATTGAAATTAATTAAGCTAGTAAAACAATGACATTAACAGACAAATATACAATATGAAAAGAATATGTGTAGTAAAATCTTCTGTAAGGAATATCTCCTATAAGGAAATAAGGGATGCCTCTTATTTAAGGGACAATTCTGTTGGTCTTGGTCCCTTTGAATCAGCGAACCTTAATGTATTTCCACTTATGGAGCATTACTTAAGGCCACTGAATAAAAATTTCAAAATTAAGACTGAGGTAGAGTTGGTGCTCAGTGAAAGATAGTTTTGTGAAAAGGAAATAATAAAATGAAAAGTTAATCCCTTTCTTTCAAAATTGCTTTTCATTGGAGAAAAGGGGAACAATACATTAGGAAGAAGCAAGTTCAAAATGATATATTTTCCACTCATAGAATTTAAAATTCTGTCATTCAACCTAAGTTCTCAGAAGGGAGAAGAATACAGTCTTAGAAAGTTGTAAGGCAAACCAAGACAGGAACCAAAGGAAAGCAGGCTTTGAAATTCCAGTTTCAAGTGCCCTCAGTGAAAATACTACTGAAAATGAATTGGCTGAACAAGTCAAAATCAAAGACACTGCTCAAATGCAAGAACTTCTAGGAATAAATGAAAACTTGTGTACTGAACACCAATGACAATATTTCTTTTATTTCTGCTGTAGTTGATGTGAGCTTTAAAAAATAGCTAGTAAAGCAGTGAAGATGACAATGAAGAGCTAAATGAAAAAGAATGACTTAAAAAAATATATAGATGCCTTAAAATACACCTCCCATTAAAAAAAAATTCATAATAATAGCTGGTGACAATAATGGACTTAAGATCATCAATATTTTAATACCCATGTCGTAAAAAATTTCATGAGACAATTAATGTACTGAAGCTGCTAATGAAGACATAAAATCTTTTATCTCAGCAATAGTTGATAATGTGAACTTCAACAAAAATAGCTTGGAAAGCAGTGACGAAGACGAAAAGTAGAAAGATAGAGGCAAATAAAAAAAAATGTATGACATAGTTAAAAACCATAACAATGTCTTAACACATACCAGCCGATTAAAAATATTCATGATAACTGTTGATAACTTTAATACCCACATAAAAAAAAAATGCTTGAAATGCATTTAAACCCTCATAATGGATTATTTTCAATAAATTTATGTGAGTACAAAACTCTATCTATTGTTCTAAATCTATCGTTCCTTTTTTACAATAATCAGATTTTTTTAATTAAGAATTTTTATTTTTCATTAATTTCAAATTCAAATAAATGCCTGTGACTATATTACTTATTCATATATCAGTTACTTAAAGCTTGATACAACCTGGATTTCTAATTAAATTATATTTTTAATGTGACCCTCTGAAGTAGGGACACCTCTATTTAAGGGACAAAATGTCTGGATAAGAGAATGTCTGGTATTGTGAGGTACTGCTGTTATACATATTTGAAATTAGAAGAGAAATTTCAGTTTTCATAAAATGATACTCGCTGATAATATAAAAATTAAAACAATTGAAAAAGCTTTTAATGTTAATTAGAACTTATAAATAACTATAACAGACTTTAGAAATTACTATAAAATAGAATTAATACCTTTTGTTAAAGTAGCAGATAGGAGAGCAGACTGGCGATTTTTATTACATTTGGAAACAATTTTTGCTACAGAATTTTCAAAGCCTTCTTCCAATAATCTGAAAACAAATGTAAATGTTTTACAGTATATAAAATCCTACAAAAGTTCAGCAAATTTTCTTCTATAATCAGACACATTGATCATGAACCTACTTCAAAAACACAAGAATAAAATTCCACAGAAAGATCCAATAAAAGTAAATATGATCCTCCCCCCCCCTCCCAAAAAAAATTATAATGAAAGATTCAATCCAAATAGCTTCATGCTTCAATGAAAACACATCAATTTTAAACTTGTGTATTAATTTATAATACATAATTATTCAATCAAGCAACAATCAGCTTCATCGATACTTTGTTGTCATTAAATTAAACATGTTTCATTCTAGTATAAGAAAGAAAATTATTAAATAATTAAGTTTTAAGAGGAAAAATTTTAATTATTTCACACATTATTTACTTAACTGAAATCGGCCCTTTAACAATTTTTCGAAAGTAATACCTTTCTGATATTTTTTTAGAAAGTAATATTGTTTATGATGAAGTAACTTGAAGATAATTACTAATGATACATTAAATACAATTTTTAATTCATTCATCATTGCTCCAAAAGAATACTAACACATAATAAATGATATATTATAAATAAGCTGGGGGGAAAAAAAGAAAAATTTACAGTAACTTAAATATCCATACTATCAGATATTGCAATAAACAGATGTAAGAAAAGCTGCTGGTGAAAAAATAAATCTATCTCTAAAAATTTTTTACAGTAAGAAACTACATCTTTCAAAATCAAAATAAAATATCAAACACTGCATTTACTTTGAAATGTAACATAAGAGTTCAAAAATTTTCAAGAAATTAAGTATCACTGATTACAGGAATAGGAGGGGAGAGGCAATTTACTGAAAATAAAAAAAAAATGTTCAAAAGAAAATTTTAATAACAAATTTAATTAATAATTAGCAAATTTTAATTAAATAAAAGATATTCATTCAGTGAGTAACCACTTCAAGAAGAAAATATTGGCACATTCTTTGTTTTAAATCAACAAGAAATATAAGAGAATTAAAGATTTAAGAAAAACAGATCCACATTACATTTTTACCTAATTTCGAAAAGGAGAAGGAAAAGTCCAAATGTAAATTAGGTATGCTGTGATGCTGATGAGGAAAGTGGCATTGGATTATTTCAGAGATCTAACACAACAATGTGGAATGTAAAAAATTATATTTTATGAAATTGTGCCATTAAAACAACTAAATTTGGTGAAGATACAATATCAAACACTGTAAGCAAAGAGTTAGAAAACAGATTAGAAACCACTTTGAAGGCAGCAGTATTTCCTTCTAAGTAACAGCTCACTTTAACAGCAGGACAAATATTATTTTGTCCAGCTGTTAAAGAGGACAAAATAACATTTGTACAGCTATTAGTTATTTTAATAATTAAAGCACATTTTATTTACTTATGAATAGAACAATGCATATGAGACAATTGAATGTTCTTCACTGATTCCAAAGATTGCAGATGAGTTGGCATTTTTTTTATAAAGGTGGCAATACAAAGAAAGGATCAAAATTTATATCATTTACACTTCAATGTTCTTTCTTTTTTTTTTTTTTTTTCCTTCTTTAAAATGTACATTATGTGCTTGTCTTTATTAGCCCCTTTTAAAAATAACATATGTTCTACTTACCTATCAGCTTCATCTATAACAAGAAATTTTATTTTTTCCAATGTCAAGCAAGCTGTGCTGTCTAGATGATCCAACAAACGCCCAGGAGTGCAAATAAGAATGTTAATACCTTTCCGTAGTCTGAAAAAATTTTTAAAAAATACTTTTTTCCCTCAAGAATAAAACTTTAAAGATTACATACAGCTTCTACCATAAAATCAGCTAAATAAAAGCTAGCAACTGTATATAAATTTATCTATATATAGCACCTCTTTAAAAATCACTCACCGAGCTTTTTCTGATTTCTTCTTTTCACCCCCAATTATATAACCAGGAGTAACCCAAGTACATGCCTAAAGAATAGAGGATTAAAATCCAAACATTCAAAAAAAAAATTTAATGAAGTATTTTCTAAACAAAAAATTACATAAATTTGCATTTTAAAATATCTAAAAAAAATAAAATAAATTTATATTGATTCATCTATGACACTATTGTAATTTACTGATATCAATTTACTTCTTGTATGTTAATATGACAACTGGTATGTATGAATGATATTGCACTGCAGTATGAATAAGACAATAATAAATTTTACATATATACTAATTGAAAAAATTTACTGTCAAGAAAAAAAAAAACTTAAATACTTCTAAAATTTTACAGACATTAAAAGAAAAAACTTACATATATCAGTAAAATATTCTCACATAAAAACAAAAATCTAAAACTACTATTATCACAAATTATGAAATTTCACTACATAAATTGGATAAACTTCATACTTTATTTTTTATACTCAAAAAGTACTTTGAATGAATTTTCCTGATAGATTGCTTATTCTATTAATGACCAAAGGCACATAAAAGCTAGTATGAAATAAAAACAAACTTTTTTAACTTTAACACTAATTTTTTTTTCAAAGCCACGGGCTATATTTTAGTCATACAAAATTATTTATTTAAAGAGTTTATAAGGTATGAGTAATTGTTTAAATAAAAATAAGAATCAATGTGTAAAAAAATTATGAAAATATAAAATTTTAATAATTTAAACACATCTACAGTAAAAAAATTTACATGAATAATTTTACAATATTTAAGATATATTTTATCTTACATAAGTGACTTTATCCTACATACACAACATTCAGTTAATATTTAAATCTACTCATATTTTAGAATTAACTTTCAGAATTGCATTTAAAGATGAGTGATGCATATACACACCTTAGGCCAAAAGCATATGGTATGCATCGATGTTCTTGAGAGTCAATCTCAATCAATGTTGTGTTGATCATGTGTCCAACTGTTTTGATATGTAGCAAGTGCATTTGTTACTGTATAAAATTGGTGATACTGTTTTCACCAATTTTTAACTAACTTCTCTTACTTTCCATGTCTTGTGCTTGCATGCGATTCTAACTGTGCATTTTAAATAAATGCTTTTCTCAGTCAGAAAGAAAATTGCTCTTTTCGAGTTAATTAACTACATAAAAAGCACAGTACATAAGAAAGTATCAAGTTGAATTGTAAATATATACTTTGAAATATAAATAGAAGTTTAGTTTAAGTGTTATGTTTCATGTCTATCTATACCAGTCTTATTAACTTGTTAAGTTTTGAAACATTACATTATTAATTTTGCAACAAGAATTTCAGGTTTTTTGAAAGGAATATGCTAGTTCAATAAGACAAAACCGTTATTTGTCAGACAAATCAAAGTTTAACAAAAATAATAGGTTTAGAAAATTGACACCAACTGTTCAAACTATAAATCAATTTTATTATTATAATTCTGAGTTTTTCCAAAAATTTATTCTCAGTGATGAAGAAATTATGCCTTACTTTTGGGCAAAAAGTTTATCCAAAGAAAATCAATTAAATTCATCTTCAAGGTATGCATAATGCTGTTGTTCAGATACTGGATATTTAATCGTTTATTCCATACGGTGGAAAAGAAAAACAGAACAAAGTCTTACATCAGGTGCTAGGATTTCTCTAAAACTCTTTTACTTTCTACTTCCTACATTCTGTTTGAAAACTAGATAAAATGGGAGTTCCTACTATTGGAACAGTAAGAAACAACCATAGTGCGAAATGTCTGATTGAAGATAATAAAGCAATATCAATAAGAGAAAAAGACTAACCACCTGTGTGCTCAATACAAACTTTGGAGTTTTGGTGTCACCAAGGAATGACAAATCTGAAGTAATTGTGATGACAATACTTCAGATACTGGATATTTAATCTATTCTATTCTAAATATAAGCCATATTCTATTCTAAATATAAGCCAAATGCTATTGTCGAAAATAATATGAATGTTTTCCTTCCTCAGCGAAATATTATTCACCATTATAACCAATGCTTAGAAAGAGTGTACCAATACCATAATAGCATAATTAACAACCATACTGGAATAAGTGGCAGAAAATGATGATCAATGTTTTTTAATATAATCAACAATGTTATTGTAAATAGCTAGTAAATTTATAACATTGCAAGTGAATCTAAAATTTATCGAATTCAGCTTCAATCACCATTAACCTTTTCTTTTTTTAAAGTTTGTCAGACATGCAGAAGATGTTACTGACACTGGCAAAAATATTACTTGTCCGGATCTATGGATCATACCCATTCTATGGACTCAACCTAAGAAAAACTTTCCAAAAAATCTTTATTTAATAATGTGGGATCAAAGATCTGCCGATCAACCATTGGAAGACAACCATGATGTTCCCAGAGCACTACCTAGCACTTCGAGAAAGATTTAAGAGTTAGAAGAGACGGAGAGGGATCAAGACGCTGAACAAGACGGTTCAGGGAAATTGTGCTGGACATTATATCTATGATTACACAAGTTTAATCAACTTTTTTTGTGTTTTAATGTTCTGTCCTACAATAGCAAATAAACTGCACGTGTGTGTGTAATAAGTAGTCATTACTAAGAATCTTTACACACACCACAATAAATAACTTTAAATAGTTTGATAATATTGGTTATATATATATGCAAAGACTTTAGTAATGCATACACAAAAATGTCAAAATAGCAAAAGAAACACAATCTATGTAAGAAGCATACATTTTTTTATTCATTTAATCATTTTTAATATTTTGAAAAACTAAATGGGTGTAACTCTTAAAATACTACATTAAAATTCTATATAACTCTTTTGTTGGTTTTGGCAAAAGGTGGGTATGTGCACATACACATTTTTTTCTGAAACAATGTGTTTGGGTTTGTGTGTCTGTGTAATAGTCTTAGTTATAGTATTTTAAATATACTTGATAAATTTTGGGAGGAAATTACAAAGTTACCTTAGCCAGTGATTTGTTAACATCGCACTTAAAAACAACACAGGGTATACTGGTGAGGGAGCCGTAACTTTGAACCTCGATCAAGTGCCGAAGATGATGCCTGAGCTGGCACCTCCTTCTTCAAACTTCCATATCACACAAATGAGAAGCCTTGGAGCCTCAACAGATTTAATGTGCATCAGCCTGGCTACACAACAGGTGTTTAATGAGATCAAGACACAAAACGACAAGTCAACGAAACAACATGAGCCACAAGTTATAGACCATATTCACTAGGGTACTATGGCCATGCATTTATTTTCCTATTTTCACAGCTACTCTACGAAATAAGCTATAGAATACTAACAAGAATAAAATTCATTATAAAATTGCCTCATTTCATTCAAAATTTTAAGCTCTTCGCCTTTTAAAGATTATAAAAATCAAAAAACAATAAATCATGGCCATGAGTCTAATTATGAATTTACTAAATTATGGCAAAAAGGATTTATTAAACAAATACAAAATCACTTTCATACAGTATTGCTCTGATAGCAACTATCTGACTTTGTACATAAGACCATTTTTAGTTGAATAAAATGTTGAATTTTATGCTCTATAATAAATATTTGATTTTTTGAAAGCTAAAATGTTTATTTATTTGCAAAATTTTATTGTATTATTCAGCACTAGTAATAATACATTATTTCATTAAAAGAAAAGGCATATTATATAAAATAAAAACTAACTTAAAAACTTCATGCAAGATAAGATTATTTTACAAATCATTATAATATTTAAAAAAGTGGAAAGTTTATTTACCCTTGTCAAGGTGGAGAAGATTTCAAAGCTTTGCAGTGCTAACTATGTCCAAGAAATAAAATAATCATTTTTATTTACAGACATAAACTACATATACTAATTCAGAAAAAGAAAATATTTAAAAAAAAATAAAATCTTCAATGATACCTCTCTGGTTGGAACAATAATTAAAGCATAAATGCCATCTGCTCGCTTGATTTTTGGTTGAATTTCCTGAAGCTTTTGCACTAAAGGAATGGCATATGCAAGTGTTTTGCCTGAAATTCAACATGTTTTTTTCAATAAATATGCTGAAAAATAAAAATGCTTGGGAGCTATTCTTCAAAATTATTCAAATAAAGAAAACATAAAAATTGAAAACATTTGTACATATTCAATTACATGCCAGAGATAATTGTTTTCACCAATCTTGCAAATAATTTTAATATAAAAGATGCTAAGAGATTAAAAAAAAATTATCTAGTATTTTTCATTACAGCTCACAACTATGAATCACTTTTTCTTACACTCCTCCGAGGGGAAAAAAAATGTACAATTATCTCTTACACATCTTTTAAACTCAAATGTAAATTGAACTTTTAAATTCAATATGAAACTGTTTTATACTTCATTTTCTGTTCTAAGATATTGTTGAAAGAAGCCCATGAAGAGAAAAATCTTATATTGTCACTTTGAATTCACGAGTGACTCAAAATCTTTATAATGTTACAAAATTAGTTGCTTATAAAATGTTAAAAAAAAATTTATTTTTAAAATTATTTATCAGTTTTTCCAGAAAGCTAGCTACTTTTTCTTTGACTTCAATTTATAAATAAACAGCAAAACATCATGTACATATTTCTCAAATTTACTTCATTTTAAATATTTACATTACAGAACATTTTTTGAAAGAGATTTTTCCTATTCTTAATTTTAACTTAATCTATTATACTTCTTAATATTTAATTACTTAAATATTCTTTTAAATATATCATCATTGTTTTTTGCCCACACAATAAATTAATACTTTTGCAAAATGTACTAATAAAGTATTAAACAGTTTTGAATTCTTTTAAGAACTAAATTTTAAAGATAATTCTACAAATTACTCATAACTGGAAATTTTTTGAAAACTATCAAAGTTAATTATTTAACAATTTTTTTATGAAAATTGCTCAGTAATTTATAGCAGGCAAGTAAAAAACAAACAATACATAGATAACAATTCTGGAAAGAGCTAATTGTGTTTGTAGCATAAAAATACATACCAGTTCCAGTACAAGATTTGACAAGGACATCACGCCCTTCTAGAAGTACAGGTATTGTCTCTTCTTGAACTTTAGTGGCCGTTAAAATTCCTAATCGGGACTTCAAACATGAAACCTGTAGAAATAATTCTACAGTTTAACTAATTTTTATTTATTACAAACCATCATATGAGAGATCAAAGTTTTTGGTAATTAATATGAAACACATTCATAAAATTTCAATAAAGAGTTCAATTTAGGAATCTACAATAACTGAAAGAAGTCTAGGTAGAAAATAAAATGAAACCAAACAGCATGTAATAAAATATACAAATTACTTGACTGAAGATTAAAAATAATAATTCTTTTAAGAAGGAATTAGTTTCAATAAAAATAAATACTAAAATATATGAAGAAAGGAATAAAATTATACACTAAAGAGAATTGTTATCTAACACGATATTTAAAAATGGTGTAAGAAATTTGCATACTGTAAAAAGAATTATTAAAGTTCTTTAGCTATGCATCATAATGATAAAAGATAATGAAAATATATCTTTAAGGTCATGACTTTTAAAACAACTTAATATTACTCTTACCTTTTTTAAAAGCAGAAATGAGATATATTTAATTGATATTAAATATTGAGACATATTAAATTAATTTTTATATTAAAATGAAAGATGATATATTTAATTATTTATTCCTTATATAATGAGAAAAAAAAGTAAATAATGCCATGAAAAACAAGTTTTTCCCAGATTATTCTATAAAGTACAGCACTAATTTTGATAAAAATTCTTTTTCTCATCATAATATAATTTCAAATATTTTACAACTTCGATAGGAATCCATAAAAATACTTTCCAAATGTGGATGAATATCAAAATCCTCAAAAGATCTTGCAGAAAAAAGTGTTTCTGATATTGATTTCTGCTTCTTTCTACAAAAATATACAATAACTAGAAGTTTATATATATTACATTATGCATTTATAAACATAGTTAATATAAAATATTACAAAGTAATCAAAGAATGTTTCAAAATAATGAACAAAATTTTCAAAAACATTCATAATACAAATTCTTTTTATGAGAAGCAGTTAAAAGTATATGTAACAAAATATATTTTTAAAAAAACCAAAATGTAATTACTGAATAAAAAGTATTATGATAATGGACTAAATTCACAGAATCATGTGATATATACAGGGGTTGGACAAAAATATGGAAACACCTTTTAAAAAACATGTTTCTTTGCTTAATATGGTGTAGGAAACCCATTGGCATCCAAAACAGCTTGCAGTCTTCTCGGAATGGATAAATACAGTTCCTGTATGTGTGCCAAGGGAATATTATACCATTCTTCCTTCAAAACGGTGGCAAGTTCAGATAACGATGTTGGCGGTGGATAACGAGAACGCACTTTCCGTTCCAATGTAGACCACAAAGGTTCGATAATATTCAGGTCTGGTGACTGTGGTGGCCAGGGGAGATGGGACAAATCCTCCTCGTGCTCAGAAAACCAGTCCTGGACAATGTGAGCTGTGTGAACAGGGGCTTTGTCGTCTTGGAAGACACCATCACCATCGGGGAACAAAGTTTGTACCATGGGATGAACTTCATCTGCCAAAATGTTCACATAAGTCTTGGCAGTCATTTGCCCTGACACAGTTATCATGGGGCCAGCAGAGAACCACGATATGGCTGCCCAAACCATAACAGAACCCACGCCATGTTTCACTCTTGGCAACAAGCAGTCTGTATTTTAGGCTTGAGATGGCGTTCTCCAGACGTAAACTCGGCCAGAAGTGGGAAACAATGTGAAAGAAGACTCGTCAGACCATATTACATGCTTCCACTGCCCTATAGTCCAGGCTTTATGACTTAAACACCACCTTTTCCTGTTACGGGCATTAGCATCACTGATGAGTGGCTTCTCAATTGCAGCACGGCCAGAAATTCCCTGTTTATGAAGCTCCCCTCTAATTGTTTTGGTACTCACAGGGTTCTGTAACACAACATTCATTTCAGCAGTAACTTTTGCAGCTGTGGTCTTCTTATTTTTCGTCACAATTGCCCTTAATGATCGTCTGTCACTATCACTCAGCACACACTTTCGTCCGCGCTGTGATTTAGCAGATGATGTTTTTCCGCTTTTCAAATATGCGGAATAAATCTTCGATACAGTACCTCTTGAAACACTTAACACTTTGGCTACCTTGCTTACGGAAGCACCTACCATACGAGCTCCAACAATTTGCCCACGTTCGAAGTCTGTTAACTCTGACATAATGCAATGACAACCTCACATAACAGTTCTCCGACAACAACTGAACTGTTTGGCACATTTACGAAGTTGTATAGGTGGCGTTAATAGTCAGAAACGCCAGCGCCACCTACATATTTCATTAAAATCAATCTTTTTTTTCAAACATGCATTTTACAAGGTGTTTCCATATTTTTGTCCACCCCCTGTATATCATAAACAAACCGGCATGGTCTGTGTTTACATAGGATTTCCCTATATGCTAGTTATATATATATATTGCATATCCAATTTTCTTCAATTAATATATTTAATATCATATTTCTTACATTATTCAATTATTTATATTCTGAAGAAAATAGAGTATATTTTAATGTATCTATAATTTTATTCTCGCTTAACTGTGTTGTTAAAATATCGTTAGTAAGCTAAGCCTATTTAAATTTTTTTCTGGCTTTTGTATACTTATGATATAAGCTTTAAATTATTCCCTGCATTAAAAGATAGTTTTTGAACTGTTAAATTAAAAACAATTTTGAAACGTTAATTAAGTTATTTTCTCCATTTTGTTTTGATTAAGCTTATTTTGTATTTCAAATTATTTCATTTATAAATATTGTTATGTATCAACAGATCATCGGTTGATTTTAACATGTTAAAAATAAAGGTCTCAATATTTATTCTAGTATTGTAGTTATATTCTAAACCGTCAGAAAAATAAATGTGAATTGTTAAAATGTAATTAAACTCATACTGAATTATAGTATCTTTCATGTAATAAAGACATTATATTTATCAGACTGATTCTGTTAAAAAAATAAAGCAACATTGGATATAAATTTGGATTTTTTAAAATTTTTTTTCTCTTTTAATCATCATACATATCTAAGCTGTAACAATTATATAATGATTTATGATTTTAACAGGCCTAATTTTGGAACTTTAATGGTGGTGTTTTTACTGAAAGAAAGGATATGCAAGCATCAAGTTTTATTTCAAACAATTCTTTTCAGTATTTTATTCAAAAACAAATATATCACGAAAGAAAATTCCCCAAAATGTGTGCTTCCTAATTCCACAAATTTTTAAAAAAAAATGTTAAAAACAAGTAGTAACATATTAAAAATCTACAAACATTCCTCAAAATAATATTATAAAAATAAATTTTAAAGAAGGGCAGTAAAAATACTTTTTTTTTAAATACTAGTAAATCACAGTTAAATTAGGATCGTTTTATAGTTATAACAAAATGTCTGTATGTAAACAAAATAAATTTGCATCCATTATTTCATCTTGTTGATAGAAGAATGATTCAATACCTTTTTATTACAGCAATCCCAAAATTTCGATTTTTGCATTTATTTAGGTTTAAAAATATATAAAACAAAGTTTCATGATAATTTCTCACTCAACTAAAAAGTAGCATATTTAGTAAAATGTAAGTTACTTAAGCATATGAAGCATAACACATTTCACAAATGTAGTGCAAAACACATGAATACAAGACTTGTTTACATCGACGGGTATCGCGTGGTCAAGTCATCTGTGACCGTGACGTCACATGAATTTAGTCCATTCCGATAATTACTGAATAGAAAGTATTGTGGTAATTCCTACAATTATCAATTTCCAATATATTGATAGTAAATTCAAAACAATTGTTTAATAAAAATGATTCTAAAGTTCATTATTAATAATAAAAATAAAATGCAAAATTTATTTTTATTAAAATTTTAAAAATTATAATGCATATTTTTTTTTAAATTATGCATTTTGATAAATGCATAATTTAAAAAAAAAAGATGAATATCACAAAATTATTAAAGAGAAAACTATACTGTAATGACCATGTAAAAATGAATTAAGAAGTCATTTAATTCAAAGCTGGGGTTTTTTTTTCCAAGTTAAAATTATTTTTTGATATATAATTGTATAGAAAACTAATTAAATTTTCAATTTAATTTTTAAAAATAATTTTTATTTAGTTATATTGTTAGTAAATTATTTTCTACAGTAAACCCATTCCATCTTAAAATTAGATATATATTTAGGAAGCCTTTTACTATTTCAAGGAGCAGCAGAAAAAATTCTGTCAAAATTATTGGAAATTTTTATAGTTCCAATTTTTAATTAGGTATGTTTCATAATTTCAAAAATAGACATGCTTCATAACATGACAAAAAGATCAGAAATTAATAGTACATGCTGTGCAGCATGTTTTATAATAATACACATTTTTGTTTGAATTGAAATAATTTTTCTGGAATATGTGCATTTTATATTTCCTTTCCAACACTATGATGCTAAACAAGGTTTTCACTTTACATATTAAAGGGGGGAATTGAGCATTTTTATATGTAATGCATAAATTTGGCATTTTTTTTCCCCTATTCTTTTAAATTTAAGACATAATAAACACAAATTATAATGTCTTCAATTTACATAAAAATTAGGGAACGTTCTTTTGCATGAAATGTGTTCAGAGTTAATTTCAGACTATTTGACAATTGGCAAAGACAGAATAAGAAAGAAAAAAGAAAATATCTACAAGTTTTTTTTTTTAATCATTATCTCCTTAAATGTGTTGAAAGATCATTTAATATAAAATACTTATTTTCCAAAAACAAATTTAACAATTGTTGCATTCAAATATTATAATGAATAATTATTTAATCTTAAATTATTGGGTTTTTTTTAAACATTTTCAGTTCCCATTCAGCATTTATTAAAGTAGATATTCAAAATTTAGAAAATTTCATCTCCAGTTGTTATTATCAGAATTTTTAATTTTAAGACAGTACATATTACAATTTCAGAATTCATTTTTGATAAACAATTTTTATAATGTATAGTTATATTGATCAATTATTTTTTCTATTCATTTACAAGAAAAATTTTACACTATCCTTTTACAAGAAAAATTACAAAACTTTTGTTTCATTACAAAATGGAAAAAGTAGAAATAACTTACACAATTAAAGGCAAAGTCGTACCTAAGCCTGTAAAAAGGGAAGCATGTTGATCATGATTTTTTGATATCTCAGTTAAACGTTCCTTAGCATTTTTCTCAGAAGAAAGTTGTAATGTTTTCTTTTTTCTCGCTTTCGGCAACTTCTCTTCTACTGAAGGTAATACCAACTGGGCATCATTTTTTCTGAATTCCTACAATAACAATTCACAGAATGAAAAAAAATTTTAATGTAATATTCTAATACTTTGTCCAGAGATATTATCTTATAGTTACTCTACTGAAGTTAAATCATCACATGTATGTAAAAACAGGAAAGTTAAAATATTACTCTTCTTAATTATATGTGAATACAGTTGCTCTCACAATGCACTAAATTCATAAAATCATGTGATATATATCATAAACAAACCGGCTTGGTCTATGTTTACATAGGATTTTCCTTTAAGCTAGTTGTATATATCTTGCATATCCATTTATTTCGATTAATATATTTAATATTATCGTATTTCTAACATTATTCAATTATTTATATTCAGCAGGAAATAATCTGAGGATATTTTTATGTATCTATAGTCTTATTCATGTTTAACTGTGTTGTTAAAATGTCGTTTGGTTAGCTAAGCTTATTTCTACTTGCTTCTGGCATTTGTTTATATACTTATCATATAAGCTTTAAATTGTTTTCACTTTAAAAAAAATACATTTTTGAACTGTTAACAACAATTGAGTTATTTTCACCTTTTTGTTTTGTTTAAGCTTATTTTGTACTTAAAATTATATTTCATTTATAAGTATTGCTACGTATCAACAGATCATTGGTTGATTCTAACATATTAAAAATAAAGGCCCCGATATTTATCCTAGTATTGTAATTATTCTAAACTGTCCGAAAAATGAATGTGAATTGTTGAAGTTTAATTAAACTCTATCTGAATTATAATATCTTTCATGTAATAAAGACATTTTATTCATCAGGTAGATGCTGTTTAAAAAGTAAAGCAACATTGAATTTAAATTTGGTTTAAGCTATTTTCAGTACTTTTACATTTTACTAGAGCAAATCTCGCCAAGCAGGCTTTATTGGCGATAACACACAGTATACACATATTCCGTTTGGCATCTGTTGTATAATTTTTAGAGACTTTATCGCTTGCGCTGGCAAAATGGAAAAGTACCCTATTTTCTATTTTAATCAAGATACATAATTAAGGTGTAACAGTTGTGCAATGACTTGTGATTAAAAAGGTGTAATTTTTTACCTTGAATTATAGTTTCTTAAAATTTAAGTAATGTCCTAGTTTACCGGAGCTACTTGGAGAAATTTTTGAAGTGGCGCCAGGATGGCGCTAAAAGCGAATATTTTGAACCCAACACTTCCAGTAGCGGAATAAAGATGTCGTTGTCTGTGGAAGACAAATTTGAAACAAGATGGTGTTTTTACTAACAGAAAGGATATACAAGCATCAAGTTTTATTTAAATAATTCTCTTCAGTATTTCATTCAAAAACCAAATACATTATAAAATGAAATTTCACACAATGTGTATGCTTCTGAATACCACAAATTTAAACAAATGTTGAAAACAAGTACTAACATATTAAACATCGGCAAACTGTCTTCAAATAATATTATTAAGTTAAATTTTAAAGAAGTGCAGTAAAAATTCTTTTTTTTTTTTAAATACTAGAAAATCACAGTTAAATTAAGATATATTTCATAATTATAACAAAATATCTGAATGTAAACCAAATAAATTTGCAGCCATTATTTCAGCTTGTTGATAGAAGAATGATTCAATACATTTATGAACTTCATGTTTAGACATTGAAAATTAGTGTGTAAAAATGAAGAGCTTTACAAATTAAAAGTTGATGTCAAATTAACTTAAATAGAAATAATTCAAATGACACACTGAATAATATTTATTAAGTTATTATTTTCAGTTGAATTATACCTATTGAGTTTTCTTTTTTACTAAAAATTATGGCACAAAAATATATCGAGCTTAAAATTATACAATTTATTACCAATATAATACAGTACAGCTTTAAAGTTACAAGAGATAAAAATTAAATAATGCTGTTCCTAACAAAACTTTTGTTTCTGGTCAGTATTTATATATGTACCAAAATATATTTGGACCAAAATGACTTGGCATATCACTTGAATATCCATTCAGAATCCTTTTGAAAAAACATAAATTTTTAATGCTACACATATGAAAATAATTGGATTAATTTATTTATGGTAATGTTTTCACATTTGTGCTTATATTAAAATGTTGGCTTCATTTGACAAACAATTAGAACATCCACTTATGAATGTAGAGTTCTAGCATAATAAAGAGAACATCATGTATATATTGTTGCAAACTAACACTTTGACTGCCTATCACATGATTTCCATGGGCAATAAAAATTTCTGTACATATGTTTAAAAGCCTATCCCGATGTTTCAATGTTTAAGCATCAGTAGTGTATTTTGTGCAGTATTCAGACATTAAATCAGGTTTTGCAGTAATGCAAATTATGAAAACTATTCTAAAGCTTCCTGCTTCATTCCCTTAATCATAGCTTAATTTCAGAATTTTGTCTTTATATGATTACCTGTAAAGCTGATTTTTCTGTACATATATTCTTAAGATCTAAATCAGACCTGGCTTGCCAGGTGTCAACCTATGGCCTGCAGAGCTGTATCATCTGAATAAAAATTTAAACTTTAATTGCACATAAAAGTACTAAAGAACATTCCATCATAAGTCGTTATAATCATACCCTATTACCATGGGAATATCTCATTAGCTGAATCAACTTTTATCACAATTTTTCTTTAATATTGTTCAGAAACAATTACAAAGCTCATTTCAAAAAGCGTGTACAGACCATCTAGTGTGAATGGGCGATACACAATTTATAACTAACAAGCAAACTCACTGAATAGAGTGGGTGTGCATTACTAAATGTAGGGAGAAAATGCGACACACGGAACAAGCAACATAGCAGCAGCCAGTCTGTATGCTGCAAGCCTAATGTATTTGATGTAGGAGTGTATTGTTCCAGACAGATTGACTGATTGGTGTCTTTGGATCGCTAATAATTTAGCACCAGCGTTATGTTGTTACTGCAGGACAGTTTTTAAAATATGTTTAAATCAATAAAATGTAATTTCCCTTAATTTATAGCGGAATGTTCTTGATTTCTCTAGTGAGGTTCAGGAAGTTTAATCACTTCCTACGATTCGAAAGGTTTAAGTTGTGGTAGCTTTTAACGAGAGAATTTTAATTGGCATTGAATTCATCACTAGCGTGCCAGTGCATGTGCACACACATATATATATAATGTGGCCCGCTAGAATAAAATGTGTTTCCGAAGAGGCCCACAAAATTTTTTGGGTTGGACAGGCCTGATCTAAATCAATACTTAAAAAATCTTCAAAACAAAATTATGTTATACATTTAAACATATAAATATATTTAGAATTCAAATATTTAATAAAAAATACAAGCTTCTTTAAGGAATTTTGCTAAAAGAATTAAAATATATATAATATAGCCTAGGCTAAAAATTAAATAATATATAAAGTAAATAAGAATTAAAATATATATAGTATAATATAATATAAATAAGAATTAGAATAAATCAATCGTCAGAATAGAAACGAGATCCCCTTTCATTGTAGGGTTACCACAAAAATACGATTCTTTTGATTTTACGACTTTCTGGAACTTTTCTAGCTGGGTTACCAGATAGGCGATTTATCGCCAATTTGAATTTTTCTCAGTCGCCAAAAGTACGCTAATTTAAGATCCACCCAATGGATTTTGAAATACTTATGTATAAATAGTGATGAAAAAGAAATGCTTTTAACACTTGATAGTTCCCTAATTATTTCTCAATATTAATTGAATAGTACAGGGATAGAAAATTGTATGCTTACACAAAACAACATTTACTACAAGCAAGTATAAGCAAAACTTGGCATATGTATTTATATGTATAGGTTCTGTATAATACATTTTCTCAATCAAGCATCTGATGAAGGATCCAGCTCCGAGTAAAAAGGTCAAGGTGAGAAATGGGGTCTTTTTTTTTTATTGTTCTGGTTACCAGAAAAAAAAAAAAAAAGAATGTACGATTTTAATTCTTGGATTTCATAGAGGGTGATCAGTTACGTGATTAATCACCCCAAAAAATTTTGCCACCAATCCATGTTGAATTATGATCCAATTTAAATGTTCTAAGGTACAGCTATTGCATTAGTGAATTCCATTAATTTATATATATATATATATATATATATATCCACTTATGTTAATATAGTCTTACTTTTGGAACAGAAAAACTCTCTTTCTTTGAATTAATCGCTTTCACGGAAGTCAAATTAAGAATAAAACTATTATCTTCAATTTCTGTCATATTTCACTGCATTCACAAGTTTGATTTACCTACATTATTATATACACGTGCAAATGTCGTTGCCAGTCATAGCTTTAATATTGTAGAACTTTTGATTCATTGATTGGTGATGATTGATTAATTTTGGCCTTCTGTTCTGGCTCGTTAAAATTATCTTCTATATATATATAAGCGAAATACCACTGACTGACTCATCACGATATCTCTAAGACTATACAACCGATTGACTTGAAATTTGGTACAGTTACTCATTTTGCATTGTAGACGCTCACTAAGAACGGATTTTATGGAATTCTTAACCAAAATGTAGTTATCATCGGTTAATCTTTTCTTACCCATCGGTTATGTCATTTTGGCGACTTTATCGCCAAAAATTACATGACCAACGCCAAAAGGAATATATTTTTTTAAATGTATACTGTGTATCGCTACCAATTAAGTTTACTTGCAAGATTTGCGCGCGAAATGGAAAAATACCAAATAATTTAATATTGAAGCGCTGATGGATGATTGGCAAGATTTTGGAGAAGAGGCTCTTTTTTGCAAAATATCACCAAATATCTTCCACCGCCAAGTCGAAGCATTTCAATGACCTTGCATTGTGAATTTTAAAAAGTTATACTATGGTAACCCCAGCTGATTTCACTCGCCAGCTGATTTCGGTTTTGCTGAGCAAACCATAATTTTTTATTGTTGTGGAACCTAGACATATGTCTTAAATTTATGATAAAAGTATTTTATTATTAATAATGATTGATAAACTACATTTGTAAATCTAAACGCAATCTAACCAAGTTATTGAAGTTGGCTTTTAACAAATGAATAATAACGGTATGTTATTCATGTCATTAATAAAAAAAAATAAGTAGCTATCAAAATATTTATTTTGATGTATGCATTAATTGTAACCTAATGTAAATATCATGCAAAAGTTTTGTTTCTGTATTTTGGTAATTTTTAGTTTTTGTTTTCTAGGAAATAAACATTTTTCATTTTTTAAAATGGCTGGATATTTTATTGTTTTCAGAATACAGAATTATTTTTAATGCTATGATTTTTAAGAGCTATTCTGTCTATTCAATTGCAGTTCCAGATATGCTGCTACCGTAAGAGTTATTCTTTTGCAAAAAGGATCACGTAATATGGGTGACTTTTTGCTAAAATTTTTTATTATACTTCATTTTTTTGTTAGTATTTTTTGTTGAATTTTAAAATAATTTGATTTAAAAAAGTTAATTTCGGTAATATTTTTTAACTTGAAAAGTATTTCATTGTAGGTTAATAAAAGTTGATTTTTCATATTTACTTTTCAGTTATAGTTCTTAATAATTTTTTTTTTTTTTTTTATTGAATAACAAACAACGTCCCTGTGTACCACTAAGTATCACACAGGGCTTACAGAAGTAAGTATAAAACACTATATTACAGTAGGCAAAAACAACAAAAACATGTGATTAAACAATGTACAAACAAAAATTAAGAAGGATTATAAATATCTTCAATATATTTGATAAAAAGAACAAAAGAACTTTTACTAGAAATTAAATTACTAAAATTTGGAGGCCAGTTAATGTTTAATTTTTTCAAAGCTAATTTAAGAATATTTCTCTGAGAGACAAATTTTGAACATAGAAACAGAATGTGCTCAATGTCCTCATCACCTCCGGCGCTGCAGTTGCAAATTGTACTCGAACTTAAATTGAATCTATTCAGGTATTTTTTAAAGTTACCGTGACCTGTTAGAAATTGCGTAATTTTAAAGCTAGTGAAGAAGTGATGGTAAGACATTCTTATATTGACGTCTGGAAAAAATCTTTTCGTGATGCTTGCTGTATTTGATTTAATATATATTTCGTTCCATGATTTCAGGACACTTTCCCTCGTAATCTTTTTAAAATAGGATTGAGGAATATTAACATTAAGATCAATTTCCCGCTTCGTGGCAGTCTTTGCCAGAAAGTTCTTAATAATGGATGTTGAATGTATTTGGATCGATGGAATACCTACTCCTTTCAAAGTTTTTAAAATTCTTGGCAACGGAGCATGTTTATTTTCGTCTCTGTCTTTGCTGGTGTTCGGTGACATATCGATGGCGTATAAAATGAGAAATATTATTGTTTCTCACGTGTTTGACAGCTGGGATCGGCTTAAATGCTACACTCAAATGCTATCTGGCGCCCTTTATAATACTAACGATTTATATTTTACCGAAATGTGTAAACCAAACACGTATGGATCTATTTGCTAAATTATGGCGGCGGCAGAGCTATTTCCCTTTCAGTTCGAAGTTTATCAAGGTTGCCTTATAGCTTCTGTTGGGGAAACAATTCAGGGGGAAAAAATATTACGTTTTACGGGAAACTGTAATAGTTGTCATTTTGATGTTTTATTTAAATAGTTGGATTAACAAATAGAAGCAAAGTTAATCCTGGTTATGATAATGTGAAACAAAATGAAGAAAATGTGTCATCTTTAGTGTTTCAGCCTCAAGAAAATGTGTCTGTGTTAGTTTCAAAGGCTCAATCAATATCTAACATTGATTTTTCAAGTTCAAGTGAATCAATTATTAATGATGTAATATCTCTTCAACTAAATAAAGGTAAAAGAAATGAAGAAAAGGATTCACAAATTCAATTAGATATAAACAAGTAAGACCAGCTGCTACAAAATATATTCAAAGTCATCCTGAAGAACATAGAGAAGCTGCTTCAAAATATACTAAAAGCCATCCTGAAAGTACATAGAGCGTAAGAAAATACTTTTCTAATACCCCCCACGTGAATCAGGCAGCTATAATTAAATACAATGATAAAAGATCAAAAGTTAATTTAGCGCCATGGACTTCCAAAAATTTGTCTGGTTTTAAATATGAAATATATATTGACTATTCAAATGATAAAATTGTCAGTATCGGAAAACGTTTGCCCTGTTCGAGGTGCCGTGCTTTAAAAGGATAGAAGAACCTCCAGGAATGTGCTGGAGTGGTGGTCAAGTCCTGCTTCCTGTTATTAGATCCTTCCCTGAACCTTTGAATAGTCTTCTTAGCCATAAGGATCAGCTTTCAGAACATTTTCTTTCTACAATTCGCAAGTATAATGGATGTTTTCAGATGACGTCATTCGGAGCAAAAGAATTGAAGGAAGGAAATTTTATGCCAACATTTAAAGTCCAGGGCCAGGTATACCACAGGATAGGTAGCCTATTGGCTGAGCTTCCTCAACAACCTTCTTTTCTTCAGTTTTACTTTCTCTGTGATGATGAATGTGAAAGAAACATTCATTGTGGTATTTTCCCAGGTGTTAAGCCAGAATTAGCCAATTACAAAAGGAGCTACATGAACATAACAAGTATATTCACGATTTTAAAGCTGCTGTTGATTCAGTTCCTAAAGACCAAAAGGAGTTAAAGGTTATAATTAATGCCGATAAAAAACCATCTAGAGAACACAAAGGTCGTTTCAATGCTTCAATTTTCTTGATATTTATGTATAGGTTCCAAAATATAATATTATCGTCTGCCCAGCGAAGCGGGCGGGTATCAGCTAGTAGTATTATAACACCAAAAGTTATTCACAGATTAGTCAGCAAAATTTTCATCCTATTGCGATTTCATACTCAAAAAGTATTACTTTGGAATCTGGGACACTGGAAATGTTTTTGGAATGTTCAGGCAGACAAACTCACGAAATCGATTACGGAGTCTAACATTTACATCAACTGGACTGCTTCTGAGGATATCCATAGCAACATTTACAGAAAAAGAATAAAGAAAACTAACGAAAATTTTTATTCAAGTAAATATTTAACAGATTTGGAAAACATTTCTACTGTAGATAAAATATCCAAGTGGACAAAAACAAGTAAAGATAAAATTATCATCAGTTGAATCATCTGCAAAATGATCATAACTCCTGAGCTTTTATACAGATTCCATTTACAGGACAATGCAATACTTAGCACATGTTACTATATTAATATGGTTTGGAACATACATTTTTGAATTCTAATAATAAACATCCCAAAAAGAAAGAGGGAAATCATCTATGGAATACACTCAAGATAAATCCACAACACAATATTAATTTCAAAGAACTTTTGGAATCAATAGCAGTCAGTAAACAAGAATTCAGAACATCTCCCCAGGAACTAAAGTACTTTGACATCTACTGAATGAAACGCATATTTTCAACAACAATCAAATAGGGGCGAGTGCCAGTCTGTTGGACTCTTTAATCAGTATCATATTTGAAGCCTTGATTTTTTTTAATATTAAAACAAGCATATTAAGAATGTGCTTAATGCACATATGAATTTTTAAAAAAAAAACATAAATAAAAGAAAAGGGAGAGGAAGGAGGATAGGAAAGTGAATGAATTTTTTTTATTTACAATGAGGATGAGATTTTGTAATAGATTTCAATTTTTTTTTTTTTTTTTTTTTTTTTTTTGCAAATCTTATCGTAAGATAATATTATAATTTTTTGTATCATTTTTTAACCCCTCAGTGCCTTCGATAGACTATGTCTAATCTTCAGAAAGAGGAGAGTATTATTTTACATGCTTTTTTTAAAAATAATTTTTTATTATTATTATAAAATTACATAGCAATAAATAAAATATTATTTAAACTTTTTTTTTGGTTATATTAAAGCAGAATACGGAAGGGAAAAGTAAAAATGGTTCTTGTTTGGATGGATGTACATCGGTGGTCAGCAAACGAGTTCAAGAGAGGTGAGGTAGGGATGGCTACAGGACATTAAACAGCTAATGAAAAGCTGATAGATGATGATGTAGGTCTTGAAATGAGATGGTTGACTAAGAAAGAGGCTATTTAAGGAGTGATGGAAGATTTAATGGAAGGGGTTGCAAAGTTTTATGGAGTATTAGATGGAAATAATTATTGCAGTATTAGGAGGGTAGGACATGGGTTCCATTATAGTAAGCGAAAATTACCTGGGTCCTTATTAGTGGGTGAGTAAGGCTTTTTAGTCTATTATAGAATCCTTCAGAGAGATAGTTGATGTGCTTATGAATAAGAAAGATATTTAGATCCTTGAGTATGACAGAGTTTCTGACATACCAAGGTGAGTTAGTAATCATGCGAAGGATTCTATATTGAAGGACCTGTTTTTTTTTAATGTGGGTAGGTGTGGCATGTGTCCCCAAGTGGAGGAAGCATAATGTAGGAAAGGACGAATTACTTATATATAGAGAAGAAATTTGTTAGCAAGAGTTACAGTCAGTCGAAAAAATAGTTGAGCATTGTGACCCGTTTAAAAAAGGATTGGAAACGGAAAACGACTTGAAATGAAACGAGGCGCACTCCCAACGCGTGTTTACATCCCAATGGGACACCTACTTTCACATTTTTCTCCTTTTCGGCTCCACTTTACCCTTTTATCCCCATTTATTCTTCATTCAAACAACGTGCGTTTTTGGAGCTACTTCTCTCCTTTTAAACTCCTATTTACATCATTTGCAGTGCTTATTTCCTGTTTGAAGTTTCAATTTTCTTGTTTGAAATACTGCACGAAAATATGAATATGAAGCGGGGAATGGTAATAAAAGGGTTATTGTAGTACAATCTTCGTCTCAAAATTTTTTTTTCTCATGGAGTGGCGTGTGAGTATTCTACTCGAGATGGGTGGTTTGGTTGTTGTTCGAAGATATAGTGAAATGAGTTATGGCTTTTAAAAGTTAACAAAAACTTTATTTAAAAATTAAAATAGGTTTAAAGCACTCCCAGGGAGGCCTATTTAACTGCTCCCATGCCACGAAAACCTTCAATTGCCGTCATAAAAGGCTCTTTTGTCCCTCCCCGCAGGCGGTACTGCCAGCGCAACGTAGCGGAGGATTCTGATTCATTGTTTGGAGGGGATGGGGACACCACACACACACATATATATATATAATATGGTTCATGTGAGGGTGTGTATGATTAGTTTGGTTTATCATCTTTTAAATTTTGGTTCTTTTAATGCCAAATAAAGTGCTCTCGTTAAAATTACTTCTACTTTCACCTCTCGAGTGACGGGAAGCGACTAATCCTTTCGAGCTCCATAAAAAAAATCACGAACATTCTGCAATGAAATAAGGGAAATTACATTTTATTTAATGAAATGTATTTATACGAAATATAATTAAAAAATTCTGTCTTGAAGTTACAACACAATGTGGTTGCTAAATTAACAGTAATCAAAAGACACCGAGCAGTTAGTCTGTCTGGTACCATGTGCTTTTGGATCAAAGATATTAGGCTTTATGAAAGAGACTGGCTGCTACTATTTTGCATGATCCATGGGTCGCATATTCTCCCTTGTCTAGTAATGCACATCCGTGCCCTGAATTAGGTTTATTGGTCAGTTGTTCATTGTGTTTCGCCCACTCACACTCTATAAAATGAGCCCAAATTTGTAATTGTTTTTGAACAAGAATATGGAAGAAAAATTATGACGAGATAGTTATGTCAATATTCTGAGATATTCTCTTAATAATGGGATATGCACGAACTACTTATAATGAAATGTTCTTTGGTACTTTTATGTGCAATAAAAGTTTAAATTTTTGTTCAGATGACCCAGCTCCGCGGGCCACAAGTTGACACCGGGGGGGATCATATGTTGGCCAGACCTAGACTAGATAATATTATTATAGATAATATTCATTAAATAATATTATTGTGCTAAATAATAATAATAATATAATACTGTTATATAATTATTATAATAATATTGATTTGTAATAATACTACCACTGCAAATTATAATAGTAATAATTACAAGGGATTTTTTAACTGGAAGAGTTCATGAAATATCTCACAGTAATTTCCTTGTAAGCTTATTCTCACATTTATTATCAAGAAGCATATTTAGAAAAGAAAATTCAAAGAAGATAAATAAAAAGAATCTGTCAGTGTGGTCCACTGAAAATAAATAAGGAAATCTATCAGTATCCTGACCTGGCCTACCTCTGTTTACGAGCCTGCTTGGAATCTATCCTGATTTTCCAGAGCAAGTGGCACACCCAAAAATCATTTTTGGGAGTTACTTATCGTCATTGCCGTAAAAAAAGCAATTAATTTAGTTTAGAATTACCACTTAGTAAAAACTAAAGAATAGGTTATATAATTTCTTGTTTTTCTTATTTAAAATTCTTCCACGATTGATACAATTCTTATCAAGTTATAAAAATTATAAAAATAGAGTTCATTTAAGAATAAATAATAATGGAACTATGATAATAAAAATTCCTACTTAGCAGAATCGGTCGAATCCAACAGCATTGAAAAATTGATAAAAAAAATGACTTGATGATTGAAAAAATTACCATAATTTAAAAATTGGTTAAAAAGATGTGAGTATAATGAAATAAAAAATTCCATACATATTAGTTTTTACAAAGTTATATTTTTTCTTTTTGTAAAATACTTATAAGACTTCTTCACTTACAGATATATTTTTATATACGTATAGCGAATAGTCTATTTCAACGCATTTCAGATATTACTGTTTCTTAAGTAATTTTTAAACATTTCATAGCATGAAACGATCTTTCAGCTGTAAATGTTGTGACAGGCCAAGTAATTAAATTTTTTAAAAAATTTATGGATATTTGGGTAAATATCAATGTTGCACTTTTGGAAAGCTTTGATAGCAGTAAATCTAGTCTACTGTGTCAGTAAATTTCTTTCTCCATACCTGATTTTCTGGAATCAAAATATTAGGGTGACCGGAAAGTAATGTCATTTTTCCACATTAAATTCAATTAGATAAATTTGTATCAAGTTTTTATTTTCAATCAAGGATGTAACCACCCTTATTATCAACTACCATTTGCAATCTAGTGTGCAAATGTTTAATGCCGGATCAACCAAATATCAAAAATCAATTAGTTTTTTAAGCAAAATATCTGGAGATGATATTCTGGATATCATCCAAATTTTCAAATTTTTTGCAACTTCAAAATTGTTGTAGTGATCTGAATAAATAAAAGTCCAATGGCACAAAATATCAGGCGAGTATGGTGAGTGAGGCAATATCTCCCATCCCAATTCATTATTTTGTTCCAGGATTTGTCTTGAGCCGTGCGATCTTGCATTATCGTGTTGCAGAATGACACATTTTCTGTTGACAATCGCTGGGAAATTTTCAATTAAAGACTGATTTACTCGATCCAGTTGCTCACAATAAAGATCTGCATTCACATTTTGTCTAAGTTTCAGCACTTCAAAACGAAAGCTCCCGTGAGTACTCCACCAAACACAGAAAAGCGCCTTAGCTGTACTTTTTGGAGATTCAAATGGAGAGAGCTACTGCCTTTGGCGTTTTGAAATATAGATGTCCCATTTTTCATTCCCAATGTGGTGGAACGGTTAGATTTATTTTCTGCGGACAAATTATGCAGTACCCATACATTTGCTCTGCTTACTTTACCAATCTGCTGCAAATGTTCTTGGATGGTCGACCAAGGTCGGTTTAGAATGTTTAACCGTTCCTCAATTGTCTGACGCGGGTTAGCTTAACAGGTCATTGACTGAAACTGTCAGTTTTCCTGATCGGTACGAGTCGGAAAGATCGAAATTGCCGGATGTGAACTTAGAAAACCCCCTATGGTATTTATGCTGGCCCTTTCACCTAAAATTGAAAAAAAAAAAGGATTTAAATATTTACGAGTAAACAAGTCACTTTAATCTTAATATGTCTTTAAGATGACTTTGAAGTACACAATGAGATGATAAATGACTAAAAAATATTGACATCAGCAGAAACGACATTGCTTTCCAGTCCCTCTAATCCTCATAGTACCATCCGATAAATCTGAAGAATATGATTCTTTCAGTGCTTCTAATTTATTTTCATCTGCACTTATGAGAACATTCTGTGGTATTAATAAAATGTTTAATGAACTATTAACTACTTTGTGTTTCAAGAATCTTTATTTAATATGTAAAATTACAGCATCCAAAAATTGATTAAATTTTTTTATCCTGAAATAAGTTTTTGGATGATTTTGCTCTGGAGTATTAGAATTACGAGTTTGTTTCTTTGCTATTTATGGAAGAATAATTCTACAGTTGCCATCTATTATTTGTTTTAAAGTTGATTATGATTTTAAGGAAAACAGAATTGATAACCTTTTTTGATTGATTGAGAATAATTTCAAGTTATTTTACAATTTCGTTTGACTGCAGAATCCTAGATAAGGGCATCGTAAGTGAAAATATTTATTCAATTGAAAACAAAATTGGAACTTCTTAATGAATTTAAAAGAATGCTGGTCTCTCTCACACACAGCAGATATATGAATCCTTCCCATGCCAATTTCTAATTAATTTAAGAATCAAATTATGGAGCAATTCTTTCATTCCCATGATAAATTCATGTCGCTCTATCCAATGCGTGGGAAATAGAATTTTCAATGCTTTTTTCCCGGAAGAAAGATACAGTTCAAATATGTAATAAAACAATATTTCTTTTTAGGAGTATTTATGAACGAATAACATTTTTCAACGACTCTGACGCAATGACGATTGTCCTCAATTTGGTATGCATCTGACCTGGACAAATTTACAATATATATATAATGCTGATGGGAATTTTTCTCTTACCTTGGTTTGTACACCGTTGAATTCTCTAGACATGGCAGCACCACCATTACATCATTGGCCTTATATGTATCTTAATTCCACACCTAAGGATTCTAAAGTCTTAAAAATTGTATCTTTTGGATGTACTCCATGTGTTGAAGTTGCAGGCACAAACTGCAAAAAAAGAAAAAAGAAAAAGAAAAAAAAAAAAAAAAACAGTAAGGAATTATTGCCCTGAATTTTTACATTTCTTACTTATAAATAGATTGGCTCTTTTAAAGAATTATCTGTAGTGTCACCTACTACTACAGAAAAATATTTGCTTAAATTTATCTTTTCATTAAATATTTTCTTAAAATTATCTCGTTGAATATATAACTTCATTTTGATTTAGGTGATATTGCGTTATTAGCATATGATTTTAAACTTTTTTTTTTCATCATTTTTTCTCTTGCTTCAGTTCGGAATAAAAAAAGTTGGCGGAAATTGTGCCATCGCGATGATTATATTCTTTGCTTTCATCTAATCTATTAATTTGGCCGTGATCACGATGACCTCGGAAAGGAAGTCCATTAACGCCCCAAAAAATTCTGTTTTTCTAATGGGATAGAAAAAATCTTCTTTCCTTTGCCTGTCGAATGCTGGCAGAATCAATATCTTTCACGGCTTTTTTTTTTACGCCATTGAACAATGCTCCTTAAATTGATACCAGTTAGCAATGGATATGTGTGATATTTTTTTTCTTGTTCACTAAGTTTTTCGGTCAATTTGCATGAAATAAAAAAAACTGTTTAACTAATTGCCCCAACTGTTGACTATTTGATTTCCCCATATATTCCTTGACAAAACTATACAATGTTTCTACAGTGAGTGAGTGAGTGAATGTAAAGTTTATTGGCGCAAGAGCCAGATATGGCCATGCTGCGCCAAACAAGATTAAACTGTGGTCTAGACGTGAAGTTGAAAAAAAAAGGTAAAAATGGTTGACAAGAAAGAGGGTCGAAAATGTTTCTACAGTGAAATTTATCTTCGATTTTGAAAGAAGTGAGTCATTGGTATTCTAATAGGATATTAAATCGAAATTTTCTCTTTTCATTTTCATTACCAAACGAAGAGTTTGGAAACACTAATGTGGCTGGTGGCATCCAAAATTTTCCAAGGATATAAATGTTTTCGTCGATATATAGGTTGTGATCATTATAATTTGATATGTCATATTTTTTTAATTACAATGTCATTTTTATATAAATTTGGGTAATTTCTGAAGAACAATGAATTTCTGAGCTTTTAACTTGCATATCCGTTTCGGATTCAAATAATTGATTTTCTACTTCTTCGCTGAGTTATTTAATGTACACTTTTCTGTACACGTTTGGATTTTTTTTTTCCACCACCGTTAAAATAATTAAAAAGTGACTGCTGTTTCCTCTTGTTCATTGTTGAATCAAAACACATTTTTAATATGTTTGTTTTAAAAAAAATTTCAAAGTTTCTATATCAAACCTAGTAAAGAGTCCTCCGGACTGGCACTTGCTACTATTCGATTGTTGTTGTTGAAAAAAGTTCTATTGATAAAGAATTGTTGATTGGTGTGCTCGCCATCAATTTGTTGGACTTAGTATTTTTTGTTGTTTAACTTCTAATTCTGACTTCTAAGAAAGAGGTACCAGGATTACCCTTTTCTCCTCTCTCAAACACTGAATCAGAAGAAAGTGTTTTTGTTTATTTAATTTATTCTTCGGATTTTGGTAAGTTAACCAATTTCAATTTTTATATTATTTCGAACGTCTGGAAGCAACTCAAGCTGAGTCACTCCACATTCAGTGTGAGGGATTTAGACGATTGTGTGTGTAATCTCACAATGAATGACATTATGATCAATTCTGATACCTCTAAATACTTTCGAAACCCTAAAAATGATTAAAATCTTTTTATAAGGGCGGGAAATAGAAATGTCCGAATTTACCATATTTCTGAAATACAAACAAAAGTCATCGCCTATTCCTAAAACAAATCCATAACTTCTACATTCTGAGATAAAAGGTAAGATTTTTAGACTTGAATATATTGAAAATATGTCATTTACTCGGAATAATAAAATAAAGTTTAGTACATCTGCAGCACAAATCCTCTCAGTAGAACAGATTTTAAACATACCGGTAAATGCAAGTATCGTTTGGGGAGGATGCACATCCATTTCTAATCCATGAAATAACAACTAGTGTACCATTGACGGATTTGACAACAGAACTGCAGAATACAAATGACATTGAAATAGCGGAAATACGATGCATTGTGAAAAGCGGATATACGATGCATTGTGAAAAGCG
>BMAW01036674.1:228379-253141 GCA_019974015.1 Nephila pilipes
ACGATGCATTGTGAAAAGCGGATATACGATGCATTGTGAAAAGCGGAAATACGATCCATTGTGAAAAGCGGAAATACGATCCATTGTGAAAAGCGGAAATACGATCCATTGTGAAAAGCGGAAATACGATGCATTGTGAAAAGCGGAAATACGATGCATTGTGAAAAGCGGAAATACGATGCATTGTGAAAAGCGGAAGTAATCAGGAGGTTTCCCCTGTATTTATCACTATCCTTGGCACTGTTATACCCGAAAATATTATTCTCTGGTATATTAACCATCGCATCCAAATTTTCATCGACATAATCGGACAATACAATAGATGCTTCAGTTTTTATCACACTTCCCGATTCTGTCAAAAACCTATTATTTGAGTCAATTGTGGTATAACGCATACTGGCACCACTTCTGTAATAAACACTAACTGCAAACAAGATTATCCCGCAGCCAATTCCCCTTTATGTCCTATATTTATTAAAGAAAAACAAATCATATGTAATATACAAATACGCTAACCATTTAACTCTAGGAGAGACAAGACGAGAATATCAAGAAAACCTTTTGACAGCTATTCAACAACTTTAAATGCAAATATACCTTGGTCCAAATGTAGAAGAATCAGAGAAAAAATTGAAAAATATCTTAACTTTTCAGGCCGTATTACAAAAACAAACAATAGTAATTAAGCAAAACATTCAAAAAAGAATGAAGACTATGTTTGTACACTTTTGCAATATTTTTGAAACGGGAAAAAAAATCTGCGTTCCCTAGATGGAAAAAGTCTACCAGTAAAATGCTTCAAAACTTTTGTGTCCCCATATCTGGTGCACCTAATACCATAAAGAATACACCTAATGAGATTGATATAGGATGATCTGTTTATATAAAGTTTTTTAATATTTGACTTCATATGCGGATAAATTTTTCACGATTAAAAAAAAAAATCTATACCTCCAGGGGAGCCTTTTCCTTTTTCATTCATTTATCTTTCTTCTGCAATGCAATTGTAGAAGCATTAAAAACAAATCAATTTGGTTCCTCTCTTCAGCAAGACAAACGTTAGAATCGCTCAGGAAACTTTTGAAACCTGGCGAGAAAAAATTATTTTCAAGAAAAAATTATTTTTAGACAAGAAAGACCTAGAGGATAATAGAAGTACCAGCAAACTTTTCTGCTCACCTAATCCCTACTTCAATGGTACAGACGCCAGACATAGAATTGTCAATTGTTCAAAAATATATTAATAATATTTCCTTTTATATAATATATATACATATATGTGAAGTCCGGGTATTCACAATGATGATACTTCCGTTCATACTAAGTTATTTATTCTTATTCACAACGATTAATATGTACAGACACTTGAATATAGTTAATTGAGAAAAGCGTAAGTAATGTTCATAATACAGATATATGAAGACAGTTCATTTCAGTCAGACGGTTGTGCTCCGTGCACTTATTTCGTAAAACAGTTTTACCAGTGATATGCCTTAGACACTCCGTGTGCCCCCTCTCACTTCGTAATGGCGTCTTCCCGCGCAAACGTCTTCTTTCCCCTAGCGGCATGTCGCCGAGATATTAGCAGCGCTCTCTGGTGGTGAGACGTTCTAGGCGATAAGTCAAGTTCGATTCCCACATATATATTTATATACATAATATATACATATACATTTCAAGGGGACTTAATATTTCATTCATACAATCCTACTTAAAAGATCCAATCTTCAATTTTGGAGACCTTAAGGCTCCCGCCAAACGCCATCACGAATTTTGATACTTAATATTAATCCTATGGAGTTATCTACTTTACGTCTCATATCTAAGATATTTATTTTAACTACAATGAATAAAATGCATTTTAAAGAGCATTAAAAAAGGAAGTTTTTTTTGTGGAATTACTTTATTTTTGTCTAATTTTTGTAAGTATTTTTACATTTTTATTTTAGATCTGAAAACTCGTATCCGACGCACTAAATGGATCATAAGAATATTTTGAATAATCGGAGAAAAAATGTAATTCTACAAGATCTTTCCTTTTTTTTTTATACTCTTTCAAATGCACATCTTAAAATTTTTTAAAATTTATTTCGCTGCTTGTAATTTGTGAAGTCAGCAAAGTAAACAAGGAAAGAGGGGAAAGCAAAATTAAAACTCCCGCCTCATTGCGGAGGACCTTACATGGTAAAGACCATGTTGACAAAAGGAGATTTACGACCCCTTTGAGGGAACTCGGCAGATTTCTCAGAATTGGTAGTGATCCGAAGGTTCTCTTTTAAAGCTTATTTACAGTTGCGTAACATTAGGAGAAGAGGGTGCCAGCGCAGATGTCGTCCTCGTCACTTGACCGAGGTTCGTCGCCATTAACCCATTTTGTTCCTAGTGAGTCGTCAATAAAACCAAACAAACATCATATTATTATTGCACATCACTGTTTATATTACATTTAAACCCCAAAAGTGACAATTTTATTTCTATTGACACAACTGTATATACTTATTCAAGAGATAAATGACAAAACTTTTTAACTATATTAACGTAGAAAGGTTTTAAGAATAGGACTGACACAAATATTTAAATATATTACTATTTTTGTATGTGAGCGAGTGAGAAAATGTAAAGGTTATTGGCGCAAGATCCAGATGTGGCTATGCTGTGCAAATAAAATGTAACTGTGGTCTAGACGTGGAAAAGTTGGGAAAAAAAGACAAAATTTTGTTGAGAAGAAGGGTCGAAAATAGAGAAGGATCGCTTGGTATCCCGGTAGTGTGTCACCCGTGTTTACCAAAGACAGTAATTCGCATTGGAAAGAAAAAGATCACTGGGGTGACTATTTTCGTGCATTAGTACTCGAAATTTTTTTCACGCATTAAATGTATTGCCATTTTCATACATCAGTAACACATGCATGTTGCATAACTTATGAAGAGAGAGAGAAGAGAAGAGAAATGTGTTTCTTTGAAATTATGTAATATTACAAAAGGAAAATTGTTCAAATTTTTATGATAAAATAGAATGCACATCTACAAATATTATTTGCGTGATCACTTATTACTATTTTTTCAAAATTCCATTTCTAGAAATCAGATTGAAATATATCGAATTTTTATGCTTAAAGGAAGAATATAGAAGGAAAAATCCATGCAATTTTTTTTTATGGGGGGGGGGGGGGGCTTTTAGATCTATGCACACTTTAACATAGATAAAACCTTTTTCAAGAACGAAACTGCATTGATATAGTATCTGGAGTAACCGAAAAATTATGTTTGCTATTTCGTGGCTAATGATGTCACATTTTTCTCCCTTTCCGCTCCATCTTACCCTTTTATCCCCATTTATGCTTCATTCAAACTACGACCGTTTTTGGAGCTACTTTTCTCCTTTTAAACTACTATACATCATTTTCAGTACTTATTTCATGTTTGAAGCTCCTCTTTTACTGTTTCTACTGCTCGAAAATACGAATATAAAGCGAGGAATGGTAATAAAAGTGTTATTGTGGTGCAGGCTTAGTCTCAAATTTTTTTTCACGCGGAGTGGCATGTGAGTATTCCACCCGAGATGGGTGGTTTGAGTAACATTCATGACACAAGTAAAAGAAACAAAAAAGTTTTATTCTATTCAACCTTGTCAATCTCATGATTATTCTCAAATTTTGAAAAGGTTATATTCTAATCTTGGCACAATGAGTGTTTTGAAAAACACTATGGCCAATCCAATGGGTTTGTACAAGTTTTCAAAAAGGTTACATTCTAATCTTAGCACAATGTGTGTTTTGAAAAATGGGGGGCCGAGTCGATATCATGAGTCGACCCGGTCTCCCTTTTTTACTGTAAAAACGTCCAAGTTTTTTTTTTCAGTCCAATTTAATAGTCCATTTGACACAGTTTGTGTTGCAATTTCTTGTTCATCTGCTCGGTACGCTGCATGTACCGGGCGAATCGGTAGGCCTTCACCAAGCAGCACTTGGAGGTGTTTCTCTCCGCATGCACATCGTCGTGATGATAGGTGGGTACGACGGTGTCACATAAGTCTCTGTACCTAGGCAGATGATCCACCGACGCAATCGGTATTCCATACAAGGCAAAGAGATGGTTCTGTTCGGTACCCTTGACCAGCACCACCCATATTTCCCTTTAGTCCAGGTAAATGTACAGTCCCCAAACGCTAAACGATAACCACTCGGATGGGTCCACTTCTCGGGATGTTCAACGGCAAGTGAAGGTGCTGATGCATCCACTAGTGGGTATACCGGTTCTTGGAACTCATCAGCAGGTGGGAGTGGTCCAGATGAACGGTTCAAGATCGAACCATCCTCAGGGATGTGGGCTAAAGCAACCTCAACCGGCACGGGTCACCGATAGTACTGAAACTTGTTGACATGAGAAAAGAAGGCAATAGAGACATGTCGAAGGAGAGCTCTGAGTCAAACAATCAGAATAACTGGCTGCGGCGAGAGACTCGTCTTTTATACTCTTCAGGTGCGAATGTATGACGTGAGGGTGCTGATGGTGAGTTTTCATGGTTGAGGAAGCACAATATCCTGTCGCTTGTGGATGGCTTCCAGGGTTAAGATCCCACAATTCAGTCATCATAGCATAAGAGCCCAAACATAGGAATCATCATTAGCAAAATCTTTTCTGAACATAAACACACTCGTGAATCACAAGTATTTTAGATTACTTTCCAATCTTGGCACAATGTGTGTTTTGAAAAAAGGGGGACCGAGCCGACAATACAGTTGGCTCGGTCCCCCTTTTTCGGTAAAATTGTTTTTCTTAAAGTTTAGTAATCCATATCAGAGTTCGTGTCAGGGTATTCATATTCTTGTCGGAAATTTGTAAATTTCGGGCAAACTAGAATGTCTTTACCATGCTGCTTTCGGAAATGTCTCCTCTCACGTGCACCTCCTTTTGAACATTGTGCGGGACATCAGAATCCCAAATGTCCTTGCACTTGGGCAGGTGATTAATGTTGATCACCAGTTGTCCGTACGAGGCCAACATTCTTCGTCGAGCCTCTCCCTTGACCACCACGACCCCTCCTCCTTCTTTTTTCAGATTACAGTAGCGATGAAATATACTCCATTTGTGGTAGGTCATCGGAAGGCTGCCAGACACGTGCAGTGGCAGGTGGATCCATCCGGCAATCCATCCGTTGGTCCGCCAATCTTTCGAGGTGATCGGCAACGTTGAATGGACCACCATAATAATCCGCACCCATCGTCCGGGATCGTAACCAAGGCAATCTCCACGGACACAGTCTCCCCATGGTGCTGGAACACGTTGGCGTGACAAAAAAGGCAGGACGAGGCATTGTAAACGAAAGGAGCTCTGAGTCAAATCAGAGTGCATTTTGCTGCAAGCGACTCGCCTTATATACCTAACAGGAGTGGATGTGTGACGTGATAACGCATGTTGCTGTTGGAGGACTTTAATAGTTGATGGGTCACAATATCCTGTCGCTTGCGAATGGCTTCCATGGTTGAGAGCATATCCTATGAATACTCGTCAGCAAGGCTTTTTCGGCACGTCAAAGCACGCATAAATCCCCAGTTTTTTTTAAAAAAAGGATATGTGTTCCAATCTTGGCATATTGTGTGTTTTGAAAAAAAGGGGATAGAGTAGACAAAAATAATCGACTCGGTTTCCCTTTTTGGTAAAAGCGTCTTTATTTTTCAAAAATTTAGTCCATACTTTTAGGTTCCAATTAATTTAGAATTGTTTGTATCTTGCTCAGATACTATGCAAACCAATAGCTTTTGACCATGGTTCACTCAAAAATGTCTCCATCCTCATGCACGTCGTCGTGCAGGTGTTCGGACAAAGTGTGGTTGTTCAGGTCCCGGAATTTGGGCAAAGTGTCCAAGCTTACAGTGAAGAGTCCAAGATTTTCTAATATCTTATTTTGGTCCTCCCCTTTCACCACGACGAGGCCGTGTTCCCCTTTCGCCAGGTAATGAAACTTGCCCCAAAAGCAAAAGGCGAGATGCTCCATCGCAGACATTCTGAGAATCTTCAAGGGTAGGCAGATATGGTCGGAGATCCATCAGTTGGTTCTCCAATCTTTGGAGGTCAAGGAGAGTTGAGAGTGGTCCACCGTGATGACACACACCTGAGGGTCTCTAGCATCCTCAGGGATCGTGGCGACAGAGAGTTTAATGAGGATATTTTCTCCCTGTATTGAAATACGTTGGCATGGGCGAAAAAGGCTGCCCGAGGCGTGTTGAACGAATGAAAGAGTGAGCGCTCTGAGTTAAAATCAGAATGATTTTTGCTGCTGGCGTCTTGCCTTATATACTCTTCAAAAGTGGAAAGATGACGTCAAACGACTGATCTGGCAGTTTATTGGCCAACGCTTGTCGATGGGAGTGCTCCACTTACGTCTCCAAGGCCAGTTTCCATCTTTGGGGACAGACAATACGCCATGGTATAATGTCCTCCGGATGTATTTCCCACACATTCAACCACGTCAACCAGCGAACGCAAACCTCAGCCAACCACGTACAGGGCATCACGTACACGGAATAGGCATCCAGATACTTGAGTTAAAACACATCCCCGATGTAGCGGGACAGGGGACGATCGAGTTGAAAAGTGCGCAATTCCACACCCAGATCTCACGTCAAATCCAAATGACTTGTAAAGACGAGTACCGTTTTTCGAAACATGCGGGGATTGTGAACGTCGAAGATGGGTTCAAACAAAACTAGGTAAGGATAGTCGGAATCGTAATACGTGACGCGATCGGGCCACCGACCCACATTTTCAAAGACAATGGTGATCTGATGCCGACATTCTTCCAACAAACTTTGTAGCGAAGCCATCTTCTCAAGTCTTGTTTTGTCAAAAACAAATGACACATAAACAGTGAAATGAATATACATTTTAGGTTCTTGATTCGTTCAGAAATACTCATGAATAAACAGATTTTTAGGAGCAACAAGATTAGAAAAATACATTCCTAAGATGAGTGTTTGTTTTGGGGAAAAAATGACACAAGTTTCAGGTAATAAGCATTTTTATTTACAAAAAAAAAATTACAATTATTTACAATTTTTTTTACACAAAGGTTTTTTTACAACTCAAATCCATAGGCCTGATGTGTTTGAACGTAATCCGACAAGATTTACATGTTTTGGTGAAATCACAATTGTTTTTCGGCATGATCAAGTCTAATGGCATGTCGACTTCCAATGCCCAGCTGCTTTCAAAACCATTCAAAAAGGATAATAACTTTTCCTCGTGAAATATTGTTATGGTACGGCGTGAAGCACCTTGGGCTCGTTGGGGTTGGCTGGAGGGTAAGAATACCCTCAGGAATCGAGCATTCATCAAACAAGAGCTCCGAAAAATCCCCAGGTGCTAACACCGCAGACATTAAATCATCCTACGCCTGGTCATTCGTCAGGACAAGTTCAGGTAGATCTGGGGCAACCACAGGTGCAATGGTCTCTGGTGGAGGAGGGCTGATAAACACAGAATCAGGTGGAGGAGAGACTACCACTGGTGCAGGAGGAGAGACTACTATTGGTGTTAGTGAAGGGCTGTACAACATCGTCTCTGCCTGGGCTACCACCATAGGTTCCGGTGGAGAGGGATGCACCGGTTGAAGTACAAATAATGCCGCTGCAGGTTCAGGTGTGGGAGATCTGTGGATCCATCTTGTGGCCGGGGCGATCCACATTTTTTTTTGTATCGGCTGGGCACTTCGAACGGATTCTGAGTCATTGGTCCCGACAAGGTTTTTTTTACCGAGGGAGGTGGTGATAGGTCGTTCCTCGGCAGGTGGATGAACCAGTGTCGGGGGAAGAGGCTTGTACGCTTTTTGGTGAGAGTGCTTCGCCTTTCGGAAATCACCCAGACGAAAGCCATTTTGCAGGAGGGTTGGTAAGACGGTTTCGGACACCACATCCAAAGCAAAGACAGTCTTTTTAATCGTCATCAAAATGTAGTACATGCCGGTAGGGATGGGATAAAAGGTATTGGGTTCCAACATAGTCCGATGGTACAACATCTGGTCATAGGGTTCAAAACTCCTCCGGTACAAGTTGGGTTCTGCTCAATTCTTGCGACAGGAAGATGAATTGACACACGGGAAAACTGGTCTTCTGAAGGAGATGGACCATGACCGCATCCACCTTTCTCAAAAAAGAAGCATGAATATGTTATTACAAATGAAACTTGTCCTCTTGTCCGCATTTTTCAGAGTTCTATCGGGATTTCTCATCGGTCTTTGCGAAATTTTGTCCCACTGGACAGCCTCGGGATCCAACCGAATTCCCACGCTGGCCTCCATCATTGAAATTGACCAAATGCGTTTTCTTCTGAAACTGGGTCGGTAAAGAAAACGAGACAAAGACGCGTTTGTCTTTAGGCTCCTGATAGGTAATGAACGATTTCACCATTCCTTGCCGGACTACTTATACCATTGCATCGACCTTTTCGGGAAAGTAGACGGGCATCATGGTCAACAAAGAAGAAGCTGGGAAGGCATCCATTCTGTCAGAGAGCTGAAGAGTGACTGATGTGGAGGCCCTGAATGCTTGTCCTTTTATTCAGTCCCCAACAGGATGTAGGAGAGGATTGGGTCACCATCGTTGCTCAAGGGTGATAAATGGGTTGATGGGAAAATGCAGAACTGTGCTCATGCCTTGGGTAGCCAGCCAACGATGACATTCCTTATGGTTACAGTACGGACACATGCCAAAGTCCTCGTCCCCACGGTTTAGCGTCACAATGGTGATGCGCTTCAAAGGGAAGATGGTTGGTAAAGAGTTTTGAAAACCCCGAAATTGCGCCTTGGATCGGGCATCAGTGACACAGACCGTGCCAATGTTTGCATAATGAAGACATTTGGACAAGGTCTTGGGACACCCCTGATTCAAAGCATAGGACACGAAGATGTAGATGAGCATACAACCACCGTCGCTACTACTAAATACAGCCATCTCTAGGTGGTGGAAAACGATTTGGGGACGGGTTTCTTCCCAAGACGAGGGAAGGAAACTTCTTCCAAAAGCGGGTACATGACGAGAATGGAGTCTGGAATCACATAGGTTAACAACTTAGGCATGAGACTTGGGATCGCGTGGCGTGGCATCTTGGGCTCTGGGATCGCGTGACGTGGCATCTTGGGCTCTGGGATCGCGTGGCCTGGCATCTTGGGCATAAACAAATAGGACACGTCTCGGGTTCTCTAAACACGGCGTCTGCCATTGACTCAGGTACTCACTAATGCCAGGCCATGGTGGCCTTTATATACAAGTCGGGCAAGCCTATTTTTAGAGGGAGGCACAAGGTGGAAGTGTCCTCTAATTGGTCCTTTTTCATGGACACACGTCTCCAAGCATGAAAGGCATGCAGTTAGGGAAATATATTTCTGGCTTGTTCCACATTTATAAGTGGATTCAAACACGTTTTTAAGCATCATCCGACCCATTCCTTTCAAAAGTTGACTCAAACCCTGTGTTTTTTAAAACCTTTTTTGGTGCGTATAATACATGGTGCGTAAAATGGGATGATCATTGACCCCAACTGTTCTCATCGTAGGTGACTCGTGATTGGACACTCACGCTAATAACCGATAGACTAAATCAAAATTCATTTGAGTATCGCTGGTCAAGACTCTTTTCAGCCAGGCGTTTTCGGTCAACAAACCTTCACGTTCTGTTTTGAACATGTCTCATTCAGCTGTTAAATGTTTTGTTCAATTTTCCACTCGTATTCTTTGTTTTTTTAACGCGTCTCTTTCCAATTTCCTTTCATTTTCTTTTATTTTCAACACATCCCTTTCCCTTTTCAACTCATTTTCTTTGGTTTTCAACACGTCTCTTTCGGCCTTTCCTTCGGTCAGTTTGTATTTCCAAATGGCCTCCTGAGTCATTTTCGTCTCCTTGATTTGATTCATGACATTTTGTTGTTTGGGGGACAAAACATAGGTTTCTTCACGGATGCATTGAAACGACCAGCTCACATCCTAGTCCACAATTCCCGTTTTCAAATAGTTTCTTGCCTCCGTGCAATGTCAAATACAGACAAGTGTGCTCATCGGTCGGCTCATATCGTCGGTCAAGGGGAATGATGCAGGTTAAGAACTTCCACCCCATTAGGTGGATCGGCACACACCATTTTTTATAAAACTATTGGTCCCGCACTTGTATCGATTTGTTTTCCCAACGGATCACATCCTTATTACGATTCTGCTCCTAGAACAACTGTTGGATCCCGCCTGGAAACAACGTGCAGAGAAACGCAATGCTATGCTCGTGCAAGGGTCAGTTCATGTGAAAATGGGACAGTTGACCCGAATCCGTCAAATTGGGGGGAATCTTACCGTCGCATGCGGCCTTATCGTTCGTGCTAGAAGAAAAGGGTCCTGAATCTTGCGGCATTTCTTGGCACGACTGCTATTCAGAAATTCATAACGAATTTTGTATTTCCAAATATCATTGAACGAGCTCTGCAGCTCACATGTCACAATCATGTGCTGATGCTGCATCTGACCCGTGCCACTCACCATGTCATCACACAGACACCAAAAGGGCAAAAGAACAAATTGATCCGGAATCTTTTCCATTTTCTTGCAGAACGTTTGAAAGGCGTCGTGTTTCACCTTTCGGTGAAACCAATGTAAGTCTCCCCTCAAATAGCACTGTATAATTCCGTACACGTCTTTGCCCAAACCACTCGCTTCAGTAAATTCCACTAGGTCGTCGCACCGTCACCAGTCAGGATTTTCAAACACGAAATCGTAAAACACGGCATATTAATTCGTTCTTTCCTTGAGGCTATTAAACATTTGATGAGTTGTGGACTCAAACTTTTTACACCCACACGTTTCATTTTCAGTGTCGTCGTCTTCTATCCACGATGATGCATTTCCCACATCGTTTAGAAACCTTTGTAAACATTCGGAGGCATGTTTTATGTTGTCGGAATGCTTCTTTCCCCCTTGAGCCCAGTTTTTCGCCCCGAAGCAAAAGACACCTTGCTTACGATATTGTACATTATGTTGTTCCGACGCATAGTGTTGGTAGAATTGGTCCATCGTCATGCGTTGGCCACATCGTGGGCAACGAACAGAAACATCTGAAGATTTCTCCGAATGCCTGTAAAAAGTCGCGATAGATTGTTGCATGTTGCAAGAAGTGTAGTAACGTCGTAGCGTATAAAAGATAAAGTCATAAAATGATCTAGCACGCTCAGAGGCAGATCATATTCAAACGCCCAAACGAGCAAAAAAAAAACCCTATTTCCTGTCTTTTGCTTCACTCGTTTCCTGTTTACATTATATGATTGCATTGCGCTTCCTCTTTGAAGGGGTGAAAATCCGTTAAAGAGTGTTATTAGAGAGATGTTATTTAACCGCGTGTTTCCTGTTAATTTTATCTCTTATTGTGTTCCTTTTTGACTGATAGTCACGAGATTTTTTTTCTTTCCTCCTCTGGCACAGTACGAGTTTCCCGTTGATCTTATCCAATCTCTTTAACCGGTGGACCTGAAGAATGCTTCCAATATGTACCTCTCTTTTCATTAGCAAGGGGGTCCCCTGGTTTAGGTACGTTTAACTTTTCCAACTTTGATTCAACACGTTTGAAACTTTGACAAAGGTATGTTCGTCTTTCATGTAGCTCATATTGAAGCAATCGAGAGCCAGGCATACAATGACTCGGCTCGTGGCAGAGCCTGCTTTTATAAGGAGACGGAAGGCAGAAAGAGCTTCGGATTGGTCTATCCGATTGATTAGGGTTCCTAAGTATGAAATACGTGCCAGAGGTCAACTGGACGCCTCCTGTCTTTGAAAGTCCTCTGGCCTAACGCTGACAAGGGAAGGAACCTCCAAAAAATGGGAGAATGTGCCAAATGACTGGTCCCGAACAATGCTCTTTTCCAGCCATCCAACCAATTCTCTCATTTTTTCTGGGGGGGGGGCATTCTCGCCCCATCCTCCTCCTCCTCATTAAACTGCAAAGGATTGGGGTGTCTACAGGGGTGAAAGTATTGCTAATGCTCCTGTGTCTCATCAGAGGCTCAATTGTCCGAAATTTCAAAAATAGTTTTGGGCCATTGGTCCACGTAAATAAAATCCAGCACCGTCTAAGATAATTTGAACCAGGGGGCAATCGTCTGGCATCCAAGGACTTCCCAAGCTGCGCGGGCCAACAGTTCCATGCCCTTTTTCGGATGCTTCTTGCATGTCATCATTGTCAGTGCCAAGCAAACGAGTCGTTGGAAATTGGGTTGGAAATCGTCGTTATTAGGCAGCAACTGTACCATCTGTGTCAAGATGTTCTCTTGGTAAGAAGGGTTGGGTACAATTTAGGCAGGCTTCCAGCTGTTTAACTGTTGCCAAATTTGCACGAAAAAAATCCATAAACTCGGTGAGATTGGGACGTCGGTAGTTGAACACAACATAGCCAATGTTCTCTTCATCTTTCATCTTGCAAAGTGTCAGCGCAATTGAAGGACTCGGCTCGCTGCTGTACCTGCTTTTAAAGGGAGAGGGACGTGGAAGTGGTGTCTGATTGGTCCATGTCCCTGATAAGGGTCCCCAAGCATGAAAAATACATCTAGTTGAAGGGAGTAATGAAAATGTATACAGACTTGGGGTTCTCATCCATTCTGACAGTGCGTCTGACCAATGTTGATGGGACCCCTTAAGAAGAGGAAAGGATTCTTTCCCCATGTGTCTGGGGGGGGTTCTACACAGGTTCCAAGTATGATTGTATGCATGATTAAAAACAAAGAAACAGACACCAAGGACATCAACATTTTTATTGAAACATTAAAATTCTGGTTACAAAGAAAAGGGTACACATTTTTATTGACACCTTTAAAGGTTGGTTACAAAGGAAACAACCCCAATGAATTGGATTTGTTCCGATGGAACCCACCAAATTTCGGGAAGATGGTTTGGATCCAACATGACAGTCTCCCACTTTGGGTTTCATCTCAGTTGTCTCGATCGTCTCTTTTCTCAATAATAAACGCACGTCCTCCTCGTATGGCTCTGACTTCACGACCTTTTTTGGGATGCTACAGGAAGGTGTCTCCGGAGGTCTCTTTCAGTGACAGGGAAGGAAGGGAGTCGTTTCCACAGGTTTCAGGATGATGGACTCGAGAGGAGAGGGTTCAGGAAAGGTTTCTAGAGGATGAGTAATGTTTTCAAGAGGAACAGGAATCCTCTAAGGAAGAGTGGTAATGGTTTCAGAAAATGGCAAGGGAATAGTCCCGGGTCTCCTCTCAGCAAGTGCGTCATAGGTAGGGACTTACAGTATGTTTGATTTTTGGGCCTCCAACCAACGCTGGCGTTGCACCTTGTGCACAAACTCCTGGATCCATTTTCGAACCAGGACACCATTGGGAACCGACGAGCTATCGTGTTCGATGCACGCCAACATGTTTAAGACGGGGGATTTTTTAAAACTCTACGCCAAAAGGTCTTTCACTTATGGTACAAAGGCATACCCTATGTTTAATGCCTTGGCAAAACTGGAACCAAACGAGAAATTTTCAGCATTTAAAATGTTGCACACCGCATCCGGAGGAACCAGTCGAATTCTTTTGGTGATGATAGGGTAGTCCTTGTGAAAGGCAACACATCTTTACCCTAAACGGCCACATGTTGAAAGCTTTCGGCGAAAGAATAAACACCAGTCTTGTTCTAGAGAGTAGCAACGTCCACGAGTCGAAAGTAAATTTTGCCGTCTCTTCCAACAAGAGCGGCCAGAGTGGACTTTAGAAGATGCAAAAGAAGTTCGAACCACATGATGTCTTCAAGTAAAAAAAACACGAAGCATCTGTAAGGTGGAAAGGTAAGGTCTGACACTTTTAAACTCATAGGTTCACTCCAAAAAATTTTCTAAGCAGGAAACACTTTTGGAGTGAGCTCAAAATTTTTTTCTTCTCCCCAACCTTGTGTTTCATTTTCAGTTTGATAAACAATTTCAGACTTGTGTTATTTATTCAACGCCATGATGGCTAATACTCTGGTACCTTCATGTTTAAAAATGTATATTGTTTTTGTTCAAACAAATGGGTTTGGGACCATATTCTGATAATTTGTTTCATAAAAGCATTTAAATTGTTTTTGTTTAAACACACCGTGTTTGGGACCATACTCTGGTAATTTGTGTTCATTGAACTATAATATTTCAAGATATTATTTGAAAACCGCCAGTTTTTGTTTGTTTGACCAGTTTTATTTGAAGCACAACAGTTTTTGTTTGTTTGACCAGTTTTTGTTTGTTTGACCAGTTTTTGTTTCAAATACCAGTTTTTATTTTGACCAATTCATTTGTTTCAACTACACCAGTTTTTGGACCATACTCTGGTAATTGGTTTCATAAAACCTTAAAAATTTTGTATGTGAATTCTCCATTACGACCACGACCATTGTATTCACCATTTCTTTTCAGGTGACCGTTTTATGGGAATGTTGATAAATGAACACGACGCGTTTTGACGGTAACACGATACAAACACGTCTAATGACCATAAGAACGCGGAGAGACATGTGAAAACGGAAGCGTAGGATGATTGAGAAAATACGCAATATGTTAAATGTATTTGCATTAAGTGCCACAAACGAGCGCAGAGAACGGTAAAAATATTTACATAAAATGCCACAAGATCAACGCAAAGAATTGTAAAAATATTTGCATTAATATTTGCCAAAAGACGCGGAAAATGGCAAGTAGTTTGCATTAAGTGTCACATGACGGATGGAGAGAACGGTAAAAATATTTGCATTACTTGCCACAGGACGCAAAGAACCAAGGAAATTTTTCTCGCTTGGTTAAACTTTTTCTGAGCTTAGAAAAAAGTTTGGAGAGTAATTTTGAAAGCAAAGTAGTTTTTACCCAACTCTATTCCATTCCAAATCTCTTCAAATATCAATCTGATTTGGAGCGTAGTTTTGGAACCAAAGCTCGGAATGACATGCGGTTTGCAATGGTCAATAGAGAATTTTATGCTGCACATTTCTGCACAAAACTCGTGTATCTGACTCCATTGGCCGCGTCGTACTACTCGACCCAATATTGACCTTTATCGGAAATAGGTTGGGTCCTGGTGATCACCCTATGGAACCCAGGGCCCAAATTCTAATAGTTTTTTCTTCTCGTCCATCTCAAGTGTTTGATGCATCATTCGAGCAAATCAGTCCATGAGGGGCTGAGCTATGGATAACCTCATCTTAGGTCTAATTTTGACCTCCCCTGGGAGTCGTCGTAAGGAAACTAGGACCTCAAGCTGGGACTCGTTGGAAAGAACTTTTCCCGATTTCCCGAAGAGTCATTCGACATGTCGTACGATTACATACCTGCCATAGGTTCCGTCCCAGTTTGTTCTCAAGGTCGATACGGTTTGGAACCTAGTTTCGATACCATGGCTCCGAACACATGCTTTTTACTATTGGATAGGAATAAAGTTCTGCAAATTTCTGCATCGTATCTCTGGCGTTATTTGGTGAATTTTGGTACTACATACATTGGTTTTGGGCCTCTGGAGGCGATTCTATGGAACCTAGGTACACATTCTTGGTATCGTTGGAATCGTCTCATCCGTCCAAATATATATATATATATATATATATATATATATATATATATATATATATATATATATATATATATATATATATATATATATATATAAGTTTTAATTTGGATTTTTCAATGATATTTAAAATTGACATCTTGGTGGTTCAAAATACAAATATCACAATATGCACAGTACCTTTCAAATTCCACCAGTCCTTCCCTATCCGGTTTGTATTATGCAGTTGGTAAATCTGATCGCTACCACATTATCTCTCGATTACTCGATTACTTACCCATTATTTCTCGATTACCTACCCAACAACCCGGACTGAAAAGGGAAATGAACACGGAAATGGAAATGAACTCAACGTCTCCACTCCAGCAAACTCACCAATTCCTAATCCACAAGGAGAATCCCTATGCATTGCGAGAAGGAAATTTGCGATGGAAATGGAAGTACTCAACATAAAGATCCTAAGCCAATCAAACCTACTCGGAAACATACAAAGGTACCAGCAATACGAGGACACTGAACTGTAGCAGATAGAAAAAAAACGAACTCAAGATCCTGGAAAGAAAAAGAGACCAAATGGTAAGTGCTTTTCAATCTATTGGTCCCTGTGAGATAAACGGCTGTCCCTATCACTCCCACTTAAACTTAAATCTTAGTCAGAATCAGAATCTTAATCTATCACCAAAACCTTCCACTTCAAAACAGTTTAAGAGAATAGATGAAAATGGTTTTATCTCTTCTCCAACGAGGAAAACTGAAAAAATAAATTCTACTCAAAATCCTTCGCAAAACTTATTAATCACAAATAACAGATTTCAAGGATTAAATAATATTAGTAACGAAACTTCTGATTCGACCGCTTTGCAGATACAACAACCAATCACGGTACAGATACCGAATGCACCCTCTCTACCACCCCCTATCATGCTCAAAATTACAAAAACTATAGAGAGCAACTAAAAACGCTTACCGAAAAATTCCCAAACCTACGTACTCGTCTTTCAGGCGAATATACAAAGCTATATACTAATACTGAAAGTGAATATAGAGAAATAAATAGCACACTACAAAATATTAACTACGAATATTACATAATTAAACCGGTGTATGAAAGACCTCCTAAAATTTGTATAAAAGGACTTCCTCGATATACAGCAACAAACGACATCCAGGAAGAATTAAAAGACCTTGGTTTTGAGGTAGATAAGGTCGCACAACTGCATAATCGCAGAACAAAACGACCTCTCCCCTTCTATCTCGTTACGTTGCCCAGAACAGAAAAGGCCGCAAAAGAAATTTTCAACTTAGACCGCATCTTCTATATGGCAGTTAAAGTGGAGGGATACCGAGAAGGGGTGTGACTCAATGTTACAACTGTAACAAGTTCCACCACTCATCCGAAAATTGCAGAATGGCACCCAGATGTCTTAAATGTGGAGAGCCACACTTCACGAGAGATTGTAGCATAAAAGAAAAGCAATCCAATCCTCTATGCATCAACTGTGAGACCCACCGCCATATGGCCTCCTGGACTGGCTGCCCGAGCTACCCTAAGCCTCCTAAAGGTACTACAAACATTAGAAATTCAAAACCCTTTACTAGCAGCAAAATAAACGAAAATTATATATTTGCTCAAGCAATTACGAACGCTCCACGTCCCCAGATAAACCCAAAGCGAGCGAAACAGAAGTTTACGCACAAAGTGAGGCTAGATTTCACAGAAAACCACCTCAAAATAACCCCCCACAATACAATAGACAAGGAAATAATCTTGCCCAACCCACTGACCTACTTTTCATCCTTGCGGATTTGCTAAATAAATTTCCTGGTTTAGCACAACAACTGCCCAGGATCGCGGCTGTTAAAAACAACCGCAACCAAAAATATGCCATTATTGAGGCGCTCCTAGAATCAGAATCCTATGTCTAATCAAATTAATTTTTTTAAATAATCCCAATATCTTAGGCCTCAGTTTGTGCTCATGGAACGCGAACGGAGTTAATGCTCGTATTGTGGATCTACGAGTATTCGTAGAGAAGCACTCCCCTGATATTTTACTGATACAAGAAACTAGACTCAGATCCAGCAACAGTTTTTACCTCGCAAACTATATTTCCTACAGAAATGACAGAATTACGGAAACTCAACCCTCAGGGGGAACCATGATACTTATTAAAAATAATATTGCACACCATCTCCAGACTACAGCACCGCTCCAATATGTCGAAACCACCATTATCACAATCACCCCTCCAAATCACCACACCTCCTCAGTTGCATCCATATACATCCCACCTCCTCAGATAAAAGATTATTCACTCTTGACCTATAATCCATACTGCAAACTAACTCAAATTGTGTGATTTTTGGCGATTTCAATGCCACACACAATTATTGGTATTACAGAAAAAACTCCACCAGAGGAATTCAACTCAAAAACTTCGCCGATAAACTTGACTTACAAATTGCCTTCCCTCCCACACCCACTAGATTTGGACATAATTCCACAAATACTTTAGACATTGCTTTAATAAGAGACTACCCCTTTGAGATCACTGCAATTCCAAAATTTTCATCTGACCGCAACCCAGTCATAATCACTTTTAATTTAAATATTCCAAAAAATGAAACCAAAACACATATTAAAACACACTGGTCAGATTTCACCAATATCATGCAACAAAACATTAGCTACTTTGACTTCACCCACATCACCACCCCACCACAACTTGAAAATAAGATAGATTTTCTCACCAACAAAATAATAACTGCTAACAATCAAGCCTCCACACCAATCAAAAACAACAACTCCACCTACACGCCACAAAACATCAGAAACTTAATTTAAAAAAAAAACTCAGAAAATTTTATCAAAGGACTTTAAACCCCAGCATCAAGTGTCAATTCAATAGAATAAAAGCTGAAATCAAAAATGAAATTAAAATTTTCAAAGAACAAAGTTGGAATCAATGACTTTTAGCACTTAATACCACAGATAACTCCCTCTAGCAAACCACAAAATTTTTTAAAAAGAAAAAACCCAAAATTCCTACTTTAAACACAAGCGGCGGCACAGCAGTCACTGATATCCATAAAGCCAATATCTTAGCAGAGACCCTGACCACAAATTTTCAGGGAAACCCAAGACCCACTGACTTTCATACTAATATAGATACCGAAGTCTCCACTAAATTAAACAAATTTTTTCTATCCTCTACTAACACCTTCATCGAACCAGCTTACCCAGATGAAGTCATTGAATATGTCAAAAAAACAAATGCAAAAAAGGTACCTGGCAAAGATGAAATTACTAACAAAATGCTTAAAAATCTTCCTTTAAAAATCATTTTAATCCTAACTTACATCATTAATAAAATACTAAAATTCAAATATTTCCCTAACTCCTGGAAAACCTCTATCATTTTTCCCATACTCAAGCCTGGAAAAAATTCACACTCCCCAAACAGCTACAGACCCATTTCCCTTTTATCCACACTAAGTAAACTTACTGTAGCTATAATTTTAAACAGACTAAAAACTTTCATAGATAACAACAACTTTATCAACCCAAACCAATATGGATTCGTCAAAAAACTCTCCACTATACATCCTCTACTCAAATTAACCGAAATGATTTCTTCAGGTTTTGAAAAGCGTCAATCCACAGGTGTTAACTTCCTGGATATTCAAAAAGCATTCGACAGAGTGTGGATTGACGGCTTAACTTACAAACTCATTATAAACAACTTCCCTCCCCCACTCATCCACTTAATCTACTCTTACGCCAAAAACAGATCTTTCCAGGTAAAAGTTGGGATCTCTTACTCTAAAATTTTTAACATTAACAATAGAGTAGTACAGGGCTCTCTGCTTGGCCCAATATTACTTAATATCTTTGTAAACGACATTCCAAATTACTCACCAACAAAAATAAACCTATACGCCGACGATACTGCTGTACTGGCCAAATATAAAAACCCAAAAACTATTACAAAAGCACTCAATCTTCACTTAAAAATTCTCGAAAATTATTACAACACATAGAAGGTAAAAATAAATGTAGAAAAGTCTGCAGCAGTGATTTTCACCAAAAAGAGAATCCTCCCTCCCCCACCCACCATGTACAATTCAGAAATTCCCTGGTCTTAGTCTACCAAATACTTAGGAATAACATTCGATAAACGACTCACTTTTAAACAGCACTTCATACAAACGCGTGAAAAATTCCGTAAACTCACAAGAGCTTTATACCCCCTAATTGAACGGAATTCTGAAATGTCAATGGAAAACAAAAATCTTCTCTACACCTCCGTGATGCGTCCCGTAATAACATATGCATGCCCGGTTTGGGGTTTTTCTAGTAAAACCAATATCAAAATGCTCGAAACTGCACAAAATTCTACCTTAAGAATGATGTCAAAAGCTAGGTGGTTCTTGAGGAAAACAGAAATAAGAAAAGCCTTAAAAATCAAAACTTTCAGGAAATATATTCAAGACATTTCTAAAAACTTCTTTACTTCATTAAATAAATAAACAATCCAAATATCCAGAACCTTGAAAATTATATTCTACACCCAAAAATAAAAAGACCTAGACAAATCTTACTTGATTCCTATGAACCACCTTAATTTATTTCATTTTAATTTAAATTTTTATTACTTTCAACCTAATCTATCATTCCTATTTTAATATCTAAATTCATACCCAAACACCGAGCATGCCCCACCCCCATTGAAATAGCCGATCTCGAGGACAACCAATAGCAAAGCACTCACTCATCTACCTCCAAAAGTTTCCATCAACAGAAGAAAATTTTCACCCAGCCACCCACCCTCCACTCCAAGCTGAATTCAAACGATCCTATTGGCTCCCCACTCACCCCACCTCTGAAGAAGCAAGTGCAAGCAGTTAAACCTATTCCAGCAAAATTTCAACCATATCAGGCCTACATCGCAGTTCCCAGCAAGATACGGGATGAAGGGCGGCTACGCCGCCTGGGTACCCGTAGAGCTTTTCATAAGTTCATAAGGTGTTGAAGAGACTAGAGTTTGGGTGGAAATGGGATTTTTAGCTAAAAATTAGTTTATTAAACTCTTAAAATTTCTCGAGGTCCATGGAGTTGTGGGTTATTTCGGATTGGAGTGTATTTTTCTATTTCTTGGATGGTTTTGTTTGTTAATATATCAATTTTATGGAAGAAGTTTATTGACAATTTTTTGATAAAGTTTTTAAGAGGTAGGAGTTTGATTGAATTTCTGATATCGCTATTTCGCATATACCAGTGGGCATTTACTATCATTCTTATGGTTGCGTTTTGTGATTTTTCCAATTAAATCTAGAGTTGTATCTGCCCAATGCGACCAGACTGGGTAAACATAGGTCAGGGTAGGTCTTAGTATCAGGGTGTAGATTAACAATTTGTTACGTCTACTTAATGTAGAATTTTGCGAGATAAGGGGGTATAAATTATTCACTGCAGATTTATACTGATTTTAAATTTGAATTATGTGTTGTTTAAAAGTGAGCTTGTTATCCAACGTAGCACCAAGATACTTGGTGGATAAGAACAAGGGTATGTTTTTGTTTTCAAGGTAGATGTCTGGTTATATATTTTTTTAATTTCTGGAAAAGAAGACGGCCTCAGTCTTGGAAACATTCAGGGCGATTTCCCAAGTAGAGTATCAACTCACAGCTGGGGATCGGAATATTGCGCAGTGCAACTCTTCTCCCTCAGGCGAAAGTTTTTTTTTGTTTTTTATTTCAGCGGGTGTGACTGAAGAGATAGACTGATCCCACATTGCTGGGAAGGGATTACGTAATACTGTTTCTGATTTGATCATGAATTATTGCCCAAATGAAACGCCTCATAGCACGGAAATAAAAATGAATATTATATTGACAGATGAAACCGCAGTTTCGCATCGATCCAGGAGAATTTCTTTTGCGTCACAAAAAATAGTTGATAATCAAATTGATGAGTGGTTAAAAAACAGAATAATAAAACTTTCGTGTTCCGATTATGCGTCGCCCGTTGTTTTGACTAAAAAGAAAGAAGGTTCTTCATGTTTTTATAAGTAAAAAGGTAATTAAAGATTCATTCCCTATGCCTCAAATAGACGAAGTTCTGGATCATTTGAGCGAAGTATGTCTTCACAACGATTGACTTAAAAAATTGATTTTTTCATGTTCCCGTTGAAGAAAAATGTACAAAATATTTAGCTTTTATAACACATTCCGGTTTATATGAATTTCTGAGAGCTGCTTTCGGACTTTCGACGTCGCCTAGTGTATTTCAGAGATTTATTTATCATATATTTAGGGATTTAACGCGAAAAAATATTGTTGTAATTTATTTGATGATTTTATTATACCGGCCTGTAATGAAGGAGATGTAGAGAAATTGAAACTCGTTTTAGAAGTAGCGAAAGAATATGGATTAGAGATTAATTTTAAGAAATGCCAATTCTTAAAAAGAAAAATAGAATTTTTGGAATATGTTATAGAAGATGGTACGATTCACCCTTCTTTGAATAAAACCCTAGAAATTCAAAATTTCCTGAGCCCAAAAATCTTAAAGGAATTCAAAGTTTCTTTGGTCTTAAGGAATACTTCAGAAAGTTTATCGCCAATTATTCAAAAATTGCTAAACCATTAAGTGATCTTCTCTGCAATGAAGCAGAATTTATATTTGGACCGGAACAAAAACAATCCTTTAAGAAACTTAAGGAAATATTATCGACCAGCCCTGTGCTTCGTATTTTTAAACAAGATACACCATTAGAATTACACGCGGACGCCAGTAGTCATGGTTTCGGTGCTGTCCTACTACAAGATTTTGGAGATGGTCAAGTACACCCTATTCATTTCATGAATAAGAAGACGACTCCTCAACAAGAAAAATTATGTAGCTACGAACTTGAAGTCTTGGCTATAGTAGAAGCTCTCAAGAAATTTTGAAACTACCTTTTAGGATCTAAAGTTAAAATAGTTACGGACTGTGATGCCTTCCAAAAGACGATGTTTAAGAAAGATCTGACCCCTAAAGTTACGAGATGAGCCCTACTCCTAGAAGTATTCCAATACGAAGTGGTTCATAGACCTGGTCAACAAATGAAGCACGTCGATGCATTGAGAAGAAATGTTATGATGGTTACCTGTTTTCAAGGAGAAATAACCGCGAAGATTGCAGCAGAGCAAAATAGTGATGAATGTCTCAAATTACTCAAATTCCTAGTCGAGAAGGACTGAAGGAAGAGTACTTGATAAAGAACGACATACTGCACAAATGTGACAGTGGTCGAGAATTACTTGTAGTGCTGGAGGTATTGGAATTTGAAATCATTCGTGATGTGCATAGCAAAGGTCACTTCGCAGTGTCTAAAACAGAGGATCTGTTGAAGAGGGACTTTTATATTCCTAACCTCAAAAAGCAAATAGAAAAAAAAATCATTGTAAACTGTGTACAATGCATTTAATGTGAAAGAAATCGTGAGGAAAAGGAAGGTTTACTGAATCCTATACCTAAAGAGTGCGTACCTTTGAGTACGTATGATGTCGACTTTATTGGACCGTTGGCGTAACGAACAAGAATTATAATCGCGTTTTGACTACCATAGATGCATTTACAAAATTTGTATCCAGTAAAGTCAACTTCAACACAAGATGCATTACAGAAACTGAGACTACAACAAATAACTTTTGGAAATCCCTCCGGAGTTATTACCGATAGATGTTCGACTTTCCTCTCTAAAGAATTCGAAGAGTACTGCATTCAAGAGAAAATCCCTCATGTATTGAACACAGCTGGTGTTCCTAGAGGAAATGGACAGATGGAAAGAATCCACAAGACTTTGATTCCAGTACTGGCAAAATTGTCGTTAGAAGATCCAATGAAGTGGTACAATATGTTGCAGATGAACAGTACTACGTGCAGAAGTACAAAGAATACACCTTTTGAACTCCCCACTGGTGTCAAAATGTGAAATCGAGAGGATCTGAAGATTATAGAAATTTTCGAGAAAGAAGAAACAGTTGAGTAAGAAGAAGTTTAATTCCTGTGACCCCTACACACACACACACACATATATATATATATTCATCCATTTTTTGGAAGTGAAATTGCCTACAAATAAATGCAAAATTTCCAGGAACTTTATCTACATGTACAATTGTAAAAATTTTTTGTAAATTTTCTATAGAAGAGCTAATATCTTTGAATTTTATTCCATTTTTATGTCTATAATTAACAATTTTTAGATCATTGCAGACCCTATCTTTAAATTCTTTAAAGACCTCATAAGGCATACTATATTTGATAGCTATTTTGATAATAAAGTCATCTAGATCCTAACATATTTCATTTTTAGCTACATAATTACTCTATGTTATTGATAATCTGTATCCTGTTCCTTTCGTCATTATATTTCTTATTTTTTTCATCATTAATTAAATTCAAATTTCCAGTGACCACGCGGCCATGATGTTCATCCACATAGTCACCATACCGATTACACATACGCACATATTGACACAACATTTCCGAATCCATACCATAATTATAATTAAATATTAATCTTCCTAATTTTCTGTTGTACCTAAAAGCACTTTTTATAGTTATATTTTTAATTGGGAATAAATACATGTATTTTTCCCAAACATTTGAAAAAATTATCTTATTGAAGGTTTTGTTTAAGAATCGAAATGTGCAATGTTCCGTTACATTTTCATCATCAATATGCATCTAGATATTTAGTTTTTTAATTATGTAATTACTTAGGTCTTTCATAATATGATAACCTTGTTCATCCGGTAGTGTTCTAAGTATCTCCCTAGCAACTCTAATTTCGGCCTTCTTCAATCCGAATATGAAGAATTTAATTTTTTTTAATGTTGAAGTTCTTTTTAAAAATTTTTTTCTAATTCTATAATGTTATTCCTGATAATACTTGTGTCCATATGTTTCCTTTTTTTACGTTTACCTCTACAATTTCACACATTTTTATCTTTACAATTGTCTTCGGTATAAACATATTCCATAATATCTTTTCGTTTCATCAACTGAAGTAAATTTCTATCATAATATATTATACTTAAACCGTATGGGTAAGTTGTCATAAAAAAACCCTATATAGAAATTTTCCCACCATATTCGACCAAATCGGAAAATTCTCTTAATTTTGAACACCAGTATATATATATATATATA
>BMAW01036674.1:253541-296963 GCA_019974015.1 Nephila pilipes
TATATATATATATATATATATATATATATATATATATATATATACACTGGTGTTCAAAATTAAAAAAATTTTCCAATTTGATCGATTATCTCTAGAACTACAGGTTGTCCAATTCCTTCAGCAACGCTGTTCCCAGGGCTTGGACGGTTTTCGGAAGGGGCATGCGAATTGCCCTCCCCAGAGCGTCCCAGGCATACTCTATAGGATTGAAGTCTGGCCAATACATCAGGGGAATATCCTCACTTTTCAGAAATCCATCGACCAGCTGAGCTCTATGTGACATCGTGTTGTCAATCATTAAAGGAAATCAGGACAATTGGACACCTGAAAAGGTGGATATAGGGTTCCAAGATCTCCTCTCTATACCTCTCTGTACTCACTGTGCGTCTTTCAAAGGCATGGAGGTGTGTGGGGTCATTCAAAATGGTGTCTGCCCAGACTATCAAGTTTCAGCAGCCGCAATGGTCGATTTATTGGACATTGGAAGGCAGGTAAAGGGTCCCTGATTTTCTCCATATGAAGTACGGGGAAAATCACTGTTTAGGCTGAACTGAGACTCATCAGTGAAGTGAAGAGAATGATTACCCATTCATAAATACTGAATTCTGCATCATTTTAAGCGGGTGTTTTATATATATATATATTCATTTTTATTTCCTAATCCAATTCCAAATTTTTCTTTTGTTTATTGGATCACGTGCTCATAAAATTTGTTTAATCCACTTTCCCTTGTTTGTAAATCCGTCAGAAATAATCCCTATTAGACTCTCTGTCTTTCGTGGAAATCCCTGAGAGTTCCTAATATTTTTACACGATTTTTTTATTCTAACACGAACCTAAAATCCCCCCCTCCAAGTATTCAAATGCTGTTTTTACCACCTAATACCGCCTCTTTGATTCAGCCACTCGATCTGGGTATTATAGCAGCATTTAAAATGTACTACTACATAAAGCAAACGTTTCAATATATTTTAAACTCATTGGAGAAAAGAGAAATTTAACTGTTGTGGAAGTATGGAGAAAGAGTTTAGGATTTTGTATTGTATTACAAATGTTCTTTTAGCATCAAACAGTTACGCTAATCGAACTTAAACGCTTGTTGGAAAAAGTCTTGCCAGCGTGTGTCAAAAGTAGTTTCGTAGAATAAAAAAATCAGCAGTGGGGTCGGAAATTATAACTCTAACTCTTTGTTAGAGTTATAATTTAACTCTAAATTATAACTCTAACAAATTGTTGGCAAAGATTTTAAGAACATGCAAACGGAAGAATTGAAGAATTGATGCTAGATACCCTTTGGATGAGGACGATTTGATCGAATTTATGACAATTTATGAAAAAAAAAGAAGTCGATAATGGCGAAGTTGATAGTAAAGTTCAGCTATTAAGGGCTGATTCAATTCGCGAGGGCTTGAAATTTGATACAAGTATTGAATATTTTATTACTCTAGATCCTGACATAGAGTGTACATTAAAATTTCAACGCAATGTGAAGTTTTATGTAGAAGGATATCAAGAATTATATAAGCAACTTAAGAAACAAAAAAAAAAAAAAAAAAAAAAAAAAAAAAAAAAAAAAAAAAAAAAAAGAGCCGCTAATAACAGACTTTGTAACAACAAAAAAAAATTCAACAGAGGCCTTTAATAACGAACGAAAATCTTAATTTGAATCAAAGCCGACAGTTGTGCTAGACATAATTATCTGGCATACCTACCAATGATAACATTTTTGATCAGTTCGTAATAAACGTGCATACTTGTTATCAAGTAGCAATGTGAATAGTTGGTAGTTTTACTCTTAATTCCAATTTAAGTTTTCATAAGCTGTTTGTACCATAGATTGAATTTTCACTGTACATCAATTTCAATTTTTCTTGTAATAAAAATGAATTGTTTTTGTTTTATAAATATATGTAATATGGATTTCTTTATTACTCTTCTGCATGATTTCTTGGGAAATTATTTAGAATTTTTTCATCTTATACGATTTTTTAAAGTTGAGGAACATATCCCCAAATTTACCATATGTCGCATGTATTTTTTATATGAATTTTTTTTGCACGGTTTTCTGAGGAGCGTATCAAAAAAGTTGGATGTAAAAAAAAAGTTGGATGTGTGTGTGTGTAGGGTGATCCGCCAAAAAAACATGCATTCCTAAAGCGGCCCACAAAGTCTTTTGTGTTGGGCAAGCCTGATCTAGGGTGTAAAAGACATCTAAATACCACCATTTTTTTCCGGTGAGAAAATCTGGATCAAGCAACCTCCGAATATTGAATTTGTCTGTTTGCATTTCGTGATAGTGGAAGTTTCTAGAGATTTTGGTACGATTTAAACCAAAGCAGCTGTTTAAGGAAATCATTTAAATCGAAACTAATGGTATTTTTTCGGAATTAATTTAATTTAAGAGGAAATTCTATATGTGTGAATTCTTTTCATTGGAAATCATTAATGCTACCTAAACAAGGTTTCAAACTAAAGCAGAAAAAGGGAAAATAATGCGAGTAAAATTAATGCTATGAAAAATGGAGAAAATAAAGCGAGCGATCTCTCTGAAATAGATGATCAAATTTCTATTTCTGCTCTGCAGATAGATATTCACGAATTGGCACAAATGAAAATTAAGCGGGAAGATTTTATAAAAGCTCAGAAAGAACGATATACGATCATTCTATGAGACCGACGACTACTTCAAATAAAACTCATTCACTTTTAATAAATTGCTAGTTAAAAGTCTGGAAGATAAGTTGGGTAACATGTTGAAGTTATTGGTAGCACCGAATGGGTTACGTGACCAAACTAAATCCCAATCCAATGAAGGAGCTTTCTCATATTAGGGTGTTACTAAATTTCTATAAATTAAAACGATATTTTTGAATGTAAAATTTATTGGCACAAGAGCCAAATATGGCTATGCTGCACCAAACAAGATTTAACTGTGTGATTATGGGAAAAAATTGAAAAAAAAGACAAAAATTGGTTGACTAGAGGGAGGGTCGAAAATGAGAAGGATCGCTAAGGTATCCCGGGGGCACGTCACCCGTGTTTACCAAAGACAGTAAACCTCATAGGAAAGAAGATCACTAAAGTGCCTGAGGGTCATGATGCCACTATTAACCGAAAGAAGGAAAGTCCCTGAGATCCCCTGATATAATCCCCAGGGGCAGGGTGCCCGGCTATACCCCCAGACGCTGGGTACCCATTTTAGTCGCCTTTTACGACATGCATGAGCTACAGTGGGACTATTCTGTCATTCCCGGTCACCACACGGATTGGCCTAACTGTTAAAGATAAAGAGAAGTTTGTGAAAACTTGTGATGAGTGTCATCAGCCTGGGGAACCAAACAATAAAAAGACAGCTCTGGTTTTTAAAAGTTTTTCTTGCCTTTCTTTTCATTAAACTAAAGATTGATGCATGTGGACCCCTCCCAATCACTTCTAATGGGAATTTATACCTGTAAATGAGTAAATGTCTGTGATTGGACCCCTCCCAATAACCTCTAATGGGAATCAATTTATGTGTATGTGTAAATGTTCTGTGATTGGACCCCTCTCCAATCCAGATATGTAAATGCTTACGATTGGACCCTTCCCGGCATTAATATGTCGTCTTAGTTTCTCGAAGCTATATTAGTATCAGATTTTAATTCTGTTAATGTTACAGATGCTTTATTAAGCGTCTTTAGCCATATGGGATTTCACCGCGAAATACGATGGGATCAAAGTACTCACTTTATTAATGCTCTGACTACAGAGGTTTTTTTAAAGGTTTTGCATTCGAGTCAGGTATAGTTCTGTATATCATCTTCAGAGTAACTTAGTTAAACGTTTTCATTGGACGTTAAAGCGATTCCTACGAACTTTATGCTAGAGTCGGGTTCAGAAAGGGAAAAAAAAAACATCTTCAGTCTATTCTATTAACATTACGTACAGTAACAAATGAAAGTACACCATCAGAGCTGCAGTATGGCAAAACTCTGCATACTCCCAAAACAGTCGCTATGGAACTGGAAGAAGAGATTGATCTCATAACCCAGTATATGTTTAAATGAATGAAGGATTGTGAAGTTTAACGGCACAAGAGCCAGATGTGACCACGCTGCGCCAAACAAGATAAATCGGTGACTTAGGAGTTGAAAAAATTGAAAAAAGATATAAACTGGTTGACAAGAAGGAGGGTAGAAAATAGAGAAGGATAGCTAGAGTATACCGGGGCGCGTTATTCATGTTTGCCTAAGACATTAAACCCCATGAGAAGAGAAAAAGATCACTAGGGGGACTCAGGTCATGATGCGAGATCAAGACTGTAAGAGAATTTGGCATGATTTTAATATTACATTTACTAAGATTTTGCTGAAAAGAAGTAGCGGCATGCGGGTGGGTATTATCATGATGTAATGTCCAATTCCCTACCAGTTCATGACGCTTTCAAAATTTTCAAAATTGAAACATAATGTTCACCATTCACAGTAATTTTTGGAAGCCTAGCATGCTGATAGACCTTCATGGTCAAATAAATGCTTATAGACCTTTATGGTTTCATGACATTTATGGTCAAAAAAAAAAATAATCACCATGACCTTTCCAGCAGACCAAGGTTCACCGGATTTTTTTCGATAGTGGAGAATTAGGATGTTTCCATACACTTGTTGTGGACTTGGTATGAGGATCAAAATGATGCTTCCAAGTTCCATCACCAGTTATTAGTTTTTATGAAATTCGGATCACTTTGAAGCATCTGTTTTCACTCACAACATTGGTGAATTCTTGTTCTTTAGTAAGGTGACGTGGGATCCATCTGGAACAAACATGACGAAGCTATAAATTATCTCATAAAATGCGAAATATTGACATTTTCGAAATGTTAGTTGATGCTGCTATCTCCTCTTATGACTTTCGCCGATTTTCTCACAAGTTTGCCCATACAGTGTTAAAATTTCAATTATTCGTAACACTTTTTTGTCAGCCAGGGTTAGGAACCAGTTCTGCAGACAAATGTCTTTTTTAAATTACCATGCCATTTAAAAATCAACGAAAACATTTGTCTTTATAAGCTACTTTCAGTGACTTAACTGTTTCTGGAGCTGTTTTGACCAAACGATAGCAAAATGTTATGGCATAACGCATTTCGTTTTTAACTTTGAATCACTCACCTCCATTTCTGTTGGGCAAATAAAAAAAAAAAAACCAGTACTTTAAACAAGAACGAAACTAGAAAAATAAAATCGTCTGCTTCGTTTATAATAGTTATAAACTTTCAGTTAACATTTAAAAAAAATCGCCTGCTTTTTTATTTTTCAGTTTCGAGACGTTGCATTACATAAAAAAATAACTCTTAGTTTTATAGAATGCCCTTTATATCAATAATATGCAATACATTACAGCTTACATACAACAAAACACAAAAATCAATCTATCGAATAAATTAACCTGTAAATAACAACAATGAAAATTTTTTGGATATATTACTAAACAAATATAATATGATTTGGTAAATTTTTATTTTGAAATTCGAGTTCATCTGTATGAATCTCACAAGGAAGACCAGTAAAATACATCAATCTGTGGATTGACATAATTTTTCATTAATGCCCAAAATATGAAAAATATTCATGATGTTGTTTCTGTTCCCTTCCAGGACTTCCAGATTTATTGGCTTAAGGCTATTGCGGTGCATAAGAGAAAAGTTACCATTAATAATTGAGAATTGATATTGAAAAATTTATTTGTTGATCATCTCATTTTTTCTGAATTTCCTGTTTAGCCATTTGTAAGAGCACGATATTAGGTGTCCATTGAGGAACTCCCAAGGCAATTCTAATATCTTTTGTTTGTATAATACTGAAAGGTTTGACCCGATTATCAGACCCTTTATTTATGGTATGGTAGGTGTAATAAAAAGTACTGCATGTACTATTGTTTGTTAATATAATAAGATCTTCAGCTCTTGGTCCATAGTGCATATAACATATGACATACCTATAAGGTCATTAAATTTTTGAAACTTTATTTTTCATTTAATCCTTTATAAAAATATTTTGTTTGCGTTTTGAAAAATATACTCCCAAATATTTAATGACGTATTGACATGAAAGTGAGAAGGCCGCGATAACCTAGTGGTCATGGATTCCGATTCGTGGCTGGCGGTTTTCGTTCAGTCGCGGGTTCGATCCTTGGCCACAAAAGACCTGCCGTGTAAAAGATATATATATATATATATACTTGAAAGTTTTGCTGTTGTACTTTTTTCAGACTTAAGGTAATTTTCCAGTATTTTAACCATTTTGTGATTCTTTCCAGAGTATCTTGAAACTTTTTATGGATAGTATCGAAAGTATGATGTGAGCTACAAATAAAAATGTCTTCAGGTATACATTGACACTTGACTCCTGTTTCTAATGTTTCAAAGAAATCATACGTTAAGACTGTAAACAATATAGATGAAAGAACATTATTCTGAGGAACCTCTTTCAAAATCACCTTCCATAGTGCTATTTTTCCTATGATACTCAGTTGTGGACATTTATAAATAAGACCATCTAAATACACTGAATCATAGGCTCTCTTAAAGGCCAAGCTAATTCCCACGAAAAATTTCTTTTGCTGTTTAGCATCTAATATAGCTGTATGTATAACGTATGTTGCAGTTCTACAGTCTTTAAAAGGAGCAAATCCATAATGTTGTGAATGAAGTTTTCTTTCTACTGTCAGAAAATAAGATGTGCCCAGCTAAAAATCTTTCAAAGGTTTTAGAGAAAATAGAAGTTAGAGCTATTGGTCTATATGAGGATATTTTAGTTTTATCTTTGCAGGGTTTGGAATTGGAAGAATGATTGTATGATTTTAAGACTGAGGTACCATTTAATTCTGAAATAAATGTTGAAAATAAACTAGAACAAAATAGGCCGTTGACTGTTATTCAAATTTTTAGGAAAGGAGCTGTAATCTGGTGTGCACCTGGTGTTGTGGTTTTGGATGCTTGTATAGCCTTATTTAATTCTGAGACATAGAACGGTTTATTTAGTGTGTTGTTTTAGTTGTTGAGTACATACAGGGATAGTAGTTTACGGGAAGTATTATTAGATGAAAAAATGTTGGCAAAAGTTTGAAGTTGTATGATAAATCTGTTATTTACTTGAAGAATATTTAAACTTGATTCATGATTTCTACAAGCAGAAAATTTTCTCATGATGTTATAGAATGTTCTGGGTTAGATGTATTGTTACATATTGTGTCTCAATATAAGATCTTTGCCTCTTATGTGTGAAATCTGAGCTTGCTTGAATATAAGTTGTATTTATTCCATAGTTGAGAGGAAATATCACGAATGGCCTTTTTTCGGAAAAACTTTTTGGGCTTGAAGAAACTATTACAAGTGTTGTTCCACCATGCTGGACATGATCTGTTTGATAATCGAATTTCTCAAGTATTATTTTTAATTATTTTAGAAATAATACCGGTGAGTTTAGTTTTGTCATCCTCTTGATTATTTAGCGTATATTGTGCTTGTTTAATTACTTCTTGCTAATATTCTGCTTAAGTAATGAGAACTCGGTAACGATGAGGAAATGGTCACTTTCAAAGGAGCAGTCTAAAACATAGCTATTAGTAAGGGACGAATAGGTTGCTGAGCATATTGTGAGATATTTTACAGAAGCTTTACCTATTGTACTTCTATGCGTGGGAAATAGTGGTATTGACTCGGCTAACTAATCGACAAAGTCATTACTATGCTTAGAAGAATGATCGGATCCCCACATCGGAAGATGGAGGTTTAAGTCCCCAAAAATGAAAGCCAGATCTATTAATGTTTCCAAGAAAGATTTTAGTAATGAGATATTTAGTCCTCTCGGAGACTATATATTAATTAAACAGAAAGAAATATTTCTAATTTCTATTTTGATTACAAGTATTTCTAGATCTTGAATTTGGGCAATTTGTGTTATAACTTGTCTGGCAGAGATATTTTTAGCTGTATATTCACCTATATGGGATGTACCACAATTTATGCAAGTTTCAGGTTGTTGAAAAAACCAAAATTGATCTTGGAAACTAAAACATTTAGAGCATTGTCTAAGTTTATCTAGGAAAAATTGAATTTTATGATTTATAAACCAGAGCTTATGTTTTCAGGTAACATTGTTCCCAATATGATAATCAACACAGGAGAAATTTCCAGACTAGCCGCAGCTTTAACAAAACGACAGATCTCCACTATCTCACAATTATTTGTGTTTTGTAATTCAGTGGCTAAATCTTCCTGAGATTTATTATTGGGAATTCAAAAGAGGAGAAATTTGGAAATGATTCCTTCCCATATGACATTGGTTTTAATTGAGACACTGAATAATTTTTGTAATGCGATAAAATCTGTCCTGCACACACAAAAACTGAGGTAGAAAATTTTATGTTGACCATTTCTGGAAAGGGAGATATTTAGAATGTTCGCATGCCTTGGAATTTTGATTTTAATTTCTGCGTGAGATACTATGGGATTAGACTTAAGAATATGAAAATGCCCTTGATTATGCTCTAAAAGAATATTTATTTCTGTTATATTCTTTTTTTTTCTGCTCGTGTTACAAGTTCCTTATCGCTAAATAATGTTTCAAAGCATTTATTATTTCTTGCCTCTATCATGGCTCTACATAGGAGGCAACAACTGTTCTTTCATATCTTTAGTCACAAACTACGAAATACTTGTACATAAAAAAAAGTCGATACCTCAGTCCTTGTAGGTAGGGAACAAAACTAAAAAGAAACTCAAAATATTTTAAAGGAACTTGAACAACTTATCAGTAAAAACTTTCAAAACACCGCTTTTACAGGTCTCGCTTCAGTCAAGCTTTTGATAATCGATTTGAATGGTGCAAGAGCAAGATATCATTTGCGCCTTTTCAACTTCTAAGAATAGATTCTCACCATTATAAATCAAGTAACCTAACTATAACCATCAAATCCAATTACAGACAACTGTAATGGTAAGTAATGAATATTAAAAAAAAAAACTATTCACGTAAAATATATGTATTCGTAGGCATAAAAGACACTACTAAAAATAATATTTATGAATTATTAATTGATAATCTAGACAGAGCATCAGCGTTGACAAGTTTACCTCCTAAGCATTGTTTGATGTGAAAGTTGTATTTTTGAAGGGCAAGTGTCCATCTCTGCAGCTTCGATGATTGTGGAGCATTTTTAACCACAAGTGTAAGCGGATTATGATCACTAATCACTTTTATAAGTGATCCAAACATCCAAGGCTCGAACTTTTTAAAGCTCACACTATGACATAAGCTTCTCAATCGTAGGCCAGTGTTGTTGTGTGGTAGTCAATTTTGACATGCATAGCAAAGGGGATGTTGTTTTCCATCATCTTCTTGTAACGGGCAGGCACATATACCGATTAGAGCGAGGCGTCCGATGAGGAAAGGTTTCTCTATCGATGGAATAAGCAACTCTTGTTATCGAAAGTTTTTCTTTTGGTTCATGAAAGGATCTTTGATACTTTTCCTTCAAATCAAGGATTTCAGTTTCTGTTTTCTTCGTCATCTCAGTTCAGTTTCTTTTTTCTTCTCAGCGATTTCTGCATACTTCAGGATGTGATCTCTAAAATAATTTATTAATACAGGTAAACTTTTCAGCTGGATTTTTGTTCAGGGAATTTCCAATTTTAGTATAACTTTTATTTTATTTATTTATTTTTGGATCTAGTTGAGGTCTTCCTGAGCCGATTATGCGATCGAAGTATTTTATGAGTCCTCTCACAAGAGCATTCTTTGAATTTATTGAGAATCTAAACTCTTCCAGATTTGTAAATATATATTCAAGGTGTTGTAGATGTGTTTCAAAATCTGGTGAAAAAATAGCATTTTTGTCTATATAAGCTCTTGCAAATTCTTTAAATTCTTCTTGTGATTCTTTGAAATGTTGCTGTAGCATTTTTCTGTCCAAATGGTAGAACTTTAAATTAGTATTTAGGGCGGTGTGTTTTAAATGATGTATACTCTTTACTTTCTTCTTCCATTAGAATTGCCCAATATCCTTTTACAAATCCAAAGTCGGGATAATGCTATCCTTTCCTAAGCTATACATTAGATCAACTGCATTTTCCATTGAAAACTCCTCTGGTTTGGTGATGGTGTTTAAAATTCTATAATTTACACATAGTCGTATAATCCCATCCTTCTTGCAAACGCTAACTGTAGGATGCGCGATGCCTATATTATATACTCTCTTCTATTAATCCAGCATTTAACAATTCTACTTGCTCTCCCACTTTTTTCATTAATGTTTCCAGAATTCTGAATATATAAGGTTTTTTTCTCTCCATATTAAGTATCAAATGGAACTTTGTGTTCTTCGACCTTCGTAATTTTCAACTTGTCCGTAAATAATGCTAATTAATAATCGTAATATTTTTCCCTTTCTGAAGCTCGCTTAAGTGATCTAAGTTCATCTAATTATTAGATTCCGTCTTCTGTAAAAATATTGAATAATCCTTTTTTGGAACTGTTATAATTTTTCCAAATTTTCTTCATTTTCAAAAATAACTCCAGCCGTGTTAAGCGTGAAATTTTAGGATTTGGTTCGCATGAACATGTTTTTTCCTTCCATCAAGGTAACTTGACTAAGTAGGAGTGCTGTAAATAATGCTTGACAATTTCCCCAGGTCCTTTCCAGCGAAGATGTAACTTACTGCTCGAATCAGGGATAAGTAAATATATTTATCTCCAGGTGCAAAATAGTTTGACGATGTTCTGCTAAAATAATCCGAATAAGATTGTTGCTTTCACTCAGCACATATTTTCACTTCCTCGGTGGCCTGTTTCATTCGTAATTTTAGCTCTAGTAGATAGTCCACTGCCGACTGACCAACATTTGTAGATAAAAAAAAAATCTCTCCAGAACGCGACGACTTAAGTACTGCTGAAGGATCTCTTGCCTGCCTTCCATACATGATCTGAAAGGGTGAAATGTCCTTGGTACAGTTAAAGACTTCACGATAGGCAAACAGATGATATGGGATGGACTTCTCCCAGTTTGAAGTATCAGATTGTATCATATGATGCAGCATCTGCTTCAGAACTTTGTTGTATCTTTCAACTAAGCCATTACTAGCTGGATACCCAGGGCAAGAAAATTTTAGTTGAGGCTACTACTTGGGAAATTCTTGCGTAAGCTTAGAGATGAAATGAATTAATATAAATATTTGTCTTTTTTTTTCTTTTTTTTAGATTTGAGGCAGATTCTACTTGCAAGGAAGAGGAATCAACATTGGCAATTATTACTCCCTTATTAGCAGGATTATTCTTAATAGAATGTATAGGTTCTTGCTGAAATTTCTGTGACTTTGGACTTTTCACGGTTTTCCCTTCAATAACCTTGGGGACTTTAACTAAGATTGATTGCACGAACTAAGCAATTTTTTCCCAACCAATATGAAACGTGAATAGTTAAATTAGAGGCAGGTGGATACAAAGTGAAATGATGTAGATAGGAAAGTATATAAGCAAAGCGAGACTCTCACGATAGAGGTAGGGTGTCACTAGCGTTGAGTATATGCCTTACAGGTGGTAGACGAGATGAAGAGTTGCTAAGGGTGAGAGTGATCGTGACGAAACCAAGAATCAAGTCAACTTCAACCGGGAAAGTTGTGGTAAGACAATCTTAGTTCGGTATTAGTTAGACGGGCGAATATATCTAGGGTATTACCTTGGAGAGCAGGTGTTCATTTGTCATTATAGTGCAAGTCTGTGGAATAAATACTGTGCCTGAGATTCGTATAATGTCTTCTTGTATAAGTTACCGACTTCTTAGTGTGAGTATATTTGATTGAATTATGGCACAAGAGGTGAATAGGAATACAGTTCCTCCACATCTTTTCTACTTATCTATCTCTTACAGGTACTGGTGTCTTCCGCTGTTGTAATAGTCCTCTCACTTTAAATTATTATCTTTTGTCCTTGAATTTCTTCTTCTCTGGGGGAGGGATATATTTGTCCGATGACCTAGTCGTCCATCTAAAATAGCTTCGATGTTCTTCAAATGACTTCTTTGTTGCTCTGAAGTAAATACAGTTTTATTTTGCCAATTCTTGCGGCCTTAGCCATTTCTCTCCTTAACATAGAACTATATGAGAAGCAGTCTTATTATCCAGTGATTGAAATAATTTGTCAGCAATTATCGGTTCTTTCAAAGATTCAAAATACTTCCCTTCACGTAATTTACAATAATATTCTCATGTAGAAGTGAACTGAGTATGAGTTTCATCCGAAATCCTCTCAGTTTACCGAAAATTTTCCAAACATGACTAAGGTTTGGACTCAAATTCCTTCAAAATCAGGACTTTCACTTTAGCATACTCTTATTAAATGTAAATTAATATATTTGAAGCTTTCTCTCCCAGTATTTTCATTTATCTCCATTCTGGTATTCTTCAGAAACTTTTTGTGCTTGAATGCTTGCTCCAGGGAATCGAAAAATATAACTCAAGATTCTGTTTTCTTTGGTACTGGAATAGTCAAAGTCTACTTCTTTGATGAGTTTATCTAGCGTAACCTTACCATAGCGCTGTTGCTGGGCAAACTATGCAAAGGACTTCTCTTTTCATCGCCCCGAATCGCTGGAATTCTAGTTAATTTTCTAAGCTACCTTTTTTCCCAGTAATTCAATTTACTTACAATAATTTACAATAAGTTAGAATTATTACACCTTAGAATAATACAATTTATTCTAAGGTGTTCTTCTTCTGTTCTAGGGTGTTCTTCTTCTGTTTTCCAATTTTCAATAGTAGAGGCCAAAAACACTTTAATGAATTCTTCGTCTTCCAGGTATTCTTTGCTACTCAACAGTTTCTACTTCAATTTCGCTATATTTAAGCTAGAGTCAGCCATTTCACCGATCTCGCTCAAAACATACGAGTATTCCTTTCTCACGTTCTTAAACATTTTCCTACCGTCATTTTTTGATCCACTAATGTGAGCGTGTTGTGGTGTTTCTCCTTCTTTAATAAAGACACCGATATTACATATATTTAAGTATATATACATATAATATACATATACTTACGTAAACCATAGGGAAACAAAATTTTGAACATACGCGGCACATTGCACTCAAAATCAGATGTGTTTTCCAATCACCTTCTTCCTCGAAGGCCAATGCCCGTCTGCTTTTAGACGGAAATCCTTTACTTGGCGTAAAAGATTTGTGCTAATTACAGTAACTCATCTCCAACAGTAATTAGACTCTACACTACTTAAAGATGGCAAGCCCCTGATATAATCCCCTGGGACAGGGGCCCGGCTATAACATCACACACTGGGTCAGACATTTTAGTCGCCCACTATACAGGTCAGTATATGTTTAAATTAATTGATAAAAAAAAGGATGTCAAGAAGTGGCTATAACTAAGTTGGAGTACTGTCTGTCTATCACAAAGCTAGCTCCCACCAAACATTATATATTAATTCATACAATGCCACAATTAGGTACTTTCTGAGCCACCATCGTATTGTTATGTTCATATATAGTTTGTTTTTATGATGCCCGATTTTGATTCGAATGATTGAGGAAGCTCATCCGAAGTTGACATTAACATTAGCAAGAGCTAGCTATTATTGAGATAGACAGACAATTTACAAGGGGGAACTATTTACAAATGAGTATATGTTACTTTTAACAAATGAAAATATGTTACCTTTAATGAGGACAAAGGTTATCATGCTCGCGTCGAACATACGAATGCTCGTTGGCGCTCAGCCAAGAAGATTCAGTTATTCATAACGGGCAGTGGAAGAGCGAGAGAGAGTTCCTCGTCGTGCTTTGTCTTACTGTTCTAAAAAAGAGGGCGCTGCATAAGTTCAACCCATGATGCCAACTAGTGATGACATCTATCTAATAAATGATGACCTAGTTTTACAATTTAATTTAAAATGCATTGGATACTAGCTGGAATATCCTACAGACATCGACCCCATCAAATAGAGCTGGTCTCCAGCTATACTGGAATTTTGCTAATCTTCCTTAATTATATTTTATACTGCTTTTAAATAACATCAAGCTACTATTTACTAATTAAATTACAACAATGCACATGATGTAAGAAGTAACAAATAATACTGGATGGGAAAATGTACTCTAAAATTTTACAATATTGTACATGGAACAAAATATGTAATCAATTTCTAAATACTTTATCGTGTGTGGAATGACAAATAATACGAATATAAAGAATATGAAATGTATGTAAACAAATATAGTAAATGAATATAATAAATAAATGTAACATAAAACAATATCAAACTAACTTCACCATAAAATATCTAACAATTGATATTTAAATTGCATTTGCAGAAAAAAGGTTTCATTAGGTTAGTGGATGCGGTTGTAAAGTTCAGTCCTTTGTGATAACCAATCTTTTCTACTTCATATCTATCTGAAAGGCTCACTTTCGTGTCTTTTAAGGGATCTAGGAATTTTTGGGACTTAGTTTTAGTCCAACTGCAAATTTAGTTCTTTATATGGCTATTAAATCACCTTCCTTGTATTCTGGAGCTTTTTTCCTCATCTTGTTGTACGTTTTCCGATTTTCGGATTGTATCTTTTCTATATTCCTTTTCGCATCTTTTCTAGGCAACTCACGTTGTTCATGCTACTCACCGATGTATTTGTACCATTTGGTAGAGTGGACCAAGGTTAATAGGATTAAGACTGGAATTTGCAATGAATTCTTTCGACTTGACCGTTTTCCCCGTGATACAACTGTAGCTATTTGTAGATGTTGTATACCTTCTTTGGTACAATAATCACTAAATGCTTTCGAAGTAAATGCTATTCCTCTCTTCGATATAATTCTTACGGGGTTTCCAAAGGTCTTTTGCTGTAATTTCAATTTCTCTAAAACACATTCAGCTGGTATTGTCTTTACAGGATATAACCAATTGAATTTAGTAAATACATCTATGACAGTGAAAATATATTCATATTTTTTGTTTGTTGAATGGTAACGGTTCTATGAAACCGACATGGTGCATTCTTAAGGGGTTGTCTTCTTTTGGAATTGGGCTTAAAAATCTTCCTTTTTGCTACTCTTTTTATAAGCTAAAATTCATGGTACACAATTGATTATTATATTCTTCACCATGATAGACAAATTTGGAATAAAAAATTCTTGCGTGACAATTTCTTCTGTTTTAGCAACTAAGAAATGACCGTTTCCATGGACTAATTTAATAAATTCAATTTCCATATATTTTGGAGCTACGATTAGCTCTCAACCGTGTAAGTACTTGTAAAGTATCACATTTCTTTAAAAAAAAAGTTTTGTTTTTCTATAAAAGTGCTTTTCAACGTCTTAATACTTTTATCTTCAATCTTGTGTTTTCTTTAGTTTTGTTGTTAATGAAACATTGCTGATTATCGTGATTGGGTGTCTACTCAGAGCATCTACGTGTTGCATTCTAGATCCTGTTCTATGTTTTATTTTGTAACTAAACTCTTCCATTTGAAAAGCCCATCTGACTATGGGTGTATTCAAATCCTTTTTATACATAGTCTTTTGAAATGCGCCGCAATCCGTGACTATTTTGAAGTGTTGACCCAAGAGGTACACTCGAAATTTCTTCAATGCTGTAAAAATTGTAAGAACTTTCAACTCATAACTGTCTTATTTCTCTTCATCCAGACTTGTCTTTTTTGACATGTAATAGATTGGATGTAACTTTACGTCATCGGCTCCTTGTAACAATACTGCACAGTAACCAAATTTATTTGCGTCTGTATTCAATTATGTTCTTCTTCCATATTTGTAAATACGTAAGACTGGGCCTACAGGTAATATTTTCTTCAACATTTCTAATGCTTCTTTTTGTTGTGTTTCAAAAATAAATGGATTTTCTTTCTTTGTGAGGTCACTTAACGGAATCGAAATTTTCGAGTAGTTCTTGATGTATTTTCGGAAATATCCTGTTAATCCTAGAAAACTTTCTTCTGTCTTTACAGTCGCTGGTTCTGGAAACTTCGCAACTGCTAACGTCTTCACGACTGACGGCTTGGTGGTTCCATTCTAGACTATGTGACCTAAGAATTCAACCTTTTGCATTAGAAACTGACTCTTCTTGAATTTTATCTCCAGACTATATTTCTTTGAACACAATTTTAAGTTTTTGGAGTCCTTCCTTTTCAACTTTTGCTAGAACTATAAGGTCATCCACATAATTTACTAAAATTCTCTTAAGTGTAAGGTCTCTGAAAATGCTTGTGACAAATCTCTGAAAAACATCTGGGCTAGTGCTTAACTCCAAAGGAACTTTGTTGCTCTCGAACTGTCCATCTGGAACGATAAAAGACGTGAATTTTCTGCAATCTTCATCAACGCTGACGTGGTAAAAACCGTTTCGTAAATCCAACGTCGAGTAAACTTTTGCTTCTTGTAGCGTATCTAAAACATCTTCGATAAGAGATAAAGGAAATTTATCTATCACTAGCTTCTGGTTGAGTTTTCAGTAATCGATGCACATTCTCTTTCTTTTTGAATATTCCAACTGGACTGACATATTCTGATGAGCTTTGGAATATAATGCCTTCTTTAAGCCCTTCATCTATCTGTTTGTTTACTTTTTCTCTCTCTCTGTAAATGCTAATTAGTGTGATGATTGACAAACTGGTTCATCTTCATTCAGAATAATTCACATAGTCACGTCGGTGCTTACCGTCTTTTCTGGCTTGTAGTTTTCTATAATCTTTTAATTTCTTTTTCGACTTCGAGACCTTTTATATGATTCAACTCTCTTCTTACATGTTTTCTGTCGGCATCTGCATTAAGAATGCTTGATTTATAAACTTGACAAATTCTACACCATTCTTTGTAAAGTTGACTGATGCTTGCTCCGAAATATCTGAGCCTATTACTGCTTATAACTTCAGTTTTGTTACTGGTATCACATGCAAAGGGAATGAATAATTTTCTTCGCTCATCTGAAATTTCTCATCAAAAGACCCTATCGTCATAACTTGAGCTTCATCAATACCGGTTAAGAGAATTTTATTCTTCGCTAACTTCGTACGATCGATGATTCTTCTGCTGGTATTTTCTCGTAGTAGACTGATTGTGCTTCCAGTGTTGATAAGAGCAGTAATTTTCTCGTTTCCAAATTTTATTTCTTTGATGCGCAGGATTTCTTGTCTGACAATGGCACATGTTTCCGTTGACTTTTTTGCTTCTTTCGCAGTTCGTCGTTCTCTTTGGCTCACTTGCTCTTGGTCCTTTCACAGAATCTTTGAATCTTCGAAACTTAGAGTAGTTTGTTTGTACGTAATTAAAAACATTAGAATTCGAATATTTTTCTCTCCCTTAACTTCGATTGTGGTCCCATCGAGTTAAGTTCCTTGATAACTTCCGTGACTCGAGGATTGACCTTCGTGATATCGATTATAATTTGTTGTCGCTTCAGCCTTCCTACTTAATCTGTAGTGCTCAAATTTCCGCGGTGATTCAAATTGTTGAAATTTTTCTGGTCCTTTAAAATCTTGTTTTCCCTTAAAATATGTACTAACCGACTTTTGATTTAGTATTTTCTTGATATCTTCATATTCTTCAAATTTCTCCATTAATTTGGAGGGCAAATTTACTGTTGTCCAATCATCTAGGAAATGTTACTCAAAGTCGGTTGAGCTCTCTACTTCATATTATCTGAAATGGTCAATTTTCGCATTTCTTCACAAGTTTCGATTTTCAATCACGACGTTCATCCGTCAAAATATGCTGCATATATATATATATATATATATATAACATGTCAATTGAAAAGTCCCCGGCCTGACACAAAGATGGCGCTACTAGAATTAAATCCATATGTTCTTTAGTTAGTCCTAACCCTCAAAAGATGCGTGTATAAATTTGAAAGCTGTCGGATCATTAGTTTGTGAATTATAGCATTTTGAGTGAAGCAACTTTTGTTATTGTGAAAAAAATGGATAAAAAGGAATTTCGCGTGTTGATAAAATATTGCTTTTTGAAGGGAAAAAATACAATTGAAGCAAAAACTTGGCTTAATGCTGAATTTCCGGACACTGCCCCAGGAAAATCAACCATCAAGGATTGATATGCTAAGTTTAGACGTGGTGAAATGAGCCCCGAAGACGGTGGACGCCCAAAAGAGGTTGTTACCGACGAAAACATTAAAAAAATCCACAAAATGATTTTGAATGACCTTCAATTGAAATTGAATGAAATAGCAGACACTCTAAAGATATCAACTGAACGTGTACATCATATCATTCACGAATATTTGGGTATGAGAAAGCTCTGTGCAAAGTAGGTGCCGCGCGAGCTCACTTTTGACCAAAAACAACGACGAGTTGATGATTCGGAGCAGTGTTGGAAGATGATCAAGCGTAATAAACCCGAGTTTTTGCGTTGATATGTGACAATGGATGAAGCATGGTTCCATCATTTCACTCCGAAGTCCAATCGACAGTCTTCCGAGTGGACTGCACACGATGAACCCGCTCCAAAGCGTGGGAAAACGCAACAGTCGGCTGGCAAGGTTATGACGTCTGTATTTTGGGATGCGCATGGAATAATTTTCATTGACTACCTTGAAAAAGGAAGGACCATCAACAGCGACTATTACATAGCGTTATTGGACCGTTTGAAGGACGAAATCGCCGAAAAACGGCCGCATTTGAAGAAAAAGAAAGTGCTGCTTCACCAAGACAATGCACCGTGTCACAAGTCAGTGAAAACGATGGCAAAAATCCATGAATTGGGCTTCGAATTGCTTCCTCATCCCCCGTATTCTCCAGATCTGGCCCCAGCGACTATTTCCTGTTCTCAGATCTCAAAAGAATGCTCGCTGGGAAGAAATTTTTGTCGAATGAAGAGTGATCGCCGAAACTGAGGCCTATTTTGAAGCAAAGGACAAATCGTACTACAAAAATGATATCGAAAAGTTGGAGGGTCGCTATAATCAGTGTATCACCCTTGAAGGGAATTATGTTGAATAAAAAAAACTAATTTTGCCAAAAAATGGGTTTTACTATGGTAGGCCGGAGACTTATCATTTGACCTGTAATATATATATATATATATAAAAGAAGTGCATAAATATGTGTTCCTATCTATTTTTTTATGTATGTTAAATATTGAAATGAATATGCCTGGTTAAAATTCTTTTAATAATCATATTTGATTTATGTGTTACAATGTGTATACTTTATTATGATTGGAATAATATTTTTCAATTATCCTTTAACAGCATTTACGAATTTTTTATTTGTTGATGTTTTGTAAATTCCCTTACAAGAACACTCACTTTTTAAAGCAAATTTTTTTAAACTGAATTTTGAGTTTAATGATTTTACAGTAAAACTAAAGGGATATTGTAGTACTTGTGTGTGATATAATAAGTGAATCTTCCTACAAGTGTCATATCATCCTATGGGCGGATTCCTTCGTTGCATTTTAAGAAACATTAACTTTTGTTTAGACAAAAAATTTCCAAGGAGAGAGTAGCTGTAGCATCTTTAGTTCTGGTTCTTATCACATTGGTTGGCCTTCATTTTATGTCTATGCGTCGACCTCCGATGATGACATTAATGGCATGTTTTGTCGATTCACTCCATCTAACTGTTCTCATTTTTGCTTTATGGAACTCATAAATAGCTGAGTACTTAATACATCTGGACAGTCAGAGCTGTATATGTGTGTGTGCTTGCGCGTGCGTGCGTGTGCGTGTTGCCCAAGATATCAACATTTCGAGATAGTTTACACATTTCGGGGGGCTTTGATGAGATCAGAGAGATTCGCCAAAGAGAAGCAGATAGAGGTTGATCCTCAATAGAGCCAAACAGTCCTTAATTTGTTTCCATACAAGGCGGTTATCTCAATACCTCTTGTCACTAAACTTCAGTAAATAGCTGCACATATAGCAAAATTAATTACTAGTAACTTAAAGCTAATATGTTTTCTTGGAATTCATTACAATATAATGAATTTTCTTTGAAACGGTACACTGTAAGCTATTCAAATCTTTCGAATTTGTCTAAAACTTCCTTAAGAATTTCTGACAAAGATCTAAAACCTTTTCTACTGTATCAGCCAAATAAAATAAATCATCCACATAAAAAGCGGTGTTAAGCTTTTCAAAAGTTTCGAATTACCCTTGACATTTTTTTGTATGTGGAATATAATGTCATACTTAGGATGAAAAGGCTCAACATAATTCCAAAAGGTACATGAGACATTCGCTAAATTTTTAAGATTTCGAGTCATTTTTATCTGGAAACTAGAAAAACATTAAATATAGACTGTATCTTCATCTACCTCGATGTTTAAAAATGTTCCTTGAACATCATTACTTACTGCATATTATGAAATTGCTATATTATATCTAAAATTCTGGGATTTAAAGTGGTCCAAACGTCAAACAATCCTTAAGAAACTTTTGGCCTTTGAGAATGCATCATCAAAGGTCAAAATTTTTTTGCCCAACGTATACAATAATCTCACTTTTGTGGTATTTCTGAAATTTTACAACTGCAGAATGTGGCATATAATAATAATAATTATTTCCGAAGATAAAATTGCATTCCTCAACAATGTTCAATTTTAAATGTTCCTCAGAATAATATTCTTATACTTACTAACTATACACTCGTTTGTTATTTTCCATTTTAGTTCTTAAGTTATCATATCTTCTTTTTGCTACCGCAAAAATTGTTATCCAGATTGCCTGGATTTTTCTTCCAGAATAAAGATCGGGTGACATTCTCGTTTTGTGGTAAGATATCTGTTGATAAAATGTTAAAGCTTCTGTTAATCAACAAATCCCTTATGCCAAGAGCTTTAAGAGATTATAACTTTATCAAATACGATTAGTGGTGAAAGTTTTAACAACATGCAAACAGCTGACATCCATGAATTGATACGAGAAAGCTCTATGGATGAGGATGATTTGATGGAATTCATGAAAGCTTATGATAATGAAGAAGTAGAACATATCCCTAAATTTACTATATGTCGCGTGTATCTTTACATGATTTCTTTTTTTGGTTTTTCTAAAGAACGTATCTACCGCGTAAAAAAAGAGTTGGATTTTAATTTCTTTCCAACCAGATCTTCATTTTGATATTTTAAAAGCAGCTTCATAGTGTTCAGAGCTCAAAGCTAAATCGCATATAGCTGCTTCTGCTTCATTTCTTAAGAGTGCAATTCTAAGTAATTCATCTGTTCAATATTACTGAAATTCAAACTTCTGTGTAATAGCTTCCTCAAACTGAGAATCAGTCAATTAACTTTATTACATTTCCATCGTATTGAGGTAATCGCAAACGCGAGGGAAAAGTACTGTGATTTAATATTCATTTCAGTTCTCGAAAGCATTTGTTTTCACTTTCTTTAGAATTTTATTTGCACGTATTTTTCCACTTAATAATGTTTTCCTCGCATACCTGTTGTTTTCTATTTTCTTTAAATTTGCATAAATTTAGAATATCTATGTCGTATTCCTACGAATCTGTATCCCTAATTATGAGTTTCGGTAACAATACCTTCGATAACAATAGATTAATCTTCTTTATTTAATTCGATTTCTATTGACTTAGTATCAGTTGTCACTTCTGAACAGTACTTCTTACATTATTTCCGAAAGTGCATTTTTCAGCATTAACGTAAAGACCATATTCTTCAAATTTCGAAATCAAGCATTTCAGTTCTCTATAATCCTTTGAAGTGATTAAAATATCATCTACAAAAGCATAAACACTTTTTGGTAAAATCATCTATATATGTTAGAAAGATATAGCTGATGCATTGTACAGTCCGAAATTCATGCGTGTTCTTTCAAACAACCCAAAGGGCGGCAGTACAGATAGTCGTTTTTGGGATATCATCTGGATTTATGAAATCAACATAGCAAAAACTTTTACCATATAATTTAGATGTAAAATAAACAATGCCTCCAATCCAGTGCTCTTTTTGGAGCACAATGAGAAGTGGGCATATATAAGAACTTCTAACGAGTCTTAAATATTCCAAACAGATCCTATTGTGAAATTCAACTTTTGCAATTTTCATTCGATTCAGAGCTAATCTTTGAGGTTTTGACTACAACAGGAGAACCTATTGCTATAAAATGATGAATATAAAACTTTACAGATTGATTTAAATTGAATAATTTAGTGATAGATTAAAATTCAAATATTTGTATGATGCACTGAATCCCCCGTTTTATTAACAGAATGTAAAGGTGTTTTTAAACATGATCTATTGATTGAAATATAACTTCTAAGATGTTTAATGTTAACACTGAACATAACCGATCTTTTGATCGGTTATGAACTTTTGCATTGAAAATGTACATATCATCTTATCGCTTTGACATAATTATTTGACCATGACATTTTCTATTAATTATATACAGTTAATATTATATTATTTTTCAACTGTATTTTGTTTATTTTGAGTAATACTTGTCGTATACCGGTACCTACCACAGTTGGACATCTAACCGGAAGAACAATTTATTCCTTTATAAGATTAGTGGATCAGAAATTATGATGAACATGCACATTTGTGGGATAGCATATGGGGGCCTAACTTTTCTCACAAACATTGAGCAGAAACAATTTTACAGAAATTCTCAAATGTATCCGTTTTGATGATAAAAAAAAAAGTTAGAGTAGCCTACGTTTTAAAACAGACAAATTTGCCATGACATCTATTATATGGAATAAGTTCATTGAGAAAAGCCCAAACTATTACAAACAGGGTGGTAATATTACTGTAGACGAACAGCTATTTCCGACTTAAGTAAGATGTAGATTTACGCAATACATGCCTGACAAATTTAAATTCAAACTTGGGTTAGCATCAGACGTCGATAGCAAAATACATCATAAATGCCCTTCCATACTTAGGAGAAGATGAAAATATGACCTCTTCAGTACAACTCTCTGAATATGTTGGACTCAGACCCATGGAACCATTTACGGGATGAGGAAGAGCTGTAACCACACACAATTTCCTTACAAGCAAGTCCTAGGCAACATAACGGCTGCAAAAAAAAAAAAAAAAAAGTTTGTTGGAAATATCCGCCCTAAATAAAAAGGAATTACCAATAATTGCGAAGCAAAAGAAAGATTATAAAGAACGCTTTTGATCGAAACTTTTTACTACAGATAATTGTTATCTTACAATTTATAAAAGTAAACAAAAAAAAGTACTTTTACTTAGTTCTAAACATAAATTTGTAACAGTTGAAAACAATGATAAGCGTTTGCCTAAGACAGGGGTCGCCAAACTTTTTTGATCATCGCCCCCTATATAATTTTTCGAAATCTCCATAGACCCCCACAAAGGTAATTTTCAGGTAATTAAAATAAAACTATATATTAGTCTAAATATTTAATAAATCAGAAACAGTAAGTAAAGTAGCTAAAAAATTTTATTTCTTAATGAAATGAGTGTGCCTGGTGTTTCTTGGCAAGGTTCGCTATATTGGGTTCGAAATTAGTCAATTTTAACCGTAAATCCCCTCGAAGCTCCACATTTAATTTATTTCTGTTTTTAGTTAAAATTGAATTAACGTGACTGAAACCAGCTTCAACCATATACGAACTTGGAAACGCCAGCATAAATGGCTGAGCCATTTCGTAAAGTTTCACATATTTTTGCTTTATATTTATATTAGTCCAAAATTTATGTATTGTCAAATTTCTAATAAGCGTTTTTGCTTCAAGATCGGACAATAGTTCAGCAAGCTCATCTTGTATGTTGATGTCGACGTTATCAATTTGTGCCGAAAATGGCGCAATAATCCAATCAGGGATGTCGATGTTTTCCAAATCAACAAAGAGCAGTTTAAAATCATCGCTTAATTTTTGAAGATGATTTGTATATATTTCCAAGTCTTCTTCTTTTATTTTTAATTGTTGCATATTTGAAAAATACTTATAATCCTTACGTAGCAATGAAGATCTAAATAAATTTAATTTTACTTGGAAGCCTAACAGTATTGTCCGAGCTTGGATAATTGTTACATCTTTTCCTTGCAGTTTTGTTTGAACGTCATTAAATTTTCCAAATAAGTCTGCTAAATAAAAAAATATGGTTCTTATTGTTTTGGAGTTCATTGCTTAGAACAGGATTTATTTCGTTCAGAAATTCTGTCGTGGAGTCAAGTAAATTGACGAGCCGTTGCAAGCATACACCTCTAGACAACCATCTAACCTCGGTGTGCAGAAGTAATTGGTTAAATAACTCATTGTTTTCCTCACAAAGTTTGGCAAATAATCTTGATTTAAGAGGTTGAGCTTTAATTTGATTAATAGATTTAATACAAAACTGTAAAGCTTCATGTAACTCTGAACTCAGATATTTTGCTACTAAATTGTGTCTATGCAACACACAATGAATAGTACGAATACCGGGCACTTTTTCTTTGAGGCATGTAGCAAAACCTCGGTAACGCCCTACCATAGAAGGTGTGCCATCTGTGGCTACTGCTATTATATTTTCAAGCGGAATGTCATATTTATTTAAATATTCTTGTAAACATCTGAAAATTGTCACTCCCTTCCCATCGGTTTCAAGATATTTAGCAAATAAAAATTCATCAATGACTTCTCCTTTAATTTTACTGAAATATCTAACATACGCCATAAGAATAGCAGAAACGCCAAAAACAGATTCATCAAGTTGTATAGAGAACTTGCAATTTTTTAGCTCCGAAACTACTGTGTTTTCTATTTCTTCGGCCATTTCGTCAATACGCCGTTTTACAGAATTTGCACTTAATGGCAGACTTTAAAACATTAGTAGAGTCTTTTTTCATCACATTCTCAATGACGTCTTTAATTGCAGGTACTACAATTTCTTCTGCGATTGTGTGGGGTTTCCCCCTCTTTGCTATATTAAGCGAAATCTTGTACCAAGCAATTAATCCTCCTTCATTTTCAATTTCAGTAGACTGTTTCATAAAACTTTTTAGAGTTGGTCGACATGAGAATTTTTCTTTGAGTTTTTTGAAAAATTCTAATTCATTTTTTTTTATCTGAATGAAGCCTTTCAAGATGATCTTTCATTTTTGACGGTTTCATGTATTCATTTCCAAAAGTTTTTTCGCATATAAGAAACATAGGAATAGTTTCATTTGTCGGTGAACAAATAAATCCAAATTTTAAGTAATCCAATGAATAATACCGACATTTCTTTTTAGATACTGAAGCTGTCATTTTTAAATTAGGGTTCTGTAAATAAATTAAAATTAAGTTGGTATATTATACTAATCCACATTATTAAAGCTTACCTTTTCACAAGTAACAATAATTAAAATTGATATCAAAACTAAACGAATAGTTTTATAGAAACAATAACTAATTATCCAATGGTAGATATAATAGTAGTAATAATGACACTACAAGCATTTAATACTGTTCACAGTTCACAAAAATAGCTGAAAATGCATATAACATATATGCATGTTATTTGCGTTTGTAGCATCCAGTGTAGAATTGGACAAGCGCACATATGCACCTGACTCATATGCAAGGCTCGTATGGTTTGCGATGGAGACAAAGAGTGACCAACGACACGATGCGTAACTGCCGTATAAAAAAGAAAAAAACTAAAACCACAAACATAAGAAGAAAGAAAACGGAGTACTGAAGATTCCCTTCGCACTTAATGCATAGAAAGCCAACGGCAGTGTCGTCGCTCGCCAAAGGCTCCTAATTGGTTGATGGGTTCGCCAGCAAGAGACACGGATAAGCCTCAATCGCTCTTCTGGCTACATACTATGAGTCGTGCAAATTACAAACTGGTCACAAGGTCAAGTTGTGACGTCACGGTATACATACGAAAACACATAAGGAAAAAAGGGGCAGATTGTTTTCTGATTTATTATTTTATTTTCTATAAAGAATATAATATTAAGTCAATTATAAAAATATTTTAAATTTTTACGTACGCAGTTAGATATGTGTGATTTGCGTATTAAGAACTGTTTTTCCTTCGAGTCCCAATAGACCCCCATTCGACCCCTTGGGTCAGATAGACCCCTAGGGGTCTATATAGACCACTTTGGCGACCCCTGGCCTAAGACAGTTTCATGTTACAATAAAACTAAATTTGGTGTACACATAACCGATCAAATGGCGAGGAAATGTACCACAAAATCTAAGTCTTGCAGATGGCCACTCCAAGTATTTTTCAATATCCTTGATTTAGCTGGCATAAATGCCTGTATTTTTGTACAAGCAAACGACAGGAGAAAATATCGGCTGTGAAGGGATTTATTTTCTGGATGTTATTTGCCAGAAGTATTGATAAATTAGAACCAGAGTCAAAAATAACGAATTTGTTGCCCGGTTACGAATGAACAGGCGATCTAATGTTCGAGGCAAAGGACATGTCGCTCCGCCGCTTTCGTTTTCCTAAAAATGGGATGGTGAAAAGCATTTCCCCTCGGCGGAGGGGCCCCCGCCCCCCAACAAAAAAACGACGATATTACCTGCAAAGACGAATTTCGATTATTACTCCTGTGAATTTGGTTTGTATCTGTTTCTGCGAAAAGAACGATTACGAGAAAATTTATATTTATCAATTCGTGCATTTAATTTACACATTTCACTAAACAGTTTTTTTTTTTGCTAAAGAATTCGCATTTTTCATTTACAGTGTAAATTTCCAGAGGAACATGTGTAACATCTATCAGAATTCATCTATCTTTTTGCTTAATTGAATGTTAAGTCTGTAGTAACTGTGAAAATAATTTGCATTCATATCTTTAAACGCTGCGTAGACAGTTCTAACATAAATCGTTCTGGGACCTTCTGTGTTTCTGCTCGTCGTATAATCCGTAACAATTCGGACGGTTTTCTAGTAAAAAACTCTTCTCCCAAAAAGAGTTGACCCGTTGCGAAGAAGTTTTCAGTTTGAGTTCTGTTTTCAGATTACTGTTAGAATCTGTAGCCTCTGGGCTGAGTTCGCAAAGGCAAACATCAAAACGAACGCGACCTCTGAAAGTAATTGGGAAACTACATGGTTGTGAAAAACAGGCTCAGAGATTTAATGGTAAGTAATGTTTATGTGCTGTAATAGTCATTAATTTACATACAATAATTAACCCTTTAATAGTTATGAAAGAGCCCAGCTCGTCATTCGAATAGCGCATTATAATGCGCACTGACGAGTTTAGCTCGTCAGAAGTTTTTCGATCCAAATGGGTGCAGCCGAACCCTACTCGGGAAGCGAAACTTTTCCCCAAAGGATGCTGATTAGCTGAATTCGTCCGCGCAATTTTCGTGTTACAAACGATATTTATTAGCGAAATTTAGTTACCGATACAGTAAGATTTTTTACATAATAAAGAAAAATATTGCCGATAGTTAATCTGGTAATTTTTCTCGTGTAATTTGGCGAGAATTTGTCACTGAAAAATGGCTCATTTACTGCAAAGACTGTAATGCTTCATTATGTACAATTCATTGTTTTAATGTGTATCAAACACAGAAATAATTTTAGATAAATATAACAACTAAGAAAAGTATTGGAAATAGACACAGTGAGAACTACAGCACAATTACGAAAAGGTGGTTTATTTACAAAAAGACATGTATAAATGTCTGCGCTGCAGCCTAAGCTTCCCGCTTGGAGATTCAGCAGCATAATGACGTAGAAGTTTTGCACGCATGCGCAGCTGGAGCGTTCGTAGCGTGGCGCAGTGTATTTTATGTTGGAGGAAGGAAAGCAAATATGCATTGATATCCAGAATTCTCCCTCTCAATGCTTAATTCAAATACAAACACAATTTTGCAATTTTCTAATGAATATTATAAGGCTTTAAAAATATAATACAAGTGCTTATAAATATACACTCAAGAGCCAAAACATTATGATCACCTGTCAATAACGAGTTGGCCCACCTTAGGCGCGCAACACAGCTTCAACTCGTCTTGGCAGGGATGCCACAAGTTCTTGGTAGATGACCGGAGAGAGATTGTACCAGATGTTTAAGCAACGGTCACGCAAATCCGACATTTTGCGAATTGGTAGTCTTTGAACTCTGAGCTGACTCTGATCTTTGAACTCTGACATCCCAAATGTGTTCTATCGGATTGAAATACGGTGAGTTAGGTGGCCAGGACATTAACTGGAATTCAGCATCATGTTCCTGGAACCCCTCCAACACAATTTTAGCCTTGTGACACGGGGCGTTGTCCAGTTGGAACATTCCATTTCCAGCTGGAAAAACAGAGGCCATGTAAGGGTGCAACTGATCCGCAATGATGTTCAGATACCCTGTAGCATTCATGGTCTGCTCTACCACAACCACGGGTCCCAGAGATGCTCAAGAGAACGTCCCCTAAAGCATAATATCGCCACCACTGACCTGTGTATGACCTACTGTACATTGAGGGAGCAACTGTTCGACTGGAAGACAACGTATCCTGACAAGGCCATCGGCGTGATGAATGACAAACCATGATTCATCTGACCAGGCAACTTTCTCCCACTGATCCATGGACCAGTTGCGATGTTCCCGGGCCCAGCGCACGCGCAGTTGGTGATGACACTTGGTCAGCAAAGGCACACGAGTGGGACGTTTGCTGCGTAGCCCCATATCCAACAGTGTTCGCTGAACAGTGTGCTCCGATACTATTCTACTTGGCCTGCATTGCATTGGGCTGTAAGATGAGCCACTGTCTGGCTCCAGTTTTGCTTCACCATGCGAGACAGTCTCCAACGACCTTTTTCTTTGATAGTGTGTGGACGTTCAACACCATGTCGTCTACTGCTGGTTTCACCGTAATTCATCCACTTTGCATAAGTACTGACAACTGTAGATCGCGAACAACCCACGAGTCGTGCAGTTTCGGAAATACTTGTTCCGAGCCTTCGAGCCATTACAATCTGCCCTCTATCAAAGTCGTTTAGATCTGCAGCCTTTCCCATCACACACAGAAGTAAGTGAAAGAATGATTCTTCAGACTCTCCAGCAGCAGTTAAATACCACTTCCACCTGATCACGTGCCTTCCACATCATCCAGGAGAGTTCATTGCAAAATGTAGGGGTGGTCATAATGATTTGGCTCTTGAGTGTATATAGGTATAAGATTAACTACAGATACATGTTAATCCAATTAATTTGCTATATACCTTATTATTATTTAAATGTTTTGTTAACATATCATCAGGCATTTCATTAGATGGTAAATGCTTTAGATTGAACAAATTATTTTCATATACTTCTCATACAAAATGATGACGAATGTCAATATGTTTTGAACGCGAATGATATATACTGGGTTTTTCGTAAGTTTTAGAGATGATTGATTGTCTGTAAACACCACAGGTTTCAATGTATCCGTATTTTGTTGTGACAGTTCATTGAGAAATCTTTGTAGGTAAAGAGTCTCTTTTGCTGCTTCTAAGAGAGCTATATATTTTGCCTCTGGGGTTGATAATGCAACAGTTCGTTATTTTCTTGATTCTCAAGAAATCGCTGCTTGCTGCTTCAGCATATTTGAAGACATATCATGTACAAGATTTCTTGTCCTTGATATCTGAAGCACAGTCAGAATCGACATATCCCATTAATGGTTTTGCAGATTGTTTGTAAATTAATCCTTGATTTTTAGTTCCTTTCAAGTATCCCAGGACTCTTTTTGCTTTCATCCAATGCGTTTTCCCAGGATTACTGTTAACCTGGCTAAGAAAATTGATAGTGTAAGTAATGCCTGGTCTTGTGGCGACAGACAGATACATTAGAGATCCAATTAAAGATCAGAATGGTAAGTTTTTCATTTTCTTTTTTTCTTCTTCATTCAGTGGAGACATCTCTTTGGTTAATTTAATGTTTGTATCAATGGGAGTTGCAGCAGTTTTTGCATCTTGCATTTTGTACTTGTGCAAAATATCATCAAAGTACTTTGATTGAGATATTGTTAAACTGTTTTTATCTTGCTTGAATTCAACTCCTAAGCAATAATGCAATAATCTATGTCTTTCATTTTGAAAACTTTTCTTAACTCACTACGAATATTTTCATAAACGTTTTTGCTGCTTGTAAACACAATTAAATCATCAACATATGCAATGATGATTGCTTCAGCAGAAGATGATTTCATATGATAAATACATTTGTCTGCATTTAACGATTTAAACCAAGATATTTGAGTTTTGTGTCCAGTTTGTTGTACTACAGTCTCCTTGGTTGTTTGAGACTATTAAGAGAATGGTTTAGTAAACAAGCTTGATCTTTATCAGGAGAAACACGAAATTCTTTTGGTTGCTCCATAAAAATTTCTTCATTCAGATCTCCATTTACGTATGCCATCGCAAAGTCTAATTGATATCCAGCAAGGTTGTTTTCATCTGCGTAAGCAATAACAGTTCGGATTGAATTTAATCTTGCAACTAGGGAAAAATTCTCGTTAAAATCTATTCCAGGTTTTTGAAAACATCCTTATGCAACAATTCTTGCTATTAATTTTTCAATAGATCCATCTTCTTTGAACTTTGTTTTTAAAACCCATTTTGATCTTATAACTTTTTTAAGTTTATGATTTGGAACTAATGTCCATGCATTTTCTTTAATTAATGCATCATGTTCTTTATTCATAGCATTTTCACAAGCCATTTTGTTCAGTCCAGCAAGAGCCTCTTGAACGCTCGGGCTTATTTCAAAACAATCCATAATCGTGGAAACTTATCCATATTCCATTCTTGGATGATCTCTTTTGCCTGATCTTAAAATCCTAGGCCTTCCAGAAGCATGGTGATAAACACTTCTGCCCGGAGGCATGACGTCTCATTTATCCAAAGCTTCGGATAAATCCAAAGCTTCGTCTCATTTATCTAAAGTCCAATGAATTTGCTTCTCTTTTTGTTACATCACCAAGCTCAGATGATGAATCCTCGTTGATAGCAGAAATTTTATTTTTATCAGGCAAGGTAATGAATTCCATTTCTGATGTTTGCAGATGGTTTTCAAATTCCTCAATAAATCTCATATCTCGACTTGCTATTATTTTTCTGGTTTTCTTATCAAACATACGATATGCCTTCGAATCTGTTGAATATCCGATGAAGATATGTTCGCCTCAAATTTACCTTTAAATCGTTTATTCAACAAATATGCCTTTTGTCCGAACACTTTAAAGTATGACACACTTGGCTTGAAGCCAAAAAAAAAAAAAAAAAAAAGAGTTCGTATGGAGTTGGAATTCTCGATACTCTTGCTAGGCGAGTGATTACGAAAGTAAATGGAGCAATTTATCACTTCGGCCCCAGAAGTTAAAATTTAATCCAGTGAGTGAATGTAGGTTTTAATGGCGCAAGAGCCAAAGTAGGCTATGCTGCGCCAAACACTTGCTAAAATCTATTAAAAAGTAACAGCCTTAAAAACACAAGACAAACACAAATAACACACAAAAAATAAAAAATTCAAATTCAAATGTGGTGTAAAAGGCCAATATGACGTAAAAAAACAAATAAATTATGGGGGGGTTCCCCCACTAAGTCAGACAGTTTTAAAACTGAAGAATGAAAAAAAAGTCCGGCGATGATGATCAAACACCGGACAGTCAATTAAAATGTGATGAATAGAGTAGGGGACATGGCAGGAAGGACACTCGGGATCATTTTCTCCAAACAAAAGATTTTTGTGAGTAAATCGACTATGTCCAATGCGAAGGCGAGTCAATATGACATCTGCTCTTCGCATTGGAAAAACAGGCCATTCTCCAATAATCGGCTTCACCGAGTGTAATTTGTTATTTATCTGAAGACTCCACGATTCCTGCCATGTTTGATGAATGAGCATTAAAATATGACGTCGAATGTCTCAAATGGGACTGCGAGCTGCACAGGATTCGTTGCCGAACGTGCAGCCAAGTCCGCTTGTTCATTGCCTAAAATACCTACATGACTAGGTATTCAGCAGAATTTTATTATATAACCCCTGTTATATAGCTGGCAAATATTGTCAGCAATGTCAACCACAATAGGATGACTGCGATCGTCAAGATGCACTAATGTTTCCAGGACGCTCTTGCAGTCAGTATATATGACGAACTTTCGAGAACTAGACTTCTCGACTAATCTAAGGACACAGTAAATGGCGACTGCTTCGGCAGTGTAGACACTGCAAGAAGAGTCGAGCCGGTAACTGTGCCTGATGTCATTTGAAACGACACCACAGCCGACATATCCAGTTCCTTTCGATCCGTCCGTATAAATTGGAATAAAATCCGCATACTGACAGCGATGGAAGGCGAAAATACCCTGGAAAACAATTGGACAGGTGGTGCTCTTGCTGTATGAAACAAAGGTGTTATGATAAACAAACCTTGGCATATTCCAAGGAAATTTAATAAAATTTCGTTGCTGAACATCCAAGTCATGTAGGCTGAGTTCCTCGATGAATTCCTTTATCCTCTCAGAAAAAGGCCGGATGAAGGAAGATCGCGCATCATACAATCTCCGTAAAGACGGGCTGGTGTTAATGTTCTGTAATGGATGAGTTGGAAGAGATGACATTTTGAAATGATAATAGAGTGACAGTTTCAGGTGCCGCAAAGCCAAAGGTAGCTGGTTACAGAGGACATAGAGACTCTGCACAGGTGACGTTCGGAACGCACCACAGCAGATTCTCAGAGCATTATGGTGGACTGGGTCAAGCTTCCGCAAGGTAGTTTTGCAAGCAGATCCGTAGACGATGCATCCGTAGTCGATCCGAGACAGAATCACCGACTGATACACTCGGATTAAAAAAATTCGATCCGCTCCCCAAGAGGTGTTGGACAACACCTTCAAGATGTTGAGGGATTTTACACACCTCTTCCGCAGATGTAAAATGTGCGGAAGGAAAGTGAGTTTGCGGTCGAAAATTACTCCGAGGAAGCGGACGTCAGGGACGACCGGAATAGACGTATTACGGATGCGAATGTCAGGATCGGGATGGAGACCCCGTTTCCTACAAAAATGCACGCAACTACTCTTACTGGGAGAAATACTATGCCCATTCGCTTCACACCAAGTAACCAAGTTATTAACTGCATTCTGAAGTCGCCGCTCGATTAGATGCATGGACGATCCTTCGCAGGAAATCTGCAGATCGTCGACATACAATGATCCGTGAACAGATGGCTGAAGTTTTAAAAGAATTGGTGACAGGTGACAAATGAAAAGAGTCGGACTTAAAATACTTCCCTGAAGAACTCCTTCAAATTGAGTAAAAGAAGATGATAAAACATTTCCGACACGTACTTTAAAAGTCCTTAAAGATAAAAACATCTGAATAAAAAGAGGCAAATTGCCTCTCAGACCATAATCATAAAGAGTGCGTAAAATCCCATAGCACCACGTACGGTCATATGCCTTTTCGATATCAAAGAAAACAGAAACCAAGTGAGTGAGTGAGTGAGTGAATGTAAAGTTTATTGGCGCAAGAGCCAGATATGGCCATGCTGCGCCAAACAAGATTAAACTGTGGTCTAGACGTGAAGTTGAAAAAAAAAAAAGGTAAAAATGGTTGACAAGAAGGAGGGTCGAAAATAGAGAAGGATCGCTAGGGTATCCCGGGAGTGCGTCACCCGTGTTTACCAAAGACAGTAAACCCCATGGGAAAGAAAAAGATCACTAAGGTGCCTCGGGGTCATGATGCCCGTACTTACCTGAAGAAGGCAAGTCCCTGAGGTCCCCTGATATAATCCCCAGGGGCAGGGTGCCCGGCTATACCCCCAGACGCTGGGTACCCATTTTAGTCGCCTTTTACGACATGCATGAGCTACAGTGAGACTATTCTGTCATCCCCGGTCACCACACGGGTCAAAAAAACAGAAACCAAATGATTCCTCCGTACGAAAGCAGTACGAATCTGACTCTCGAGTTGTAAGATGTTATCTATCGTGGATCTTCCCTTACGGAAGCCACTCTGAAACGGAGGAATGCATTGATCCTTTTCCAATTGATATACGAGACGGGCATTGACCATACGTTCAAGGGTCTTACAGAAGCAACTCGTCAGAGCGATAGGCCTATAGTGGAGAGGGTTTTTTCGATCCTTACCAGGCTTCAGAATAGGAATAACGATTGCTTCCTGCCACTGGCTAGGAAACACATGCTCCCTCCATATTCGATTGAATAGGTAAAGGAGACTGACAAGTGAATCCTCGCTCAAGTGGCGAAGCATATCGTATGTTATACCATCAGAGCCTGGACTGGTATTGTGAGCCAAGGACAGAGCCTTTCTCAATTCCCACATGTCAAAGTCACAGTTATAAGGGAGTGGTTGCCAACACTTGAAGTTGATAGGCGTCTGCTCAGTACGATTCTTAGTCGCTAAAAATGTAGAGCGTAAGAATCGGAGCTTGACTCACTAGCAAAAGAGTGGCGAATGACATTGGCCACTTCGACAGGTGAAGAATGCACAGCATTTGCAGTTTCCAGTATCGGGATGGAAAATTCCCGATACAGGGAGTTTGCAGCTTTTACCTTTCTCCATAACTGTTGACTTGTGGTAAACGATGTGATGGAAGAGACATACCTGATCCAAGATTCTCTCTGACTATGTCGCCTCACTCTGCGAGCAATCGCCCTTGCCCTTTTAAAGGCCATGAGATTTTCGGTTGCGGGATATCATCTGAAGATACCCCACAATTTCCTTTGCTCCCGGTAGGATGAGTTACATTCCTTATTCCACCATGGTTTACTCATCTTCCGCTTTGAATTTGTACTATTCGATATAGCTGCATCAGCAGCGTCCACGATAGAGGTAGTGACATTTCGGACAGAGCTATAAATATCCTGATCTAGAACCATTGTACCGGTAATAACTGCTAATCGTGTGAATAAATCCCAATCAGCCCGGTTGAAGCGGTAAGTGGGGGAACGTAATAGCACCCCACTACCATGAACCTGGGGGATCAGGAGAGGGAAATGATCACTATTACAGAGATCATTAAGAACTATAAGAGTAACTTTTTTCCTGTACAGGGGTACGGGAAGCGACTATACGTCGAGCCTCAGGGTACGGTACATTTTGAAGCGTTTTGACAGTAGCAATTTAGTATTAAGCACCTTACCATCTCACCTAATCGTTATCCTCCGAACACCACAAACTAGTTGGTCCTGCAAATTTTCTAAGATTTCCTGTTCCGACACATTTTTCAAGTCCGCAGAAGAAACGACGCCACGAGAGAAATTGAGATTGTTATGTGATGAGATGGAAACAGGGTATGGACCTAATGTCTTCATGGCCAAAACAAGCTCTGCTTGTTTGGCAGTATTAACCTCAATTAGTAAATCTCCAGAACGCAGTTTTTTAATATCCTTCACAGTTCCTACCATACCTTGTATCCCTTTTTGGATCAAAAAGGGCGATATGGTTGCAAAGGAGTCCTTTTCTCTTTTTATCACAAAAAACATTAAATTATTTAAATTTACATTTTTTAATGGCACATTTGTTGCTACCTCCATGGAGGTAGAAGGGTTTGATGGATCAAGGCCTCCATCAGGGCACAAAGAAGTTTTTGGATCCATGGGAGTTTTAAGAGGTTCACTCCAGTACGCCTCCACCCACCATAGGCCAACAAGGGGAGACAGCCCGCCGGTCATCTGGCAATTGCCAGGCTCGGAGTGGCACTGGAGTACAGTATTACAGCTTCGGGGTGTGGATCCGTCGGTTCACCCAAGGCACACCTAACTGCAATACTAACCAAACAGCAACGTCGTTGGGGTTCGAGAAGAACCCCTCAGAAGCGATCATCAGCCGATTGACAGGAGCGGGCTCACTCCTGCTCCCCGTCTACGGAGAAGCATGGGCCAAAGGGAACGCAACAGGATCCCCAGACTCCACTTTCCCCCGGCACGGGTCGCAGCACACGGCAAGCATGCGGGTCAGGTCAAGAAAAGAACTTGATCCGACGTTGATGATAATAAAAGAAATTTTTATTTTAAAAACCCCAACAGAATAAATATAAAAGTAAATACAGAAAGTAAAGAACAAAAAGAAACGAACACAAAATAACCGCAAAATCAACCCCAAACAGAAATAAAAAGAACTACACTGGAAATCTGCAAAAAAATATTTAACTAAACATAGATTTTTTTTGTCTTTCTTTCTTTTCAGTTTTATTTTCCACTTGGGTATCTCGGGTACATAGCCTCCCGTACTCACCCGCAGGCGAGCCCCTGAGAGGAAGAAGGGGGGGGGAAGATGTCAATTAGACAAGGAGGGTCGAAAATAAGAGAAGGATCGCTAGGGCATACCGGGGACGCGTCACCCGCGTTTACCAAAGGCAGTAAACCCCATGAGAAAGAAAAAGATCACTCAGGTCCCTCGGGTTCGTGAAGCCCGTACTTACCTGAAGTAGGTAAGCCCCTGAGGGCAGAATTTAATCCAGATTGGATTAAGAGGCATCTGACCATTTCAACTACAGTACGATTTGCTCTTTCTGCAACTCCGTTTTGCTGAGGGGTCATAACAACAGATTTTTCTCTTCGGATGTCTTGTTCTTTAAGGAAAGTTTCGAATTCTGATCCATTATCGATTTGAAGTGTTTTAATTTTCTTCCCTGTTTGATTTTCAATTAAAGCTTTATAGTTCATGAAGGCTTTTTTTTTTAAACTCATCTTTAGTTCTCAAGAAATTTATTACTTCATATCTTGATTTATCATCAGTGAAAGTAACAAAATAATACGAACCTGCTAGTGACGGTACTCGCATAGATCCACAGACGCCAGAATGTACAAGTTCCAAAAGATTTTTACTTTTGAATTTAGATTCTTTTGAAAAAGGGGCAACAGTCTGTTTTGACTGGTTGCAGATTTTACAGTCTTTTATATCTAAATGTAATCCTCGCCCCATTCTTTCAGTCTTTAATTTCCTTAGGTCACTTTCATTTAAATGTCCAAATTTTTGATGCCATTTTTGAAATTCAGTGACGATAGTTGCCGTTTCAATTTTCGGTTTCTCGTAGTATAAATCTCCTTTGCGGATCGCTGTCATCAGAACAGTTCCGTTGGATTCAATTACTTTTGCTTCTTTTTCGGATAAAATAACGGATCGATTGTTCATTGTGGCTTTAGATATTGACATTAAGTTGCATTTTAATTCCGGCACACATTAACATTCTTCAGAAGATTTTTTCGGAGCTCACATGGCGTGGCGCAATCTATTTTATGTTGGGGGAGTTTAGTTTGTATTTATGTCGCACTAGAAGTAACACGAGGGCTATTGGCGACGGACCTCGTAATTTTGAACCGCGGTCAAGTGACGAAGACAACACTTGAGCTGGTACCCCCCTCTTCTAACTTCCACACCACGCCAAAGAGAGGACTTTGAGCCCCAACAAATTTAACGTGCATTAACCCCGGCTACAAGGCTCGAACCCGCGACTGAACAAAAACCGCCGGCCACGAATCCGAAACCATGACCACTATGGTTCCGGGGCCACCTTTATGTCGAGGGAAGGGAAAGAAAATATGCATTGAGAACCAACATAAAGCTTAAAATTATTTAAATATAAAAACATATTTATAATATTGTACATTTACTGAATTGTTTAAAAGTACGAGTTACAAATGTTGTAAATGTTACATTAATATATATCGCAAATAATTGCTTAAAAATTTTACATTTTAGAAACTAATATTTGTAATATTTTATCATTCGCTTAAGTGTTGCCGAAAAATTTGGCGCATCGGAACTCATGTCAAAAATCTGTCATCCTTGAGCCCCCACAATCAATCGTATTACTTTTAATTTTTTCCGAGTGCTTCGCTGATATGTGGAAGGAGCTGCACGTATATTCTTTCAAAAAATATTTCTATTCAAATTCTGATGGCGATACTTTTTGGAAAACCTTTCATTGTTCTAGCACAGTGGTTCCTAATAATTTTCGCCTCGAGTAGTAACAGATACAAAAATAAGAAATTTGATAGAATACTTATTTTCCATGTTGCGTGAGTGAATGTAAAATTTACTGGCGCAAGAGCCAGATATGGATATGCTGCACTAAACAAAATTAAACTGTGGTCTGGACGTGAAAAAATTGGTTAAAAGGGAGGGTTGAAAATAGAGAAAGATCGCTGGGATATCATGGGGAACATCACCGTGTTTACCAAAGACAGCAATCTCCGAGGTCTCCTGATATAATCCCCAAGGGCAGGGTGCCGGCTGTACCATGAGCTACAATGGGACTATTCTGTCATTCCCGGTCACTACACGGGTCATTTTCCATGTTGCACAGCAGTTCATATCAAGAAACGTTCTTAATTAAGCATACGTTAAATTTGAAAAATTCTAACTGGAATATCTGCTGTTGCTTAATTAGAAAGAAATTACAAGTTTAGTTCAACGTCTTACAACATTTATCCTTAAGATAAGCATATGTTGAAAATCCTTTTTTGCAAACATGGTGTGCAAAAGCCAACTTTATAAATACAATTTTTTTTCGCAGTAATAATCTGAGCCATAATGCAATTAGTGTTGTTTCAAAAATAGCTTTTAGAGAACTATTACAAGATAACGAGTAAAATTTTTAGGTCTCTGAATTCCTTGAAAAGGATTGTGTATCCTTTCGTTTAGGATACATGTATTGAACCTTATAGGGAAAATAGTCACCGCAAGTTCATTGAAGGGTATTTCAGATGTTCACTAATATCCAATTTAATGTTTCAAGTGCAATAGAATTCTGATAAAATGCCAAGTTCTCTCATTCTTCAGGAGATCGGTCAAGTGGCGACACCAGAGCAGGCAATCCAGGACTTACGGCACCAACAGACTTAACATGTATCAGCCCTGGCTCATTTTATGCATTGCTATCCAATCAAGAACAGACTATCAAGTCGAAAAATGAACGAAGACATCCGTCTCAACTCCTTCAATGGCTAATACTACGTCTGATATCTTGGTACAATAATCGTCGTATTAAATAACTTTTCATTTTATAATTTTTACCTTATTACAAGTACAGTAAAATATGTATGTAAATTTATCATTTTAGTTTTTTTACATTAGCCCAAGGGTATTTAATTGTTTTGACAAGAAGCACTTTGTAGAAGTGGGCTTGTGGTTGCCCCCATATCTTTTAAATTTATTGCAACTTAACATTTCAGAAAAAGTATAAATTGTATCAAAAATCAATATAAAAAGAATGAGTTATATTCAATTAATTTTTTGTGCTAACTTCATATACATAGCTGTAAGCTCATTTACATCTCATGAAACCGATTTTATAATTATATTTTTACCTAATCACACCTTTCTACAATTTTTTCTTTTTAAAAGCATGACTGAAAATACTTGGTTGAAATTCTTATGACAACCAGAAAATTAATGTCAATACTTACTCTTGACAATTATCAAATTAAGAACTTTTTAGCAGAAAGTCAACTGTCATGGCATTAAATATTTTTTTACGGTGTAGTCCAATTTGCAGCTCTTTAAAATTTTGGAAATCAGTTAAAAATGAACATCCAGGCTAATTTTTTGTTCAAAACCAAAGTTTAATCATTGCTTCATACAAATCCACATCATTGATCACCCTCTCTGGATTGGGGATGTTTAGAATTGCAAAAATAAATTCTTTAACCCCTTACGAGTGTTGCATGAATAAGTGTTTTTTAATTGAACAAAGCAGCAATATTCAATAGATGCATCTATTTGTACACAAACATTTCCAGATGCAACTTGAAAACATTCATGTATTGTTTCAAGACACTTATTCTCTTCAACATTTTAACTAAATTTATATATTTTGCATTACTGCCAAATCATGCAACAATTTGATCAGAAAATTAAAAATTTTTTAAGGCCATATATAATTGGGATGAATCGGCTGTTCTTGACAGCAATTTAAATGCAAAACAGATGTATGTACAGAATAAAATACTTTGAATTTTTAAGCGTAATCTTCTATAACATAAGATTAAGTTTCTTGGGAAATACTTTGCCTTCAGTTTTAGAATTACAATACATTTTGTTTTGAACAGGCTTTTTTAAAGTCACTAAATTTTAGATGAATGACGGTCTCATTATGGAAAGCATTTGAGGTAAAAAAAAAAAAAAAAACAGCATTCACATTCAATAGTATTGATTGGCAAAATGGAAGTTAGCTAATTGTCAAACTTAAAAATAAAATTACAAGATGCATAGAATGTTGCTGTAATTGAAAGGGCAAGTAGTATTAATCTACAATCTGAATTGCACCAGATTCATAACCCTAGAAAGTATAAATCTTACTTTCCAACGAAATCTTTCATAGAAACAAAAATCAGAAGGGCTTAGATCTACGACCCAATTCAGAGTAAAGGGACAATTCTACCTTTCTTCAGTCACTGCTTAATGAAGAGATAAAATTTGTTCAGATTTTCTTCATTGAAGAAAACATACAGAAGTTCACCAACTCCAATACTCTAATCATTGAACAGTATATTTGTTCTGTCTGCAACAATTGCTCCATATATATATTAATTTGATCAAAACTACAATGGAGCCATATACCAAGAAATTACCAATTTAGTTTGTAACATCACACAAGAACCAACAGTTATCGGCAATAGACCTTGCAATTCTAAACACCTGATACAACTTGCCTAAAGTGACGACACCTGAACTGGCACACCCCTCCAATTTCCACGCCAAAGTAACGTGCTTCAGCCCCAGCTTTACGGCGGGTCTTTAGTGGCCAAGTTTCAAACCCTTGACTCAACGAAAACCACTGGCCACAAGACTGAAACCAGAACCACTAGGCTACTGTGCACACAAGAAATTACCAAATAGCCCCAAAAAGTATCTAGAGAGACACCCAATTCACCAACAATTAATGATACTGCAGTTGTAATTGTGGGAAATAAATTTGAAAGCCACAATATTGCTATCTAGAAAAGAAATGACCCCATAGACTAAAGTACGTCTGATGCCTTTTAACACCCAATCATCTATGAAGACATGATTAAAATGTTGGGATTCTTGAAGCCAATTCAATTACTAACAACCCACTATCAGGAAACTACTACACTGTCATAATATGACAACCATAACTTTTTAATGTCACAATATAGAAAATAAAGGGCTACTGCAAAATTTCTATTACTTTTCCAACTAAAAGAACCTCGGAAAGGTCAAACTTTTAACACCACAGGAGACATGTTTCTCCTATTGGAATAAAGGTCTTGAAACACTGCAACAAAACTGCTATTCTTTCAGTTTTGATATACTTGAAGTTAGTTTGAGGCAGAGAAATGAAACATATATGAAGGTGTAAAATTTTATTTTGCACTGAACAGATGTTAATCAAAGAGTCCAAAACCCATGTCATCATCTGATTCATCAGGTTCTTCCTCCTTTTTAGGTGCTTCTTTCTTGGCTTCACCACCACTACTGGCAACAGGAGTAGCAGCAGCTGCTGCTGCTGCAAACTTAGACGGATCTTTCAAATATTCTTTTGCCTAAAAAATTTTTTAAGTGAAATTAATACACAACACATTCATAATCAGTAACTGATACATATTTCATACTGAATCAATGTACTGCTAACAATGTGAATTGTGAAAGTAAGTATAACATACAAAAGCTCATTAAAATATATTTATATATTTTTATTCAATTTTGTTCCATATTCCAGCTTATAAACAAACTATAGAACATGTTCTCTTAAAAAACAACCAGAGTTAAATATTAGAAGAACTTAAGATAAATCCATCAACAAAAAATAAACATGTTATAACCATGGTGTAGAGATCTATATTGGCATATATTTTTCTTTGACCTTATTAACAAAGATAGAATGAACAAAATTACATTAGTATTTTCAATCCTATTATAACAAAGATTGTTTGCAATTTATGTTGCTAATAAATTTTAAAAAAATCTAATAATTACATATTTAACATTCTAATACTCATAATTCTATATAAAACTTAATCAAAATATCTACATCTTTAATCCATATATATATATATAACTGTTTTTAAAATACTCACCATTTCAGCTTCCTTAAATGTTATATCAGTTTCCACAGCAATAGCAATAAGATTTTTCAATCCATTAACAACAGAGTGAGGGACTGATGCCACTGTCGGATAACCAATTTCTAAAGAAACTGCAGCAACATTCATTACCCCCTACAGTAAAAATAATTAACATTTAATTTTTAATATTTAATAACTATCACTGCACAGTTATGTCATTGCCAGATAAAGAAACTTTTATTTTTCATGAAAAAATATTTCACCTCCATGAATTTTGCTCGCAAGTCTTCATTTGTTATGTCCAAGATTTCTGGGGAGAATATAGTACCAGAATCATATACTTGTCTAATTTTTAACCCATATGTAAATGGAGACACATTTAACATATTCAGAAGAGTGGCTTCAGATGCTCCAACCCTGTCATCCTTCTTAATCAAGTGAATTTCATTCTAAAAAGAAAATTTATGTAACAATTCAGTACAATAACTTATTAAATACATGCAAAGAACACAACCATGAAACTTATTTGAATGACTTGGGAAGCTATTTCAAACCAGGAAAAATTAACATTACAGCACTTAAGTGGCAGTAGCTTATTCACAACTAGTAAATTAATTACTTGTAAGTATTATGATGGAAATTTTATTAGCCCAATAAAATCTAAATTAAAAATCAAATTTTTAAAAAATTCCCCACTTGCTAATGATAACACAATATACATTATATAAAACTTAATGTACTAAATGCACCAATAATACTAGTACATAGACTTCCTTTTATAAAGTCGCACTAGATCAACACTTGCACCTCGATCACACGAGGATTTGGGACGATGGATTTAAAGTGCAACAGCTCTACTACATGTCTTTAGTGGCATCAAGGCTTGAACTGCAGCTACACCAGTACATTGCACACATACTCAGTGATCAAATGCATACAACACAAAATGGTATACATGACAAAAAAAACTTATTCATTATCAAGCATTTTGCAAAGCACAATCTGTGGGAAATGTGGGCAAAGAAAAACTAATAGGGAAAGGCACCAAAACAATTCCGCAAGGAATAAAATCTATACCTAATTCATAAACAAGAAAATATCACTAGTCACCATTAAAAATATTTCCCAGGAGTCTCATAATGCCCATTCTGTATTTTACTTCAGTTAACAGCTATTAATACAGTCCTACATATATTTGTCTACGATACTGTGAACTCTTCTTCAAGTACCTCCAAAACCACAAATAAACTACAGATGCAAATCATTGCCTACCCTTATACATATAAAAAGAGCTACTACATTGACATATTGCAGAAATGGAAGTACATCTTCTTTGATATCTCAGAACAAATGTTCAACATTAAACACAGGCACCTGAAGAGTTGCAGGCTATAACTCAATGCTCAGTGTCACTCAGACGCAAATTACATCATCACAGA
>BMAW01036674.1:299870-315924 GCA_019974015.1 Nephila pilipes
ATCATAGCCCAATGCTCGTAATCTCATCAGTAGCAATTCGGGAGGAAAATCTTTAATTTAAAAGCACTGCAGTGCCTATTTAACAGATAGCTTAAGTCTTGGTAAGATTTATTTTCAAAAAATAAGAACGTAATTATTCATACTCAGAAACTAGAAACAATATTTAGTTTTAATACAAATCAATATACTCCAACCTCACCTTATCCAACACATAGCATGAATGTAATATTAAAATTATGATATAATTTTAATAAATAAAACTGGAAGCAAACATTTCCAATAGAAATCAATACTCATATTTTAAATAGAAATAAAAATTTAAAAAAAACTATTTATAGGGATGGAATATATACTGCTTCCATCCACAACTGTTATGCAATTGCAGAGTTTTTGCTCTATGATACAGTAGAATGTAATGTTAAACATATTGAAATAGCTCCAGTACAAGTGAAGCAGGCTACAGATGGGAATCTGCTGCCCACAACACCTTATTACATATTACAATAGCAAAAAAAAAAAAAAAAAAAAAAAGTCAAGTTCAAAGTGAAAACGACCCTTTCATGAGGATTTAACACTAATGGGAACAAATGCAGATTCAGATACTGATTTTCATTTACAAGGAAAACAAAAAGCCTTTCTTTATTATAAAATTACCATTTGCTACATGAGTCACATACATAAAAAAAATGATACATGATAAAAACAAGTTTATTAGCAGTAGGAAAGTTTTATAGTATTCTTTAGGAAACAGTAAATCTGACATCATACTACATATTAATATACCTCCACAAAAATCAAACATATAAAAAATATTACATCAACTATTTGTATTTCATTCTGTAATCCCAAAATGTAAAAATTTTTTCAAAAAGTTTAGCTTATACAAAGGATATTTAACTAAAAACACTAAATGTACATGGACTTAGAAAGGTAATACCTCATTCAATTCCATAACACAGAAAAGAAATACGAGCTCCTCATCATTGATTTAAATGATGAAAGTATTGAGAATAGAAACTAAAAATGTTATTAACATAAAAACAGTCAGAATCTTAATTTTACCATAACCCAATACTTGTAGCTTCATCAAATAACAAGTTTAAGTAGATCCAGAGCCAATTTCAAGCTCTTGTACAGTGTAACTGTTCTATGAAAATGGTATTACCTATATTCTGTAAACTTTAAAGCAATTAAAAAAGACAGGAAAATTTAAATGACTCCTATTAGAACTAATTCATAAAATCTCCCAGTCAAAATTAGAAATAATTACTAAATCCAACCCTATAAAAAATACTAAATTATCCTGAGATATATTCACATCAAATAAGTTTCTAAAGCAATAAATTTACATGTACAACATAATTCTGTACACATAACTGATGCAAATATTAATATACACAATAATTCTAATAAACAAGAAAATTTTACACTCCTTGTACTTTTTGAAATAATGAATACATTAATATAAACAATTTAGGAAGGAAATTTTTTATTACTCTCATTACAAATTAAAAAGAAAATTAAATCACCTTAGCTTGGAATTTAAAATGTACATTTTACTTGTGGTATCCAAAATACTATATATGGAGAAATTTGAATTTTGCAACACTCACAATCAATGCAAGTTCACACAGCAAGTACATCACGTCTATTTTTAAATCTCAAAAATTCTGCTGGGGTAAATTGAGCCTCTATTTTATGGTACCAAAAAAATTAGTTGGCAATATAGTAATCCTCATTTCTCAAAAATAGCACATAGTCAGTATAAATGACAACCCTAAATTTTTTTTATCATGGCTGATGGATATGAATAGTGCTTAAGAAGGAAAGGATATTTGATTTGTAGGCATAATAGCTGTAACATTCTTTGAGTAATGAGAATTCAGTTTGGATGGGCATATGAAGGAGTTTGTTATGAATGAAATGAAGTCAATTTGTGGTAGGAGACAGCCACTAAGATATATACACTTTATACTTAAGGATCTTGCAGAAAAATAAGCAAGTAAACAATTTTAATATTACAGAGTTACTTGTCAATTTGGCAATTTTCAAAATCATGTTCTGGGTGGAAGCCAAACTGTACTTTTATTAAAAAAAAATCATTAATAAATTTATAGTTCTCACATGAAATATAAATCACACATTTAAAAAATCTGGAAAACTTGAAACTGGACATGTTCATATAAATATAATTCCATGTTTTCCAAGATAAAACAAACATTTAATCTAGATTAATCAAACATTTTTGCAATGCTTTTCCTCAAAAATGTTTTAGCAAATACTTACCAATATTTCAATAGTTCCCTTGGAAATCTTGGTTGGGATCTGTAAGGCTTGGAAGAAAGATGTTTTCTCTGGACCTAACCCTGTATTTTGAGGTGGAAGGATTACATCACAAGGGGCAACAGCTCCTGCACGAGCAGGTGCCTTTACTTTATTATCCATAATCCTGCCTCTGATGTCGACCAAATCTTCTTTGGTAAAGACAAAGCCTACATTGCCTTTTATATGAGGAATGATCCTTTTCAAATAAAAACAAAACATTACAAAAGAGAACAAATTATAGAAACATCATTGTGCTCAGACAGCCTTAAGGCAAGTAGAATCATAATTCTACACCCAGAGTGTCAGTGGGTTCTGCTATTTCTAGCTCTGACAGGATGTAGTTTTCATTCAATCTTTTATCATCACAGCACAAAAATCCATTATACTAAATGAAAATTTAATTTTGCAAGAACTATTCAAGAAAACTAGCAATGCAGAATTTACAAAAGAAGCTAAGAAAATTTGTATCAAATTCGAAGCAAGCAAAGTAATACAACTAAAAAAATTACATATTAAACAAGAATGCCTAATTTACACAGTAGACAACAGATTTAAAGTGAACATTTGCATATAAAATCAATAAAACAAAATGCTAAGCAGAATTTAGTCAAAATCCTATTTTAGTATACTGCTAAGAACAACCTTCAAACAATACCATCTATTTCAAATAGAAATAAGATGGTATTTGATATGCAACAAAAAAGTGGCATTTAGCAAAAAAAAAAAATATGTAAATAACATTTAAAACAGAAAGAAAAAAACAGCACTTTTGAAATGCATTTTGGCTCCCATCATAGGAACAATTTTAGAAAACACCAAATTTGTGAGTTTTTATGGAGAGGTTTGGTTTGGTTTTGTCACACTAGAAGCCACACAAGGGCTATTGGTGGTTTTCAGTCTAGATCAAGCAATGAGGATGATACCCGAGCTGGCACCCTCTTCATAACTTCCACACGAACGGAAGAACTTTGGGTCACGACAGATTTAACATCCATGAGTACTCGGCTACACAACGGGTCTTTGTGGCATCAAAAAGCTCAAACCCACAACTCAACGAAAACCGCTACCCGGGAGTTTTGTGGAGTAACATTAATTTGGCAAAATTTTAATCGAAAGAACATAATTTCTTACTAACCTATTCTTTACATCCTATTTCTTATTAACTATATAGATCCTTAGTATAAAATGAACAGATCTTACAAATTTTCCTCTTTCAACCACAACCTAATTTTCATTTCAATCATAACTCATTTATATGACCATCAAAACCAGAATCTCGCTTCTTAATGAACATCTTTTGTAAAAAAATCTCTTTTGACAAAGCACAGGTCAAATTTCCTCGTTTCATTCATTACATGAAAAGAAATAGCATTTCTTTCGGCAAAGCATTAAACATAATTCCTCCTTTCATTCTGCAACAGACTTTAAATTCATCAGATCTTAATTTCAATCATAATAAATTCAACGATCATACAAAATCAAACACGCATAACTCTTAATCATACACATCAAAAAGATATCTTGACGAAACAAGAGTTTCTCTATTCTTAGGGTTACCATCGACTTTGTCCTTTAGCAACTTATAGCCAACAAGTTTCGCCCTTAAGAGTGGGAGCTCAAATGCAGTCGCAGATGCAAAAAAATTCGTTGACAAGCAGTATACTAAAATAGGATGCACTCCAAAAATTAAAACTATTTACACTGGATGAAATACTTATGGTCACAAAATCCGATTACAAGAAATGAAATAATTATGGAATATAATTCCATAAAATATTTGACAGAATAACATGTAAAATATTAATGCCTCAGATAACTGCTTTGAATACTTATAAACATGCTGAATATGTGACCTGTATTGACTGAATTTCAATCGACAATACTAAAATCAGAATTAGTTCCAGAAAAATGAATTGGCATTATGTTTGAACCAGGGAGCCGAAAATAAATCTTTCAGTAGTGGATACAATGAGAAGTGCATGTGAACATTTAGCACGGTCTGATTCACAACAGAATTCTTTAGTCCTTTTTCAACCACAAGAGAAAATATGTATTTACTTTAAACAGTTCATTATATCTCAAGAATTTATTGAGAGATGGATTGAAAGGGATAAAATGTGTACTCAATGCTCATCTGATATTAGTTCTCAAAAAATTTTACTTTTGAGGTTACATAAAGCACAGCATTTGTAACCTCTTCCAAGATATTAACTTCAAATTACAGATGCTGTATTTAGTGTAACAGCTAAACAATAGGACAGTATGTGGGAAGAATTTGAATACCTTCTAAATTCTTTGAGGTTTTTTAAGGGTGTTCATATTGCATTTTACTGGTTTTAATAAGAACTAAAGTCTTATCAATTTCAAAACAACCATATGCCAAATTTTAATAGGATTTCTTTAGAATATTTTTTGCAATCAGCAAAAGACTGACCAAAATTCCTGTCATTAGCTCAGAAAATTTTTTCATATTCATTAAATTTCTAGAAAATATTGAACAATAAATAATAATTCATTTACAAAACTGCTTACTTTTCAAGAGCAGGGTTATTTTCCAGGTGCCCTCGAATAGCTTTTCGGATCATGGTGTTCTTGCCCATAAGCAAGACAGCATGCTTCCTAAGAGATAGACGGATCTGTTGCATTTGCCTGGATCCGACATTGTCCACTCCAACAATAAAGCATTTAGGATACTCATCAACAAGTTGCTGAAGAGAAAAACATTTTTCATCAAGTTTGATAACACTAGCATACATTTCTTAAAAATTAACCTATAAAACACCAATTAAAAAATTAACTTTTTGTGATTGAAGTACAGTAACAGGTACCCCTTCGCAACTCTGATGCAAAGTCACCAAACTTGTATACCATATGCAGTGACGTCATGAAGACATAGCAAATGAAAAGCTAATCAAATGAGGGTTGGAATGCAGTTTAACGTAACCACCCCTTGGCGACAGGAATTGTTTGGCGATATTTTGCCAATGGCTACCGTGCTTTCTTTAAGGCACATGATACATGATTTTTAGTAAGGAGCTTCTTTTTTTTATATATTTATACCTTTCTCTGATCATGTTTTTTTTTCACTTTTGTTGCATTCGCTAGGGCTACCTTTTCGAATTTGCCACACGAATACGGATTCCGGATCACCTGTTTTTTTTTTTTCGTTATACAATCCTCTGATCATGTTTTTTTCACTATTGCTGCTTTCACCGGGGTTACTCTTTCGAATTTGCCACAATTATCGGAATTACAGTCATCCATCTCCCCCCCCCCTTCAGACTGGATTACTTTTTTCCAGGATTCATTACACATGTGCAATCTCTCAGGCAACTGTTTCAGATGGTTTTTTTTTCTTTTAGCCAATCACACAGTACCTTTTTGAGTCTCCGTTTCTAAACCAAAACTATTTTTCTTTTTTAATCTTAACCAATCAGGGTTTAATCTTTTGGCCTTTCCGTTGTTGAGTGCCGACTTCTCAGAATTTCTAGAATATTCTTTGTCCATTATTTCGGTGTACTAGTTGTGCTGTTCAGTCGATTATTAATTTTGCTGTGTTTTTGTGCTTTTGCGTTTTACGTTCTTAACATTTTTTTTATTCAAATTCTCCTGCTTGGTTAATATTGTTTCTGCGTTTTTTACCTTACCATCAATCATTTATTCCACGTTTATTCTGCCAATCCCAGTTTCTTTGTCGAGGGAGAATTTGATTCTTACATGGGTTAATACATGGAGACGGAGACACAATCATTCTATTCAGGATGAAACCTACAAGGAATTTTTGAAAACCGATATTCCTGTGTACCCGCTGGAAAATCGAGACAACCCTGAAAATTAGGAGAGTCAAAAAATTCCTACTTTTAAGCTTTGAGGGACTACAGGCTCCACCATAAAAATCGCCAAGTTTAGCGATTTTTCAAACTCGCCATGTGGTTACACTATACTGCATTTTCACCCAAATGAGTATGGAATCGATCAGAGGAATCACATATAAAACATTATCGACTTAAGATATTACATTAACGAATATTTTAAGATAAACATTAACAAATCACATATAAACATTTACAATTAACTGTTGAGTACGTAAGATCAACAAATTTATAAAAAATAAAAACTTCCTTATGAATAAACTTTTTGTGGAGTGTAAATAGAAGGAGCATAACTTGTCTCAATGGTTGTATTAGTTACATATTCTTTGATACTAAATAAGTATTGGACATCGAAATGCCACATTTGTATAGAATAAGATATCTCTTATCAAGATATTGTATAACATATTGCTTATCAAAATATCTTATTCTTGACACATATTCACATGTTTCATCACTCACAAAATTTATGCTCAAGTATGCAGACTGTTGAAACATATTGCAAATTCAAGGGTTCAGAAAATCTACACAAACTGCAACGAGGATTTTGATGAAAAAAAAATCAAGTGAAAATTTGTATGGCCTCAAGTGTGTTAAATTAAAATGCAATGGTCCTGTGCAGACGAGGGTTTAAATTCACCTGCAGCAATTAAAAGTCAACAAAAAGAATTAGGACCAAGAAACTAAATTTTATAGACAAGCTAAAATATTCTAAAACCACTATTTGCAGTTACAAAAGAATACAAAGTACAGATATGACAGCCTTTTACCACTGCTGTTCCAATAATAAATGCATTTTATGCAAGGTCCACTAGAAATTGACATAAATGTAAATTCTAAAAAGCGTATGCATTAGGTAAAACATTACCCAACAAGCTCAATGGATTTCTTTAAATTTCAAATTTAACCATTTACAAGAAATTGAGAGAACAAAAATGAAATTGTGCATGTCAAGGCACAAATTACCAATAAAAACTCCAATAGTGTTTCATAAATATTCAGAAATAAAAATTTCTCAACCTTTTTCTACAAATTAAATTTTGACTACAAAACTTTTGTGCCTACCTAGCACATTACTTATATCAAAGACTTTACCTATCTCAATATTAGAGAAAAGGATGCACTCAGTAAAAAAAAAAAAAAAACCTATAGCTACACTAAAAAAAAAATCCAACATATCAGCCTGGTGAATTGAATTATATGTTGCAAAAGTTAAAATTACGGTAAGTCTTATCTTAGCATACTGCTTTGCGCAATTTTTAAAATTGCACCAATTTCAAACTCAATGCAGTTTCAATAAGAAACATTTTTAATAATTGTTTAATTTAAGAAAATAAGATGATTTTGTCAGATGACAAAATAAAACGTGAAAAAGTTGCATCTCGAAAAAAGAGTAAATAGCACAAAAACACTTAAAAACAAATTTTAAAAAAAGTGCGATTTCCAAACTCTGCGCCATTTCGAACAGAAAACAGGATGTTTTAATGACAATTTCTAAGGATTACAATCAAACATAAAGACATGAAAATGAATTCTATAAAACATTAACATGAATTCTATAAAAAATTACTAAAAATATCCATAAAAGAATAAGCCTGCTTGGATTTAAAAACCGCTTTTGGACTTCAGATAATTTGAAAAAAATTTCATATGCTTCGTATAAAGGAAATCAAGACCATTTAATTAGAAATTTTTTTATTTAGTTAGTAGCTTCTTTAACCACATTTCAGTTAAAACACAATAAATTTCCTCTGCAATCAACCAATTTATCCAAAAAGTACAGTTTGCATTAAAATTTAACTCTTTTAAAAAAATTATTTACTTTTCCTATTAACAGATAAAAAATCTTCCAAAATTTAAAAAAAATATGGGTCATGAAATAGGCAGTCAACTTCAATGCAGTTCTATTGTTTAAGTAAATGCCCTAACTTCAGTTAATATGATTCACATTTGATGCCTTCAATAGGTACTTTTCTGGACATTTTATTTCTACAGTAACCCAGATTTTTTAGATCGAGAACTGGGTAACGTCCAAAAAAATCCAAACTCTGTGAGATCATATGTATTTGTACATTATCAATTTCAGATTGGCACCATATTAATTTCTCAGAACTCCATTACCACCACATTTTTACAACAGAGAAACTAAGAGTAAAACTTCATGATGATATATAGTCAGAATGTGAATATAAAATGATTTGATATTAAGTTGTATTTGCTCTTATTGCAACACACTTTAAAATACATAAAATATAAACTCAATGATAGGTTTCTGTTACACATACCACTAATTTAAGGAAATAGTTGCTTTTCCAGGTAGCTCGGTCCTCCCTGCCCATCTTGGTAGTACAAGGATCTGTTTTACAAGTTTTAAGGACTACAAGGATATAAAACATACAGATATTAAATATGCATCATTACTGATTAATTTTAAATTGCAGAAAAGTTTCACGTTTACTCAAAACTAACCTCAAAAGATACTAAATTATAATTACTTTAATCATAAAAAAAACTAAATTAAATACTATATTAAGGAAATAATCTTATGTAATACTATATAAGGAAATAATCTTATCATTTCATTTATCCAATTTAATTAAATTGTACAGTAGTTGAATTCATTACAAACAATCGATTACATTTAATTTTTAGTTTCATCATTATAGAGAACTTTTTTAATTGAGAGAAGACTACATCATAGTTGCTAACAATTGTAGTTGAATACCACCATAAAAGAAAAAATGATTAATGCAAATTGCAACACCAAACACATCGTCTATCTTGCATAATTCTTCATCTTTAATCTTAAATAGATTTAAAAATATACTTTGATCAAACAGTCGTCAGCAGAATTAGTATGTCGTTAAATCGTTACGTCTCAGTTTAACAAAATTACCCATAAAAATACTAGATTTTACTATACACTGAGATGTAATCTATTCCAAATAATTTAGTCACGTCAAATTGAAACTTTAAACCATCAAGTTTCATATCAAACGTGGGTTTTCATATTAAACCTATGCCATAGCCAATTTTTAAGACTTAGAATAAGAAATCCTATCAATTTTAATGTAAAAATAGTTAAAACAAATTTAATTAAATTCCAACCGAATTCAATTCAAAAGAAAAACATTTTAATAAAAATTGAAGTAAAAAGGATTAATTAAGATTTTTCATAAGCAAACTTACCCGAAAAATTACAGCAATATTATCTGCCTTCCACTAAAGACTGTTCATGCGTTATTGGTTGTTCATTTCATTTCATTTTACGTTAAATATTTTTACGGTTCTGGTTATTTCCAAAACGATGGGTTTAGTTTTTTTTTTTATTTAAAAAAATTGGACTTTCATTGCAATTCATATGAAAATAAAAACTAATCTAATTCACTATTGCATTTTCATGAATATAAATAATAAGATCGATAATTTTTTTTCGGAGGGTTTTACTTTACGAGGTTGAAGATTTTTCCCTGTCAAATACTAATTTCTAATTAAAGGCTGATCGCCAAAGGGTTGTCCTTGGGAGAAATCAGTTTGTACCAACCGTGCGCAAGACGATCTGCGGGAAAAACTTTCTACATAGTAATACACTATTTTTTCTGGACATTTACCATTTTTCAAACCGTCTTTTTTCTGAAAAGTGTTGTCATGTAAACTGCGCTCCAGCCATCTTCTTGTTCTTTATATGAGAGCTTCCTTTGCTATTTTAAATAAGGTACTATTAAAATGAACCGTTCAAAAATATTTTTAAAAAAATACTTACCAATTTGAAGAAGCAAAATGAATGGTTATGTATTAGTAAATGGAAATTAGATTTAGTTATTAGTTTTTTTTTTTTTTTTTTTTTTTTTTTTTTTTTTTTTTTTTTTGTTCGTACTGAAGATCATTCTTGTATACTTCGAAATGATCAAATTCCTTTTCTAAGTTTTGTTTAATTGTACGGAATTTACTCACAACTGAATCTTTCGTACACTTTTTTTAAGGAAACATTAAAATTAACAACTATATAACATGTTTACCAAAAGAATCTTATTAGTGAATAGCTTTGGAATTTGTTTGTTGTTCCAGATAATGAAATCCTTCGAGCGAAGATGTTGAAAATAAATGTAGCTTATAAAAAATCTAGAAATTATTTGCAGATAGAATTTTCAAAATAGACAACTATGAAGTGTTTTATCTTATGGAAATGTAATTAAGCAATATTTTATTACACAGAGAAGCAGTTATCTTACGAATGAAAAAAAAAAAGGCTAGGTGGGTTCTAAATTTACCGCATGTTAACGTATAAAAATTTTAAAATTCGTTTTTTTAACAAATTAAATATATTTTAATTTTTTTCCTAAATGTTGAGATTTATGTTTTCAATAAACGAACTCCATTAGAAACTACTCCAATATTTAAAAAGGTTTCTTTCTTTTTTTTATTGTATCAAATTAAAAATTATTGGAAAAATACTCATTTCTCTTATGTGTGTCTCTATAGAATAAATTACATGAACATTTTTTTCCAAAAAAAGTCATATGGTTAACCCTCTCGCTGCGTATTTTTTTTATCAAAATAGGTTCAAAAATTGCGTATTTTTTTTATTACATATTTCAAATCTACATATATTTTAGACTTAAAATATACAAAAATTTTTTGTAAAAGAGTTTTTTTTCTATATAGAATTAGATCATAGAAAAAAGTTGTCAGAATATTGAAATTGAAGAATAATGATAAAAAAGCAAAATTTTGAAAATCAATTTTGGTTAAATTATGATTTATTTTATAAAATACAAAGGTAAAAAGTATATACTAATGAAAATATGGAAAATACTTACAAAACATTTATTAGAAATGAAGTTTTGTATGATAAACTTCGAAACAAGGCTCGAGGCAAAGTCCGACCTCGCAATCTTTGCACCAAATTCGCGTTTCTTTTCGAATTTTTTTTCCGCTTTCAGTTTTTTTTGAACAACAGACAGCACACTGTCTACGAGGCTCTTTCTTGATGGGATTTGGGGGTATATGGCTAGCAAAATGTCGAGCAGTTAGCCTTATGGGATTGAGAGTTGAACTACATCTGCTAGAGTGAACACTGGAATTTCTATCTGAATACTTCTGAATGCTTAGTTCAATAATTTGCAAACGGAAATCTAGAAGCGTTATATTTTGTAATGGGTTATCCTTTTTATAAAGGATATAAGCATTCCACAGTGATTGGTCCATGAATTGTCGGAAAATTTTTATATAATATTTCCCTTGTTGTTTTCTGAGGGTGGGGTAATATGACATTTCTTGGTCACATAAATCAACCCCACCCATCGTGTTGTTGTAATCACAAACAACAATTGGTTTGAGTACAGTTTTCTTTGATTTGCATTTCACCAAACGGGAACTTGCATTATGAACTGTACTCATAAGAAAAACACTCTTTTTATCTTGCCACTTCAGAGCCATAACTTTACCCCTTTGGTAAGCAAGGACGTCACCTTTAGGGATTTTTTCTTTTGCAAAATTTGGAGGAAGGTCTTTTCTCATCTTATTTACAGTTCCATATAAGTCTGTTCTTTCTTTAATTAAAATGTCTGCTAACTGTGGAGACATGTAGTAATTGTCCATGGTTACACAGTAACCTTGGCCCAGGAATCTGTCCATCAGGTGCAGAACAATTTTAGTGGAAACTGGATAATTTGCAAATTTCGGGTTATACACAGTTCCATTACCTGTGTATATGAGAAAGTCTGCAATATATCCAGTTCCCACTTCGCAGACCACAAAAAACTTAAGGCCAAATCTTGCTCTTTTTTTCGCGATGAACATTTTCCAGCTCAGTCTTCCTTTGAAGCGCATCAAACTCTCGTCTATGCTGAGATTTTTATCTGGTATATAAAGATTTCGAAATTTGTTTCGAAGATGCTCCATGATGTCATAAATTTTATTTAATTTTGGCCATGGATGATTATCCTTATCAAACTCTTCGTTATTTGTAAAATGAAGGAACTTCATCAGCAAAATAAATCTATCTTTCTGAATTACTTGTTGAAAAATAGGTGTTTGCAATATGTGACGTTTGGACCAATAATATTCTTGTTTAGGTTTTTTTACAATTCCTTGGAGAAACAAAACGGAAAAGAATAATCTAAGTTCTTTCTCATCCGTATCTGTCCATTTCTTCCACCTTGATCTTTCTTTAGGAACTGCCTTATTCATATACTGCTGAGCGTATCTGTTGGTCTCTTTTACTATTATTTGCAACATAACATCGTCAAAAAAAAGTTCAAAATAATCCAAAACAGTTGCATCATCTGCCATAGTGAAATTTGGTCCGGGATTGCCAATAAAAGGAAATGAAGCAGGAGCTGGTGGAATATTTTCCATATCAATTTTGCACCACTGTCGGGCGTTTTGAATAGAAAATGAATTTTCAGATTCATCACTATCCACTGAGGAATCCGAGAAATTTTCATCAGTTCCGCTATAAATATCATCAATATACTCGGAATCAGAGTCAGAACTACTGTCAGTGTCGGGAATATCGTCAGGAACATAGGTCATATCACTCGCGAAACGCTTCCTGCCAGACATCTTTCAGCTCTGAAAAGCGCGCGCAAAATGCTAAAAAAAATTCTTTTTATATTTCGCAGAAACGTGGACAACTAACGCCATCTGTTAGTCGACATCTAAATAAACAATTAAACATTACAGAAAAGCGGAAATGAAACCATGAACGGGGAAAGAGCGGGTTGCACACTTAAATAGACGGCAAAAACACATCCCCACGGTAATCGCGGGTTGCGCAAATTTTGCTACTTCTACGTTGCCCGTGGAAATCGCGGGATGCGCAGCGAGAGGGTTAAAAGCTGTATGATGTCAAAATTCTTTTCGATAAAAAAGAGATGACCTATTCAACACTATTTATATTTCGATGAATAAAACTGTAACTAAAATTAAAAGCTAAATAGTTTAATTTACGACGCACTTTTCGCTTAAAAGGAAGGAATGGCCTCATAATAGCTATTATATTAAATTAAAGTAATGGGAGCTCCCCAATTAATTTGAAAAATTAAAATCAAGTATTTTAAATATCGAGACAAAAATTAAGGCAAAAGAACAATTCCAACAGCTGACAGAACATGTTTTTATGTTTCGTAATCCAAAAAGTTCAATATTAATTATTTTTATTTTAAAGCTTGAAAACTTAAATATTGTTTTAAAAATATTTTGTACTAATATTAAAGGCGGAAAACATAAACAAGGTGATCGTATAACTTGGAGTCTTAAATTATTAAGGAAAATGAAGAATTTTTAATAAATTACTCTTTTCTCCCGGTAAAAACTTCAAAAATTAATGTTCCAATCAACGTTGGAATTAGATTTGTTAAGTCACAAGGATTAAAAAAGTAACTAAATGAATTTGATTATTTTTAGGATTGAAAGCAAGCAGAAATACTAAATTTTCTTTTTTTTTAGAATGCGTTTTAATAACAATTTATTGTAGTATAATATGAATATAATCAAATGTCAAATCACACACTATCAATTATTTCAAATGCAATATCAAGGAACTCAAGTATCGGTGAATTTTTTGGAAAGTTTAGTTGAAATTTGTGCACAAATAAAATGGAAATATATTAAGATTTTTAATAACTTATTTATATTAAGAACTTATTTTTATTAAATAAGTTTCTATTGAACTATATTACTATATTTAATAAAAAAAATTGTATTTGTCATAAAAATTTTGTGTGTGTGTGTGTTTAACTGTTTTGATAAGATGTTTAACTAACTGTTTTGATAAGATATTATTTGACAGAGAATAGCTACAACATTTTCAATTTTATTACCGAAGAAAAGGCAAAAAAAGTACACCTATTTAATTCATTAATATACATACCCTCATGCATTCCTAATAATAAAGTTATTTTTGACATTTAAAGATAATCAAGTCTTATAAATGCTGATATCAGATAAAATACAATAAACGATCAAAAGAATTCATATAAATTAGTAATTTCATGAAGATTTTGGCAAATTGATAAACATATAAAAAGACTGATCTGATTATTGAGACATTCTTGTTTGCTAAATTAATACTTTAAAAAGATCAGTTAAACATTTTAAGGTTAATTGTTTGGTATTACTATTTTTTAAATATTAAATGAGACACACTAATATTAAAATATGTTCCGAACGCATATTTTAATTTCGACTGGTGAAATGAAATAAAACAACTGTCATGACTTAAATTATATATGCATTACAAACACAGAAGATGAAAAGATCGAATGTTTACTTCCTGATGTATTAAATGAATAAATATTCTTAATTACATTCTACACATTATGAAAATTAAAAAGACATTTCTTCAGCTAAATGATGAAATGTAAATAACAGCAGTGAAGAATATTTATTGAATTGCAAAACAATTTAATGAAAAAGGAAAAAAAATTTAAACATCTCAAAAATCTACAACATTATACATTAAAACTTTTCCTCGTCTATACATGAGATAAATCACTTTACTTTTCTCAAGCATATGAATCGATATTTATTCTTACAAATCCATTCCCAACAGAATTTTCGAATGGAATCCTTATTTGTGCAGAAGTCTCACTACCACAAATGCGACTTATCGAAATCAAAATTCTATCATGCAATGCTTCCGTTAAAATATCTTTAACTGTTTTTTCTTTCAAGGAACCAGTATCAAATACATTTATATTTTTTATTGAAGGATGCATCTGAAACATGAAGAAAATTATTCTAAATTTAGGTACATTATTAAGTTTTATTGAATATAACAAAATAAATAAAGAAAGCGTTTCTATCAAAATTTATATCAGATATATTATTTTTCGTTATGAGCTGTTTAAAAAAAAAGAATGTAATGATTACAATAATCTAAAATTCGATTAAAAATTTTCGTAGGTTTTGCAGTGAAAGCTCAATAACCAAGAAATGTTATCGTATGGTAATTTTTCATTTTCGGAACGAAAATACTAATATTGACAGCAAATTTCATACTTAACTCTTAAAAATGATGACAGAAAAATATTTTAAATATATGCCAAAAAAATGTAATAAAAATGTGCACCCAAACTACTAAGTATTTAGTAAAAATATGAATTGTAGTATATTAATTATCAGAATAAGTTTTAGAAACATTATATGAATGAAATATTTTATAAACGGAAAAGGAATAAGCAGCAAAAATTGAACTGGACTTGACAATGTTCTGAAAGATAATAATTATGAGAATTAGATTAGATGAAACTTGCCTCCAGAATATTGCACGATTTGAAACAAAGAGAACACTTTCTTCTGTAAATTGGAACAGTAAAAATATTAAGAATTTAGATGCATGAAAAAATGAAAAATTATAAGTAATAGACATATTCCTGATCAGTTTAAAGTCGAATACATTTCTATGGTTTTCCAAAAGCATGCAAAGTACTTATTTCTGTCTAATTTAAAATAATTACTCTTATTATTATAAGAAACAATAAATTTATACTTTAATACATTTATATGTACATAAAACGCTATTTTTTAAAATAATTCACTGCTATAAAAATAATGATTAAAATTTCTAGGCAATTTTTTCTTCATAATTCTTATTACAAATCATTCTTCAATAGAAATTAATTTATGAAATTTTATTAACAATGGTATGTTTTTTTACTAAATTTCATATGAAAAGCAAAGTATTCTTAATAAGTCTACCTGAGGAATAAAGAATTTATTACTTATGGTTTATATTCTATAAGACCTCCCTCTTTCTTCCTCCTTAAATTTTCTTCTAAGTGTGACATTAATAAAACAAATGAATCAAATGTATAAAAAAGGTAAAGGTTTTCAGGAGAAATTACTATTAA
>BMAW01036676.1:0-12045 GCA_019974015.1 Nephila pilipes
TTCATCAGAAAGTAATTTCAATGAGTTTACGTACATATACTATCTTATAGATAAGATAACATAAAATTATAATATTTTAATGAAATAAATTAATTAAAATTATATATTATAAATTAATGTTAGGCAAGCATCAAAATAGTTTTCGTTTTGAGACATGCTCAGAAACGGGGAACAAATAAATTTTTAAAAATTATTTCTCCTCATTACTTGTAACAAAGAGCAATTTGTAAATTGGAATTTTTAACTATTTGGTACACTTATAAAGTTCAAGCAACTCGACAAACCTCTCACAGTTCACTCCGATCGGACTAATATTTTGAGCCATTTTATTTTTACCATGCTTATTTTTTGAGTAGCTCTTTCCTCGCATTATCTACCAGTAGTTCATTCCATTGCTCATCGCATTTAGTTCATTTGTAGTAATCTTTGTTCTATAATAGATTTACTTATCTGCTTCTTTACGATTTTAAGGGCCTTATCATCTTCAAGAAAAAACTGGAATCATGACCCTTAGGAGTCCTAGAGATCTTTTTTTTCTTGTCAGTCTTACTGTCTTTGATAAACACGGATAAGGCTTCCCCGGGATACCCTAGAGACCTTTCTCTATTTTCGACCCTTCATGTCAACCAATTTTTATCTTTTTTGATGTATTGGAGAAGTAAGGAGAGTTAATTCTACTTGAGTGTCATCCTCGTTACCTGACCGTGACTTGGAATTAATTAGTCCTTCTCAAATAACAGGTTTAGTGTGAAATGAATGAAACTAATTAACAAATTCGGAAGGGGTATTATAATGTTCCTATTATTTCTAAGAAATAATCAAACTATCCCGAAAAAAATTTATTCATATGAATTGACCCTAACGTATTGAATGTTGCAAATTTAAAGCTATTAATGTTGAATTGTTTGGTTTCAGGAAGCCTTAGATTGAAATGACCCGCAATATCGTAAAATTTTATTTATTATTAAGAAATAACCGAGATGTCTGGAAAAATTTATTCCATATATTAACGGATCCTTATGTAGATAATGTTAGTAATTACTTTTATTAATGTTGGATTGTTTGGTTTCAAGAAGCCGTTGATTGAAGTGATTCGCAATATGGAGATTTCAGTCTGCTAAATTCTACTGAGACGGCCTTAGAATAATAAAGACTGTGGATAGTGATTATATAGAAAAGTCTTAATAATAATAAATAAAAATCAAGAGTTTGTCTTTATTATTTTTAGTAATAATTAAAATTTTACGATACCGTATGTTATTTCAATATGGCTTCCTGAAACCAAACAAATCCACATTAATAGCTGTAATTTGCCACATTATATATATAAGGACCAATTAATATGCTGAATTAATTTTATCTAGATAGGGTTATTACTTAGTAATAATCAAAACTTTACGATTCCCCCACATAAAGTCGTAATAGATGTATGGTTAATTTTAAAGAAGCGGGATGTAATAAATATTTAGAGGAATATGTAAAGTAAAATTTTTTGAATGTATTTCAAATGGAAAGATGTTGATAAGCATAAAAAAATATAAAATATCATTTTTCAATTTAATGGACGCACACCAATATAATTGGATTGATATAGACATTGTATTTTGAGTTACACAAAAATCGGAAGAATAAGTATTTGAATCACTAATGCATTGCTAATATTTTGATTATTTTTCAATGGAAAAACTTGCATACATTAAATATATATATATAAAACACTTAGATTTATTTTGTAATATATTCAATGTAATTTATAATAATTGTACATAGAAACACCTACTTTTTCTCCTTTTTTTCTTGAAAAATATCCTACCTTTTAAACTTTGATTAATAACTTTCGATAATTAACAACCTCAATTAAATTTTTCTCAAAATAATTTAAAACTATTTTTTAATGAACTCATTACATACATTTGTTATATTTTAGACAACTACTCGTAATACTAGGATGCACCTATAACGAATAACAAAATAGATTTTTTTTTTTTTGCTAATTGTTTTAATTTCGTTACTCAATATCATGATGTATATAAGAACATGAAAAACAGTTACTTAATATCAAGACAGTCCCTAAAAATCTACCGTAATTCTTTCAGTAAATATATTTTCATATTGATCTCTTAAAAGATAAGAAAATACTAATCTTTCTTCAGATCTCTTTCATACTTTCTTTGGTCAAAGCCACAAGAGAGAAGCAAAATCAACGAACTATTCTCTTTGCTTTTCCGTTTCCTTTCTTTGTTGACACATCCGTTGTAATAGGATGTGTGTACTGTTCACGACTGAAATTCGTGCCTTTAATTTGATGTTAGAGTGAAATTTATAACAAAGGTTTCGGAATATCTCAGTGAGTAAGTGTTTTGTTTCCCTAAGTTCTGTAGTTTACAGTATTGATTAGGTGGGGGAAATATTTAGTGTTGTATACTAGAAGGTAATTTGTCAGCATTTGTATATGCTAATATCATATGCACTTACTTTAAAATAAAGTTAAATTTGACGTTCGATGTTAAAACTTCAAAAAAAAAAAAAAAAAAAAAAAAAAAAAAGAGTATTTCTAATCTATTAATATTTTAATCTTTTCTTTTTGCTATTTTTAATGTTTGAAAAATTAAAACGCGACATGTATTATCGATTACGGAACTTATTGTCATTGTTGTTATTTGATGTCATTCGCATGAACAAATTCTGAATGTAGTAGCACTTAACACTTTTATTTTTCTTAATTGATTGCAATCTTAATTTATTTATCATTTTAGAATTTCATTGTAGTTTTTGTATGATCCACGTAGCAGTATAGTAATATAATGACTCTTCTATGACTTTTTGTACATTTATTGAAATACTGTTTTAAGTAGCGAAATCGAAGTAGACATGTAGCATGTAACTTCAGATTATATTATTACCTATTTAAATATCTATTTGAGACGTCCGATTGTAACCTCAGTAGCGGTTTCCAAATTACTTATGTGTTTGAGTATCAAACTTAATATGTATTATGTTTTTGTAATATCATCACAGAATTTTCATGAATAATTTTAGAAACTTTCTCTTCTTTTAAGCCAATTCTTAGTTCTTCTTCTTTTAGCCAATTCTCCAATTATCAACCATAAAATCCTAAATATATTTTTGTAATTTATCACTTAGGTTATTATCGAAGTATCTATTTATCTGTTTTTAAAAAAATTGCAGTTAACCATGAAATAAAAAAAAATGTCATTAGGCATGGGAATTTTTGATCGGTGCATGATGAAAACTACATTTCGCAAAAGTTCCTAAAAGATCTAAAAAACGAAAATTTTATTCATTTTCAGTACAGAGAATTACAAGATAAAATCCTATCAATATATCAAAGCATAAGTTTAAATTTTTTACTGCTATTAGGAATTAACTAGAAATCTTAAATAAATTTGTAAACTACCAGATAATTTTTAATTTAAATATAAGAAACATTCTTTCAATTTGATATTCTTATTTTGTTACGAATAATTCTTCTTGTTTTCTGTTTTTAATTCAAAAAACTAAAATAAGCCAAATATATATAGCCCACTTTATTTTACTGATAAAAAAAGTATATATTAAATATATGTAATATTTTATATATAAATAGAATGTGAGAAAAGTTAGCGCTTCTAACTTTATTTTTTAAAAAATGTAAATTGAAAGCTTAAGAACTCAAATTTTAATCTCAAAGTTATATTTTTATCATTGAACCATATTTTTTTTTCCCAATTACTACCTTTTATATTGCAGATTTGATCACTTTTATATATATAAAAAAAAATTGTATACCACGGAATTCTGAAAAGAACACCACTTTATGTCTCAAAAACTGCAAAGGCAAACCATATTATAAATAAATTTACTTCTAAGGGAAAAAAAAAAATCACTTTTATTTCTGCTACAGCAACTAAAGAAAAATGCAGCTATGAAGAAATTACACTTTTTTAAGTCTATTTTTTCCGTAGGAAGATATTGACAAAAATTAATAAATAAAATAAGAGTATAATATCTTTATTCCGAATGGATTAAATCTATGACAATTTTAACGAATTATTAAATTCCTTTTTTTAATTTATTAAGTACATTAACTGAATAAAATTTTTGGAATACATTTATTGAAGCTATAAATGCAATATTGTTAAGGAACTTTTCTTTTTATTTTTCGGAAATCAAATAATTCTTACTATTAAGTAACTAATATCAGCCAAAAAAAGTGATTAAATTTCTTTGATTCTTTTCAAAAAGGGATTTACAGTATAATTATTGTAAACGTAATTTTTTTTCACTGACAGTAAACTTTTTCTATTTTCAAATGCATATCTTTTGTTAATTAATCTACTTTGTATGATAGCATTTTATGTCTGAAAACTGCACTGTCTGAAAAAAAAAAAAAAGATTATAAAAAAAATTTTTTTTTTATTTGTTTTTTTTTTTTTTTTTTTATAGTTGAGGTATACGGGCTCTATAACAAAATTCAAATATAGAACCCGCATTCTTATTTTTACGTCACAAAAATTCTTTCATAAATAACTGGCCAAGGTTGGATTAGGACTTTCAGATGCTCACGTGTATTTTTTTTAAGATTTTTGATGCTCTTGTAAATACAAACAATAAATTATCTGAAAATTATTGTTTATCGAGATGAAATAAGTGACTGTAAGAGTAAGTGTTTTTTGTTTTTATATATTTTCATTTTGTTGATATTCGTTAATTTTTTTTTTGTTTCTTTTTATAATTGAAAAAAAAAAAAAAAAAAAAAAATGGCAATCTATTTCTTGAAGTCTACATTTCTCATCAATCATATTTTGGGTGGGAACTTGAAATCTCTAATGATATCATGAAGTCCTTTTGAAGCATTTAAATATAACAGAAGGAAACTTTTCGAGTGAATCTATACATTTTCTTTATTTTCTGATTTTTAAAAAAATAAGTAAAATAAAAAAAATATTGGTAGTAATTAAACTATCTATAAATCATTAGTATTTTTCTTTGATGACTTCACGTAAAGCATATGCTTATATACCATTAATAGCAAGATATCGATACGGTACTTTTAAAAGTGTATATGGTAATTCTCCCATTAAAAAGGTTCAATAATCTTCTAAGATTTCTTATACTGACACATTTAGAAGTTAACATATACAATGTTAAGAGATTTTTTAAATTAATGATTGAATTTATTACTTATTCTAATTTTTTGAAATAATTCTTATTACTTGTCTGATTAGACTTAAATTAGATTCTCTGTTTTTATAATTCTTAGATTATAAATTCTAATTATTAGATTACAAATAATATATGACGGCGTTTCTCAGCTTAAAAAAACTGCTTCATACCTCATTTAGTTTGTTAAATCTCATTTTATTTATTTATTATTAATTTAGTTCCAGAAGCCAGCACTCATACAAAACGGATTTGGAACAAAGCATATCTTTTATATTTATGAAATTTATTTATATCTCTCATCTTGAGAAGTATATTAAATCTAATCCCTAAGTTCGGACATCATGATCCCGAGGGAACGTCGTGATCTTTTTCTTTCCAATGGGATTTACTGTCTTTGGTAAACACGGGCGACGCACCACCGGGTTACCCTAGCGTTCCTTCTCTATTTTCGACCCTACTTCTTTTCAACCAATTTTTGTCTTTTTTCAGTTTTTTTCAAGAATAGATCACAGTTAAATCTTGTTTGGCGCAGCATTGCCACATCTGACTCTTGCGCCAATAACCTTTACATTCTCACACACATTCACAAATGTAATACCTCTCGAAATAATTAGAAATTTAACAATAGTTACGGAAATTTCGTGCAAATTTTTTCTAAATTATTTTATGGGCTCTAAATTACCATAAATCTAATTTTTTACATCAATCCAATTAAATTCATTTAAAATTCATCCCCCCTAAAAATAAGTGCGAACAACCTCTACTTGTCTAAGTATTAATCTATCCTTTCGATAACATTTAGGAACAAAATTTCATTCATCGTCAAAAAAAAAAAAAAAAAAATGCGCTTAGAAGGAGTGGTCAGATCGAAATGACATTTTAAAGTAAGTTAGTACTCACTAACAACAAGAAATAATTAAAAACTGAGTGTGGGAATAACGTATTTTACAGATCAAAATACAAAATCATTACAACTATTAATAAAATGTTAGGTTGTCATTATTTCTAACGCATTCTATCACACTTCTTAGCACGGAGTCATAAACGTTCTAAGCGGCGTCTTGACACAAATCGTCTAATGCGGATTGAAATTTAGCATGTAGATATTTCAAATTTTGTTGTAGAAGAGTCTTAAGAGAACGGCCTATAGCATTTCGTAAATTTAATAGGTGATAGGTCTGGCGATGGCTGCGAGGCAAGCTATATGAATAAGATCTTTATCTGGTTGAAATAGAAGACTGAGATGGTAGCTCACAAATGGATTGGTCATTGACTGAAAGGACTTCACTAACATACATTTGGACTGTCAAAGTGACTCTGACGAAGATCAACGGTATTCCGGCATCGTGCAAAATCTATCTGGATGCGAGACAAGTGACAACAAATCCATCTTTGGGTTAATCGCATTGCCTACACCCTCGAGTGCAGTTGTCATCCTCATCAAGACAAAAGTGAGATTCATTATTAAGGATGACCCTCTGCCATTCCGTATGGTTGCATTGCAGTCTCTGGCGACGTGGCCGTGATGTCAGGGACAATCTCCATAATAATCTCCATAACAATCTCCATAATAAACTAGAAAGCGTGCTGCCTAAGGTACGGGCTCATACAGGGTGATGCAGAAATAGATGTTCTTCGCGCTTGCCTGACAATTCTTCCAGCTACCCTACTTGTAGTTCATGTAATTCTCCCTGAATTTATTTGCCGTGAGTGATAACTTCCTTGATCCCAATTCTGCCCAAAGCGTCAAACTGTAACATTTAGGCGCCCAGTGCGAGGCGTAATCCAACGGAATGAGCATCCACCTTCTTGCAGTCCTACGACGCGATTCTTCTCAAATACGTTCAACTATTCAATGGCTGTCGTTTTCCTACCAAAGGCATTTTAAACTCCAAATCGATAAATTAAACTCAAACATATCAGTTTGAATCAAAATAGAGCACATTAGAAGAACCTTTCAAAAGGCCATTGATGGTGCGGTAAATCACGTGTTTGCTGACATTATTGGCGCCGACGTGGTTGACACTTTAATTATTTGCATATTTAACAGAGGCGAAACAATTTCTAAATTTCTATTTACGCACCTTGCTTTCTTCTGGATACAACTTTTTTTGACGATGAGTGTATGAGAGAAAGTAGATGACATAACTCTGACTTCCGTTCGCAGCGTATTTACTTGAACAAATTCAGAAAATGATCGTGGGCTCGCTGGAAAGATTTGAATTGAAAAAACAGTATTAAATCATACTAATGAAGCAAACATGAGCGAGCCTTGAAGTTGAAAATAGAGGTTTCAATCTCCCTTGCAGCATGCGAGTAATCGTTCTAGAGTACGGTTGCGAGACGAAATTTTTAAATTCTAGATATAGTTTAAAAAAACACTTATTTCATTTTAAAACGAAAGTTAAGTAAACAATTTTATTTTCGGTATTTAATGTAACAACATTTGAGCAGTATGCATAGTTTGATCAGATTTCAGTTTGCTAAATATATAAATATACCCGTAAAAAGTATAACAATTTTGTTGAAATTATTAAATGAAACAAAAAAAAAAACTTTTAAGGGTTTGGAAACACGACTTTATATGTTCTACAGTTTCATAATTATATATATATATATATATATATATATATATATATATATATATATATATATATATATAAACTCTTTTCACAGAATGCAATCACATTGACCATGATACGAGTATTGACCATAACTTACTAGGAAAACCAACATTAACATTATTAAAAAATGGGGAATATTTTATGCATAAATATAAAGCTGCCCAGACTTTTAAAAAAAATTAGAGTAAATGTTGGAAAAAAGCGTGATGATTGATAATTTGAATTTAATGTAGGAATAGAAAGATTTCAAATGGACAAAAAAGGTTCTCAAACACGGATTCTGTTAAATACATAAGACCATTGGCGTGTAAACTCACATAACTTTTTAACAATTTTTTATTAACCCCTCTCCTCTTTTTTATATATTGTGTGTATGCTTTAAATTTGGTTTTTTTTCCCTCTTCTCTTTTCCCATTTTACTATTCAAGTTTTTAAAATTCAACTGCATTAGTACTCTTTCTCTCAGATAGAGGACATTACTGCATTTCCGGTTTTCAGTAGAGCTGGAAAATCTTGTTTTATTAACGTTACATTCACGTTTTCTCTGTACTGGGCAATGAATTTTATTTAAGTTTATTACACATTTTTAAATCTGATTTATTAGTTTTTGGTTTGCTCTTTATCTGTGTTCTTTATATATATATATATATATACCAAACCCTCTTTTTTACGCGGCAGATGCGCTCCTTAGAAAACCGTGCAGAAAAAATTGTGTAAAAAATACATGCGACCCGTGGTAAATTTGGAGATATGTTCCACAACTTTAAAAAACCGTGTAAAATGAAAAAAATTTGAATATTTTCCCCCAAAAAAAGTAATAATGAAATCCATATTACATATTCATAAAGCAAAAGCAATTCATTTTTATTACAAAAAAAATTAGAAATAGTGCACAATGTAAATTCAGTCTACAGGTACATACAACATATCAAATTCAAATTGAAATTAGTTATAAAACTACTAACAACTATTCATTACTACTTGATAGCAAGCGTGAACGTTATTAGGAACTGGATCAAAAATGTTATCATCAATAGATGTGTCAAATATGTCTAACACAATTGTCGGCTTTGATTCAAATGAAGAATTTTGTTCATTATTAAGGGTATAGTTGGTTTTTTGTAGTTAAATGAAAAAATGCATAGAAATTTGTAAAAAATAAATAAATAAATAAATATTATACATGGCAGGAATTGTGATTTTAAGGATATATTTTAAGTTAATAACATGTTAAAACAATTAATTTTCTTTTTAAGAGAAAGAATTCAGTCGAAACAGTGACGTGATGAATTTCCAGTTTGGTTGGAAATCGAAATGCTATGTTCAAGTTGATATACAAAGAAATAAAGAAAAAACTGATTATAAAATTCGGTATTACCCCTAATTTCAGAATACAAAGTAAACAAGATATGAAGTAGACCAAGTCACTCACACTATGTTGACATAAAACGACCGTCTTCTGATTACATTGTCAAAATTAGAATTTAAAAATATTGGGGGGAGAGGATTCGTGCTGGAACAAAAAATTCGTGAAAAAAAGTATATTGGTGAATCGTGCTATTTCAAAATCGTATAAAAAAAGACCGTGTAAAAAAAGAGTTAATTATATATGTATATATACATACAAACACACACACAGATATATATATATATATACTTCTATTGCAATGTGGTCTTTTATTTATTTTGTGTGGTCTTTTTATTATTTTGTTTGAATTTTTGGGATTTTTATATTTCTTTATAACATTTTTCTGTTGCGAAAGTTAGACCTGTAAAATATGTTTAATCAGCAAATGTTTGATAAGACATATTTAGAATTGATAATTGTAAAATTTTATTTTCTTTATGGGTTTTCTCTACTTTGTTTTTTCTACTTTGGTTTGTACTTATTCATGACCTGAATTTTATTTTCTTGCTATATATTTGTCTGGTATTCTTTAAAATTTTGGAATTCTTTTTTAATTATTTTGTTCTATAATTTTTGTAGGTTTTTGCAAATTTTTTTTTTTTTTTTTTCATTTTTACTTTTTCTATAATCTAAAAAAATTGTGAGTTTTCTTTGTAATGTTAAAAAATTCTGCTTAACTTTTACTTTTTTTCTTAATTTTATTTTTCAAAAATATTGTGTTATTTTGTTACTTTACTGAAATAATAACACACACACGCACGTCCTGGTTACTTAAACGTAATTTTAACAAATAAAAGTAAAAATGAAACAGAATTTTTAAAGATAAAATTAGAAATTATTGATGATAAAATTAATTGCGATATTTATGCTAAGAGAAAGAATTTTAATTTTAGTAAAGTACCCTTTTTAATAGTAACAAAATGCATACATATATCTTAAGAAATGTTATGGTAAATAATATTATACATAATGAAAAAAAATTGTTTCAAATACTTCACTAAAATGATAGTTACAAGAAGTTTTACATAAGCTGCAATAAAGCAAATTATCTCCTGATGATTTTCTAAAAACTCGATTTAAAAAAAGTAAGTAAAAATTAAAACAAATGTAGGTTTTTTTTTTACATATACAATGTATAATTAGAATAATTTAATGTTATTTTGTCTAGAAAATTATTACTTAATTCATATTTCAACCAATAAAGGATAAAATGAGCTATCGATAGTTTAATTTTGAACTAAATGTCTACTTTAAAAATTTAATTTTAATTAAAAAATGTTTTTTTTTAAAAAAAAACGTTTTAGAATTCATGTTTATATTAATTGTGGTTTTATTAGTATAACGTGTTTCTTTATTTATAAGTATATTTGATGGCATAATTGCTTACAACGCCATTGTGTAAATATATTATGTGAGGAGATTAGTAAAAATTATAAATATGGGTATGTATTTATTTAATCTTTCGTGATTTTGAATGTGAAAGCTTTTAATTTATCTAATTATCTTAAGTTTAGTAAAATAGATATTTGGTTACATTTGTTTATATTCTTTTTACTTAATTTTTGGATTTTATCACCCATTTGAATTTCGATTTTTAAGTTCTTGAATTTTATAGTTTGTGATAAAGTAATTTTCTGATTAAGAAGTTGTAAGAAAGTTGGATCCAAAAAATGAAGTTTGACCATAAATTTCAATTCTAATAGTGAAACAGCAATTTAAATTACTTTATCTCCCTTTTATTGACATTATTGTCTTATTTTTCTTGAATGCTACTATTAAAGTTTTAATGTGTAACATAAAAAAAACATAACACAAATAAACTTAAAAACATAAGTAATGCTTATGTTTTTAAGACAACTGTAATAATTAAATATTTTTTAAGATACTTGCTTTTAGTTATACATTTAGAATAAAGCTCAATGTTTATAATAGTTGTAGTTAGAATTTATTATTAGTTCATATATACGTTCTTTATTTTGTTCAGAAAGTTTTATATATACAAGGTGGTTGTAAAAAACTTTACCGATATATGACCCTCTAATGAGCGTTATGTTCGAGGGAACATAATTTTTCTGGAATGCAAGTATAAGATAAGTGTTCAAGAATAATGTGAAAAACAATAATCCAACTTTCGCATTTACAGTTGCAGTGATGAAATCTTGTTAACTCAAATATTTATTCCATATATTTTCCATGGGTCTAACCTCGCAAATGATGGCTCTTTACATGATGCAGATGATGGATAGCACTGCAGCACATACCATGTGAAATTGAATGTATTAAATCTGACTTGTGTTGGCATCTTTCACATCAGACTAAGTTTGCGGATTTTACACACGCTTTAAATTTCAGATAAACTCACGGTCAATAACCCATTGAAGTGATATCGGGCGATCTTGAGGCCAAGATAATGTGAAATCGCGGGAGATAAATCTGATACCAAAGTGCTGCGTTATTAAGCGTTTGGCATCATAGGCCCATCCTTTTTTGAAGAAAGATAATTTTCAATAGTCTACAAATGTGTATGGTAACAAGCTTATTATGAATCATTTTTACCAATTACATCATTCATGATTTGCAAAAGCAAAATAATATTTCTAACGTCATGTACATGCCATGTGATGTTGCTCCATATGTAGGGTGCTCTATCAAAAATTTGTTAACGTAACTCTTTGGTAACATAATTATCTTCCTCCACTTTCTGTTCCTGTTGCTGCCAAATTCATCTGATCACACTCCAACGGATTTCTTGCCATGGAGATACCTGAAATCCACATCAATTCCAAAAATTTTGTCTGGTAGGAAAAATGTCATCACAAGTCGGATTCAACGGATTCAGATTCTTAT
>BMAW01036676.1:19776-36918 GCA_019974015.1 Nephila pilipes
AAAAAAAAAAAAAAAAAAAAAAAAAAAAAAAAAAAAAAAAACTCTTGAAATAAGTTTACTTTCTTATAACAATGACGACAGTTAAAGTTGATTTGATTTCAAAATATTATAAAAATAAGCGACAGAATGGTACAATGACAAGTATGCTATAAAATTGTATGAGAATTAAGTCTATTTATTTTATCTCGGTACTTTATATATATACATTTGTTTTTTAAATATATATATATATATATATGTATGAATTTTTTATATTTTGGATTAAATATTTGTATTCTATGTCTTAGATTAAATGTTTATCTATATTCAATATTTAAGGGAAGTATTTTTGTTCATTTATACAATTAAGGTAATATCTAAATAAAAAAAAGTAAATAACTTCTCAGGCCTTATGTCATTATTATTGTGAATAAATAAGTAAATTGTAATTAAAAATAAATTGTCAATAAATAAATTGGGAATAAATGAAGTATAAATGAATAAATAAAAAATAAATAATGTTTAAATAAATAATGTTTAAATAAATAAATAGTAAGTAAATAAAGTATAAAGAATAAAAAAATGTGGATAAAGTAAAAGTAAATTGTAACCAGGCCTTCAAATTTCTATTTGGCTTTAAATTTCCCGAATAGCTTATTGGGTAATTTCCCCCTAATTGTGAATCGTTCTTTTTTTTAAAAAAGTCTCCTAGGAGGAAATTGTGACATATCAGTACATTAGAAATCGTATTCATTGTTAGTGCAAGGAATTTGGCAACAACTTGATAAGCTGTGGCTGGATCCGAAATGTGTTGGTTACACATTCTTTTTTATGGATATAATGATTTTATTATGTACATTAAAGGCAATAATAAAGTTACTATGTATGTGAATGACAATGTATAACTACAACTAATCAAATTGTTGTACACTCCATATACACTTATTATAGATACGATTGTAATTAATAATATGCTGATATGTCACATACTCCTTTAACAACAGGGATTTTTTTATTACTCCCTCCCCTCTCTCCCACCTTTTTAACAAAAATCCTTTAAATATACAAGATATTTACATATATATTCCTACCTTATATGTAAGCTTAGTATTTATTTTCTACATCACTATATTTGTATTTACAGAATTTTCTAATTCGTGACTATTTTTCCATGGAAAAGTTAAAATATGAGATAGTTACCCATATGAGGTTCTTGAAAACTTTTGAAAACATCAAATGTTTTCCATGATTTGTGGTAGTCTGAACTTCATAAGATCTCAGATTATTTTTAAAATTACAGTGTAGCAAGTTTTCAAGTGTTATTTCCTATGTTCTGTAAAAGAAAATCACCTGCAATCTTTAAAAGCATTAGGACTTTCCTAATACTTTTCGTCCTATCAAAATAAAACTTTTGCTTTGTCGACTGTTGCTGTAATTTTGGGACATCATCCTTGAATAAATCAGAATTAAATGATTTATCACCTACAGGCAGTTTAACTCTCATTCTACGACTAAACATAAGCTGGGTAGAAGATAAATCTATGCCCCTGAAATTGGAGTACTTCTATTCTCAAGCAAGGCTTCAGTAGATCTATTATTTTCTTCATATACTATCTTAAACAGTGGCTTCGTATCCCTACATCTTTCTAAACAATTCCATTGCTTTAAGAATGATATAAACTAATAAAGAAAGGTTCATCAATCCAATGTCTTGTAAATTCCTTAATTTTATAGCTGTTAAATGGACTTTTATCACAAATTATAGTTTCAGGAGCACTAAACCTAGAAATTATCATTTCAATGTATTATTTCTCTTATTGTTTTAATGCTTTTCTTCTATTTCTTTTCTACTTCAACCCATTTTTGAAATTAATTAGATTCAACAAGATAATTAATATACTCTTGTAATACATTAAGCCTATTCCTATATTCTGGAAAGATTTTTGAGGAATACTATGGGATAATAGTAGTTCACTAGTTATGGTTTTGCGAAATTTACCTCATATGAATCATTCTGTAACAGCCTTTTCAATGTTCTATGATATTCCTGGCCAATACATAATCTCTTGTGCCCTGTTTTTTTGATTTTTCTATACCCAATTTGCCTTCATGTATTAATAATAGCATTTCAGGTTTAGAATTTTGATTAATCTCAAATAATAGAAAATTAAACCAATCAAAATTGTACTTGAACAAATTACACTGTCATCCGAAAAATTAATAAATAAATTATTAATTTTAGATTTGTTTCTTCAAGAAAACGTACGCACACCAACGATAAATTTAACTCAAATGTAAACGAAATGATAAATACTGATAGTTACTGTTAAAAGTTGATAATAGAGTTTGTAACCCAGGAATTTTTTTCATGCCTAAAAGCACGCATATTGTTTTGAAATTATACCATGTTTATTGAAACAGGGGCAGAAATTTTTTACAGAAACGCTTGAAGAAAATATCAATTGTTAATATAGAATATAGTCGGCTTTTGCTTGAATATTTTAAATTTTTTTTTAATCGGATGTCTTTCAATTGTTTATTCCTTGCAGATTTTTCTAAAAATTAGGCTTAAGAATCAAAAGGAACTGAATTCTATTAGAGAAAATATCACATTACTCGTATTGAGTTAGACCAGGATGTAAAAAATAATATCTTATTTGTTAGTAAGGGAATTAGAAAAAAATACCAAATGTATCCTTTTATTCTCCTGATAGAAAAAAAACCAATGAGCGTTAGAATATTAATTACGTGACCATTGATGCGATTATTTCATCGCTAAACACTTTGAAATGAGAACAAAAGAATGTGCTGTATATTAAATTTGAATATATTTTAGAATTCAACAGAGAAACACACTGAGTTATGGGAATAGGGCAATGTTAGATCCCGATTTTTTCCCACAAAAGATTGGCACTTAGAATAGGGCCACAGTAGCCGAATGGTCATGGTAGCGAGCTCATAGGTAGTGATATTTCTGTCGAGTCGTAAGTACGATTCCTGATGCCACTAGACTCGTCATGTAGCGAGGCTAATACACGTTAAATTTGTTGAGGCTCAAAGTCCTCACTTTGGTATGGTGTAAGAGTTTGGAGAGAGAGGTGCTAGCTCAAGTGTTCTCCTTGTCACTTGAACGTAGTTCAAAATTTGAGACTCGTTGCCAATAGCCTTCGTGTCATTTCTAAGTGTGACGTTAAAGTCTAACAATCAACGAATTAATCAGTCACGCAGAATACTGAGACTGCTTTATATAAAGTCGAACTACACCATAAGGCTTTCAGTGGTGTAATGTGGAAATGAGGAGAGTGCAGATGACATCCATATAACTTAATTGTGATTTGAAATCACTAGGACAGTCGCAAATAGAAGTTCTACAGTGGTATTGGTGATATCGTAACCAAACTAATACAAAGTAAAACAACCCAGTATAATTACCGTAGCGTAATAGCCCATTTCCAAAATTAATATGTTAATGTTTTTTAAATTCAAACTTTTTTGGTTTAAACTTTGAAATGTAGAAAAAGATATGAGGAATAATTATCAAAAACATTAGATTATTTTTTGTTTCTTCACTTAACTTTATGCCATTTGTAATATATCTTTTACCATAAATAAATGAATTCGTAATAAAAATTATTATTAATTGAGCAGTTGACTTTTGCCTTTCGTTTTTAATGTACGCATTTAAATATTATTACATTACTTCTCATTTCATTTCAGTTACTTTGTAGGTGATACTTTGCGTAATTGTGTGTAGCGTATGTAGGAGCTTAGCCAGATTTGGCTATTGCACCATTAGCACATAATCATTTACTTCGTGTAATTATCCGATAGACTCAATTAATGATGGTTATATGTCAATTTTCTATTGAAATCCAAGAGGACATCAGTCTTGTTTTGATGAATTCTCTTTACCATATTTCAAATTTATTATTAAATAAAAGTTCTATAAAATGTTTTGCAAAGAATAGATTTAGCCAACAAAGGGTATAACCTTTTTTTAAAAAATAATTATAACTCATATCTTCTGTACAAAGGTTTATGATAACTATATACACTGTCAAACACTCCATACAATTAAATTCTGTTTCAAGGATTTTTGTGGAAAATATAGAGTCATATAGAGCTACATATATATAAAAAGAAAAATATAGAAATACATAATAAACTCTATTTATGTTGTAGATAACTAAGAGTTAAATTTTTGAAACAAGGTTGTTTTTAATATTAATCTCCAAACATTAACATTTCCATGGTTAACTGTTGAATTCTAAATAAAATTTTATATAACCCGATAATATTATTACCCTTAAATAACTCTGTTTTGACTATTTCCATGTATATTACTGTATTTTTCCATTCATCGCCATCTTCTCGTTACATTCCAAACATAATAACTTCTACCAGCTTTTGATAACAAAAGAAATGAAACAAACGAATATAATAAATTTCTTAAATTATTTAGCTAAATATTATAAATGTTAGAATTAAAACAAATGATAAAATATTGAAGAGGACAATAATATTTTTTTAAGATATTAAAATTAAATCAAACGATACATCGTTAATTTGAATATATTTTAAGCTGAATATAATTATTGCTGCCATAAAATGAAAATAAAATAAAGTTTTAAATATTAATCTACTCTTGATAACAATACTTTAATGAGGTGATTATAAATCAAACTGAAACTATTGTGAATTGATTAGAACAAATCAAATTTGATTGAACAAGTCACGTACATTTCACATTTTAGTTTGCAAAGTAGTCAGGTTGTAGTTGCGCGAAAACAAAAGTCCATTTGTGCGTGTGTGATGGCTAATAATTAGATAAAGACGTACTGTCACTGAGATTCTTCCGAAATATTTTCAAAATAAAATTATTTCTTTTGTTTTTTCTTCTTATATTATGTAGTTAAATTAAGAACATTTTTTTACTAATGCGTATTGCTCACAAATATTGATTTTTTTGAAGGAAATTTCTGAAAAAACCCAAAGTGGACAACTATTAAGTATCAGAAGTATTTGGCTGGAAACACGTGATTACATCTATAATGTTATCATGACCTCACACGGATAAAGATTATTGTAATATCCAAGTTGAAAAGGAAGACTGAAATTTCATTCATAAGTATATTTAATAGTGATTTTGATTTTAAAACTTTTTATTTTGACATTTAAAAAGCTCATTATACTAATCAATATGACCGAAAATTATTATATTTATAATACATCCTCTGTAAGAATAGATTTGTAAACATATTACAAATACGAGTATATATAAAATTCTGAACATTAAAGAGTTCAGAACAAAGTTGTTGTTCAAAATGTGAACAGTTGAACAAAATGTGAGTTTCCTGATTCCTTAAAATTTCACATTTATATTTCCGTCTTTTGATTGTTTCTAGAATAAGATAATTTTTCTTTGTAGATCACTGACTAAAATATTAAAATGGCTGCGACTGGAGAAAGAAAGCGCTGGAATTGTCCAAGTGACAGAGAACTAATTCTTCGAGCTAAGTATGTACTTATTTATTTTCTTTTATGTGCGTTCTGATTAATATATCCTTGTTCTTCCGAAACTTTGTATTTATCATCTTCAAAAGCAATATAATACCCCCAAAAAAAAAAAAAAAGTTTACAAAAACACACTATCTTACAACTGCGTCGATATAATTTTAGTCTGAAAATTAAAATCTATTATCCTTCTCAGAATTCCTCCCCTCCTCGTCCTTAAATACTATTTGCAGAGAAAAGCTAATGTTTGTAAGTTCAGTTCTGAAAATATTCTATTTCAATTGGGTTATTAAAGGACGCGTCGTATAAGAGCAACATAAATGGCTATTAGGAATACACAATACCGTTGGCAAAAATAATACTTGAATTCGTAGTATTATTTTTGTAGTATTATTTACTCTCTAAACTTTTTTCGATAAAACACCTTGAGAGAATTTTGAAACCAATTGAGTTTAACAATGATTGAGTTATTTTACACCATAGTACCATTTTTAGTGAAATTGTAACGATGTCTTTTAGGAAAAGATTTCATTGAGGTAAAGGGATAGTGTCCAGAGTATTATAGATTTGAGTCTAGTTTCATAGAAGACTGTTGCATATAATAATGAAGGCCATTCCGTATTAAATTGGTCATTTGGATCTCAGAGTGATATGATGTGGAAGTTAAGAGTAATAGGTACAACCAAATCAGGTATTATCCTCATTATTTGACCAAAATTAAGGAGTCCATTGACAATAATTATTTCACAACTTAGAATAAAAATTATTCTACACAAAGCCTAATAATAATAATTCTTAAAAAACAATACTATGAGTTTCTGACAGCTTTTTGTCAGTTGCAACATCTGTCATAGCTTATGTAATACACGAAAAATTAAACTTAAGTTAGGTAAGCAAGTATACTCACAAAAATTAAACTTAGTGATTAAATAAAGTTGAATTTTTTTGCGTGACACAATTTCATAATTTGAGCAGATAGTTATTGCGAACTAACTAATTTTTTAAAATATCCTTTTCTTTATTTTTGTTAATAATAATCTTTTCTTTAAATTTTCGTTTAATTTCAGATTAAATTCTGGATGGTCAGTTCACAGCCAAGATTACTTTCAGAAAGCGGAGCCTATTTTAGATCCAGAATTAAGATCTATAGAAAATGTTATGGAAAGAGCGAAACAAATCGATATCTTAGAAAAAGATAGAATAGAGTAAGACTTATCCAATCTTTACTTTGTATTATTTAGTCGGTCTATTTGATTCTACTGGTTAATTTTTAAAATATATTTGTATATTAGTAATTGAACAATGCTTGGTAAACCGGGTAGTTTTTATAATTATGAGACTCCATCCTGCTTTCATTTTACGTGCTCTTATTTAAACTTTCAATTATGTTTGATTTGAGAATTTTTGTAAAAGAAACTAGATGAAAAATTGTAATTTGATTTTAAATACTTTCAAATTATTTAAATAATTTATAACTTATTTCCTTTTTTTCGATACACGGGCTATCATTTGTTTGAAAATACTAATTTGTGTCTTAAAATTTAGTTCACATTTTGATATTTTGTATTTTTAAAAAAAGATATAAATTATTAAATAAACTTTGTTCTTCCTTCCTAAGTCTTAAATTTCTGTCATCTATTCAGAATTTTAAGAAAGTACTCGAATGTCACTTGTATTAATTCCTTGACTGTTAATTTTTTGGTTTTGACGTATTTTCATAGAAACACGTCTTGGAAAGGATAAAATAAAAAAATAAAAAAATGAAACTTTTTTTAAGCCTCTCAGTTTATCATAAGTATTAGTAGAATGTGCCTTTCTATTCTAATATTTTTTTTCCATACAAGCATAAATTGTTGATTTTGAATGGTATAGAGTATATCTAAAATAGTTTCTTATGCATGTAAAGAAAAAAAAAGTTTTTCTATTATTTTACAGATTTAAGAGATATTGATTTTACTCACTATCTTGCAATGTAAGAATTTGTATCTGAAACAGGAATGTGGAACAAATTGATAATATAATTTAATAATCAAGATTATAAAGACTCTACTTGATAGAATCTTCACAAATTGTTCTAATTTTATATTTTATGTAAAACTATCACCATTAAGCTCTCAACAAGCGACATTTTTGTGAAGGATATATAAAAAAAATTCTAAAGCATTGTTCACACAGATTATTTTGTAACTGAGTACTATCTAAAACTTTGCCCATGACGTTTCCCCCCCTTTCTTTCCCCCCTTTCTTTCTTTTTTTTTCAAATTTGATAGAGAGATTAACCAAAACAGGCACTACGGTTCTGAAAACGATTGACTTTCAAATATCAGGATATTAACAACTTCTTTACGTTATTTCATACAAAGGAAAGCATTTTCCTTGTAATAGGGTAATTACGATCGCTAAATTCCTGTTTACAATTTCTTACTGCTTAAAAATGAAAATTATTACAAAGAACGGACCTTATTTAAGAATGAAATGAAGTTAAATGCGCTACTCAGTTTCAATGCATTTGGAAGAATTGAAGAGGCTTGAGAAAGCATTAAAAGGCCATTACGAGATTAGCGACCCACTTCTAAGACAATAACAATCGATCTAGTTCGTTCGATCTATGAAGTGAATATACGTATTCGTTCAATATATTTGTTTAATATTAAATGAAGTAAATCGTATAATACATCATTGAAATGCATATTTCATTTCTTTTATTTTACTCGATAATAGATATTAGATCCCCCCCTACCCTTAGCATTTAAGGGACCTATGATTTCAATTCTAGTTGGAATAATTTTTTGTGATTGAATACAAACATTTAAATCGTCTTACCTTGCAATCATGCGAAAAAAAAAATTATCTAACTGGCCTACATCGTGCTCTTGCGCTGAAGGGAGCAAATATGAAATCTAATTTTGTAAAAATCAATTGATTTAAAACGCATTTTACTGAATAATCGTTGCCTGCGTTTAGAATAGCACTGTTATATACAGTTTATCCAATTAATGATATTTAATATTGCACTCTTGATTACCAAAAAGATTAATTAAAATAATTCAGTTTTCCAGCCTGTTGAATTCATTGCAAGTATTTAAACAATTTTCATTTCCTGCATTCTATAGGAGGATGGTATGGAGGTTGGAAAATATGAGAAGGAACACAGTTGGCGATGGTAAAAAAACTTGTTCAATGTGTGGAATTTCTTTCGGATTTTTTCGGACTTCGTCAATAAATTGCTGTGATTGCCTAATGGTAAATTCTATTTTATGTGATAAAACATTTTTCTAGAGTTATTTATTATATAATCGTCTGCAATATACCCTTTTTAATTTCTGAAATTCTTACAGTAGCAAGACAAAAGTGGTATCATTGTTAATGATACAAAGGGAATTAATAAAAACTATGATGTTTTTAATTGGCATAACTAAATTCTGAAAATGAAATTTCCTCCTGAGAGATGTCATTGAGTTTCATCAAAAAAAGTTGCCATGCATTTAAATTATTTTGAATAGCACTCAAAAGTTTTTGAGGTATGGGTATCAAAAAGAGTGAACTCTTAATTATTAAAAAAAAAAAAAAAAAAAAAAAAGTTAACATGTAGTGTGAAATAGTTGAGGACCTGAAGGAACTCTTCAAACCTCAGTTGATGAACTAAAATTCCTCAAATATAATAAAATGTCGAAGTTTCTATGTAATGTTAAAAGGATGTACAATATTACTCGCATAGGGTTATTTTACTGACAAAAGAGTTCTTCGATACAACATAATATTTTAAGAATGACAAGTGAAAAAAAAAAAAACATCTATTCAAACATTAAGGACAGAAAGGAGTAAAATGAACAATCAAAGGTGATGTCTTTTAATTAGGGAATTGCTTTTTAAAGTAAAAATAATGAAGATAAATTTTGAATCTTTTTTTCATAAGATAAATCTCCAATCGAAGAACAATACTTTTCCATTCTTCGTAGGATAACTTTCATTTGAAAAACTACTGCTTTCTGAAGCAATGTATTGAAATATATTTTCCTTTCAATCATAAAAATTTGATTTTATTAAGACCCCTTAATCTTCATTCATATGAGATTGTCACGTACTCTTCAAAATATTTAGAAAATAAGGCTTAGTAATCATTTTTCGCATTAATTATTTTAACGGAGTAGAGTAGTATACGGTAGAGAGAGAGAGAGAGTATTGTTTATATATATCGTTTTCCCCCCCCTCTCTCTTTCTGGCACTAATGGTCAAATTAAAACGAAAATTTAAACATAGAGTATTTTCTACCCATTTTTTTTTTTAAAAAGTTCTAAATTTGTAATGGTAAAATATTTTTAGATACTATTTGAGTATTATTATGATAATTAAATTAATTGTTCAATAAATTTCTATTTTAATTTAGTTTTCTTTGGTCTATTAACATGGATACTAATTTTGTCTAGCTGAAATGGAGACACTAAGAATGTCCATTCCCTCCCTTCAAATTTACATCAAGGAATCAATCAGTAAACCTAAAGTAATCGGAACAAAATAAAGAAGAAAGGACAGTTAATATAATATAAGGTCATGAATTCTTTTATCAAAATTAAGGTGGGGGTAATTCATATGTAAACTGATAATTATTGCAATGGAAATCAGGGTAGCAATTAGTGAAATAAACCAGAAAAACATAATTAACAAGTATAATAAGATTGATGAATGAGTAGAGAAAAGAAAGAACCTGAATAATTAAAGAGTTTAATTTTAGGTGCTAAAATAGTTGCTGTATGTGGTACCCGAAGTATTATAGTACAATTGCCACTGTCAAATGACGAAAAGTTGGTATTTTTAGAATAATTGAAGCAAGTAGTTTTTTTTTTCCATATTTGAAACTTACTTCAATAGATCTCTCAGATTTTGCCAAACCATAATTTTTATTTTGTGAAAAAATATTTTTTTTACATGCTCGAAGGATTCGATCAATAATATTTTAAAGTATGGAAAGGCACTATATTAATGGAATGTTGCTTGAAGCGAAATGATATAATATAATGGTTTTATGAACCATTATACTTTTATACATTTCATTTTTGTTTGCTACCCGTAACTCTCAGGAGTTTTTAAAAATTTAAAAAGTTGTGTATTGTTTTTTGTTTTTACAAATACAAAAATTTTCACACCTTGGAGAAAACATTTTTAAATTTGGTTGTTCAAAATAAAATTCATTAATTGAAATTCTGAATGGGAGATATAAAAATTTTAAATTTAAAAAAAAAAAATTAAATAATGAAAAAGTTATATGCAAAGTTTTGCTAAGAGCAGATTTAGCCACCCAAGGAGCGCTTTTTTATATAATTATTATTAAATTACTCAATTAAATATAAGAATTAAAGTAAGCAATTAAATATCGATATAGGGACAATAGTAAACTTTTCAAATAAAATTAAAGGAAACGATAAATTATTAAATTGGATATATATAAGCAAATGTAATTAAAATTAAAGCAAACGATAAATTATTAAATTGAATATATTTAAGCTAAATCTAGTTAGAATTGAAGCAAATGATAAAAAATTGAAAAGTGATCTGGTACGCTGAAAGTGATCAAACTAAAATAATAGCCCCTTGGGTGGCTAATAAAAAAAATAGAGCTTAATATTTCTGCTGGGGAAACTAGTTACATTAGATGAATATTCAGAATGCTATACTATTCTATTTTAAAAGAGCTCCAAAGGAATTTTGAAACGAATATTTAAGATTGATTTGTTTTACATTTATTGCAACTCAATTAAATCGTACATGATCGTTTCAAGATTAAAATTAAATTCTTTCTTTCATAGGCTGTATGTGAAAAATGTAGAATCGATATCCAAAGCGTTTCTCAAGAGATATGTGCGCTGTGCAAAATATGCGCTGAAAACAGAGAAGTAAGTGAAAATGAAAAGTTAAAGATTCAGAAAAATGTGACACATTCGTTCGAGGTATTAGAAGTGCTTAAATCATAATTTAAAAATCAATTTGCCTCAAATGTGAAATAAACTACATAAGAAAATTAATTAACTAAAAAAACTAAATTACATAAGAAATCAATACAATTAATTAAAAATATATATGAATGAAAGATATGTAATGTAAAATACGTTTCTCAGGGTCATATGTTCAGTCTATCTGTTTTAAAATAACGTTAAATGTTATCTCTTTCTCCTGGGTTCGACTTCGACACATTCATCCATCTTGGTTGCTCTTCTTCACAGCACATGCTACGCCTGCTGCACGAGTCTCCACTATTTGTTGTGGTGCTTTTACGAAATGATTACACACGAGAGTAATCATTGTGCTGTGATGTAGGGCATTGAATTTTGTGCATATTTCTGCGAAGTAATTTTTTAAGTAATTAACGAAATTAAAAGGGAGACAATTTAGTGAGATAAGACAACAAGATTTATTTAGATTTTTTTAAGTATAATTCCTAGTTTTATGCAGGTAAAATGGAATAAAAATGGAATATTTTCCCTAAAGAAATGCGGACAGTGGTGGTTATCTCCCCCTCCTTAACTGTCGCCACTGGTTTTATGGATCTAGTCTAGTCAGAGGTTAGACTAGAAGGATAAGAAATTACGATATAAATTCGCAAGACTCTTAGTTTATGAGGAATAATAATCGTAAGCTTCAGCTGGAGGCAAATAGAATAATTAGCAGCTGAAACAGAAAATGGTATTAAGATGTGCAATTTAATAATTCACGAAAGGGAACATTAATCTAATTCTTAAGTCCTCATATTCAAAGCTAAAACAGTTTAACAGCAATAGTGATGATTATCAATATTCATAAATAAAACAATTCAAAACACTAATTTCACTCTCAGATGGGTTCCAGAACGCCGTAAATGCAGTTCACCTCCCTCTTTACTTATTTGCATAAACAACTACGGGCTCGTTACAAGAAGCAGAATCAACAGAAGAGAAGAATATAATCGTACTTTCAAAATGAAGTAATTAAAAATAAAAAGAAGCTTTAGAAAACAGATTCCTCAAAAAATCAGATTATGACACTTAGTTCTGTCGCATTTCCCCTTTCAACTACCCTTTGGTGACCTTCAGTTGAATTTGCTTGAATTGAAAATTCCTACTAACGGATGAAACATGATTTATATTAGTTAGATTAGAATTAGTGAAAAGTGTAAAGAACAGACTGAAGCGATACACATATGAGCAGTGAAGAATTTAACATTGACGTTGATAGTTTGGGTGTGTGTGATAAAGATAGTGAGCGGATGTTATCATGATAATCCGTTTTAGATCTGTGTTGAGTAGAGCCTTTGTAGTAATTGCATATGAACCGACACAGAGTTAGTGACTCGAATTTTCAACTTTACTTCCAAGACCTCGAACGCTATAGGGTTGGTAAGACTGTATAATCTTCATTCTATTTAATCGTCAAATCAGATGCGTATAGAAATTACTACCACAAATAAAATAAATTAAGGATTAACCCTAAACATTCTTTGATATGAAAAAAAAAAAAAAAAAAACCAACGTTATATTTGTTGCACGGATTTCTATTCATTAGACTATTATTTAGTGACTATTTAAGTAATGGAAAGTGGAGGAAATAATAAAAGGAAGTTACAAAGATACAAGGCAATTTTTTAAGTTCTTGAGGTTTTTGAATAGAAACATTCTCAAAAGAGAGAGAAAAATGAACAAATTATTCGTTCAAGCTTTTATATACTTCTTTTCAAAATTTAAGCAGTCGGAAAATATACATAAATTGAATCAAAAACTTTTTTAATGAGTTACTGAAAATTTGAGGGTCTTAATTTATTTTAATAATGAATTTTTTTTGAAAAATTTTGAATCCACCAATATATTGGAAAAATTCACAATATTTTTTTTCTTACTACGAAGTTAATGTAAAATAAATTAAACAACAACAAACAAAACACACACAAGAAAATTCTGAAGTCACAAGAATAAATCAACAAATTTCCGGGTTTTGATTGATAGGCTCATCATAATACATATTCGGCCATATAATGCGGGAAACTTAAGGAATACTAAATGTTTTGTTGTTTCAAAATTTTCACAATATTCAGTAATGCTTTAAAGGATTAAATCTCCCCCATTCCCGAGTACATCTTACAATAATATCAAAACAATTTTACGAAGGAAAAAAGAAGCTAAGGTATCGTAAAATTCCTATGAAATGCATCTACCCTTTCTATATTCGGAAAAATTCTCAGAATTTGAAAGAGGTTTTTTTTCCAGATTTACGGTAAATTTCTTATCAGGAATTGTTAAGTAAAATTTCGAAAAGATGGCCCTTTTTCTTATTGCATCAGAAAATATTATTCATTTACAAGGATGTTTCAAGTGGATTTTTACTTCCAAAAATTTTAATTCGGTTAATTAAGATTGATTGAATGTATATTAACGACGCACCGAGAAGCAAAACGTTTGCTTCTCAGTGCGTTTAATCACGAGCTTAAATCACGAGTGAAAAAACCCGAAATCTGGTTAAATTGATACCACGCCGTCTGGAAGCCGTCATTAATTCGAAAGGGTATGCAACCAAATAATAGTTTGGTTTTTTTTATAAAAGTTATGTTTTCAAAGCTTTTTTTTTTAAAAGTTATGTAAGCCAAAAATTTTATGTTTTCATTTAAAATTTATGCCAAGTGCATACTCAACTTTGTGACTTAATATGTTGTAGTTTCTGTTTAAAAATTATATAATTATGTTAATTTATTAAACGGGTTTCACACACACAGTTTCCCCGCCTAGTACATTTATTAAAAAATGTGTTTTGTCACTTAGATATAATTTTATATAAATATTCAGTATTAATTTTTTATATTTTTAATGTCGAAAAAGGAAGGTATGTAAACAATTTTGGGAGCCATTGTATATATATATATATATATATATATATATATATATATATATATATGTAGAAATTGGGGTGATGGAGATTGTTCATCCCGAATCTACGATGGTTTGCTCTTACGCAATGGGCTGGTTGTCTAGGGGGGTAATTTCGGATTCCATGTAATGTTGTTGATGATATTCAAGGATGAAGCTTGCAGTAGCTTTACTTGTTTATTGAGAGAGATGAAGAATGAAAAGTATTTACAATATTATGTGAAAAGTAAGTTGACCAGTTCATCTGATAAAGATAGATGGCTACCTCATTTAACCCATATTATCGATGGACGTTGGAACGCGCTCGGGCGTTGAAGTTTATTTCCGACGCGGGTAGCGAAGGAGAAGAGAAGCGGAGAAAGTGGCGGCGAAAGAGAGCGCGAAAACGAGCGTCACTTAGTTTTATTCTCGGATAGATGGCGCTGCATGAGCTTATCACATGACTCTTGAATCGTGGCGACATCTATTGAGTATCGGAGGAACTGGTTTTACAGTAGATTGAAAAGATAAAATTAATTGCTTAATAATAATTGGATGGAAAATCCTACATATATATATATATATATATAAACACTGGTGTGCAAAAATTAAGGACGAAGTAGAAAAATTAGCATATCAGCTAAACGAAGAGGCAGAGTGGACTGAAAGACCAATCAGGAGATTAATTAGGGTGAGCGAGAAATCCATAATAACCCTTCCAATATCATTGAAATAAATCAGTTTGGTCGCGATTTTCTCGTATGGGGAGGCATCATGCTTGGTTGCCGTACCGACCTTCATAGCTTCGACGGAGGTTCAGTCACCAGGAATGCTGTTGTAACGATATTCTCCTTCCGCATATGCGTCTTCTTAGATGCGCTACGGGTCCGCAGTTCCTTTTCATGGACGACAATGCGCCAGCTCATCGCACAGTAGCTAGCCAGCAAAGTCTCCGGGTTTAAATCCCATCAGCATGTATGGGATTTTCCAGAAAGACGTTCGGCAGTACGTAACTTACCGCCAGTAACGATTCCGGATATCCGATTGACGTTACAAGACGAATGGGCTACAATGCCTCAACAACTCATTGACAACCTCATACTCAGCATAGCCAGATGATGTGAAACTTGCATAACAGTCAGGGAAGATCCTATTTCCTATTAAAGGCTGGGTGTTTCTGGTTGATACCTGTCATATGGATGCTTTGGCCTTCAATCGCATTATGCTCCTTGCTACTTTTTCAGTAAAGTTCCTTTTTATTCTTTTGATTTCGTTTTTGGTAAGTTAAGCTTACATTTCTCGTGTTCTTGCGTCTTGGAGTCCTTATGGTAATATTTGTGTTGATTTGGAAAGCTTTTGCACTACGTTATATTAAAAAAAAACTAACAACCAATTCGTCTTTAATTTTTGCTTACTAGTGTATATATTTTGGGTCTATAACTTAATACCGGAATTTGACTCTATATATCAACACTTGTGTATGCGCATTAGCAAATCATTGACATACACATCATTTTGAAGCTCTATGTATAAGCTGTCAAAATCAATCAACAGTGTTTGATTTGTTTGTGCACATCATATTTTTTTCAATTATGGAATATTTTGAAAATTGGCGAAAAAAAATAGCATTAGCGGGAAGTTTTGCTGAGTCACATTATTTCAAAGAAAACTGCAACCGAAAGTAATTGTTTGCTTGTGGAATTCCATGGCGAACATGCTCTTAAGAAAACACAATGTTTTGAGTGGTTTCAAAGCTTTAAAAGTGGCGATTTTGACATCAAAGACAAAGAGCGGCCTGGACAACCGAAAAAGTTTGAAGATGAAGAATTGGAAGCGTTACTCGATCAAGACTCGTTTCGTACACAAGAAGAGCTTGCAGAATCATTGGGTGTAACTCAAACATCTATTTCCAAGTGCCTAAAAGCATTGGGATTCATTCAGAAGAAAGGAAATTAGGTGCCATACGAGTTGAAGCCGAGAGACGAGGAAAGGCGATTTTGCAAATCTGAAATGCTGCTCGTGCGTCATAGAAAGAAGTCGTTTTTGCATTGAATTATTACTGGCGAGGAAAAATGGATTCCTTACGACAACCTGAAGGGCAACAAATCATATGTGAATCCCGGCCAACCTGCAAAATTGACACCGAAGAAGAATATTCACGCTGTCAAGATAATGTTCTGTATTTGGTGGGACCAGAAGGGAGTTGTGTATTATGAGCTTATAAAACCGGGTAAAACCATTACTGGAGAGTTGTACCAAAAACAACTGGTTCGTTTAAAGAGAGCATTGAAAAAGGGAAGAAAAAAAAAAAAAAAAAAAAAAACCACGGCCAGAATGGGAGACCAGACACGAGATATTGATTTTCCAACATGACAATGCTCGGCCACTTGTTGCTCAACCCATTAAAAACTATTTGGAAAATAGCAGATGGGAAATTCTGTCCCACCCTCTGTGTAATCCAGTCCGTACCTTCTGACTACCACCTGCTTTGGTCGATACAGAATGCACTTTCCGGAATACGCTTCACTTCAGTATAAAGCGTCAGAAATTAGCTCGGTTCGTTCTTTGATTCAAAAGATGACCGGTTTTTTTAGGATGACATCCACAAATTGCCAGAAAGAGGGGGAAATATTATAACTTCCGAAGGAAAATACTTTGAATAGCAGAATTGTACAAGATTTTCTTTAGTAAATGCTCAAATTTCCTAAAAAAAATCCAGTTTTTAAATTATATACCTAATATATATATATATATATATATATATATATATATATATATATATATA
>BMAW01036676.1:36928-108786 GCA_019974015.1 Nephila pilipes
TATATATATATATATATATATATATATATATATATATATATATATATCAAATATTTTTCATGTATTTAATAATATTTATTGTACAATATATTTTCCATTGTTACTTATGAATTCTTGCCAGCGTGATGGTAATTTGTAAATACCATTTTTGTCTTTAGAGGCGAAGAACTCAAGTCATGCTGGGTTGACGTATCTTTCAGTTTTGAAGTTTTCTCCTTTCAAAAATTTTTGCAGGGAGATAAACAAGTGGTAATTAGAAGGTGTTAGGTCTGAGTAGTATGGTAGATGCGACAGAAATTCTAAACATAGCTCTATAATTTTTTGACGAATAACTAAAGCAACACGTGGTTTGGCATTATGATGATGCAATATAATGTGCTTCGTATAGAATATCGCCGGCCTCTTTTCTTTCAATACTTTGTTTAAATCATCCATTTGCTGGCAGTTTCTCTCCGAATTGAGATTATTGTTAGGTTTCAAAGGCTCTAAATGTATTGGTTCTGGACGTCCCTCCCTATGAACAACGTTCTCTTATTTAGGCTCAATCTCGATTTAGAGGTGGAGGGGACAAATAGTCCATGCTGCAAGTATGCTCTTTTCCTTACGTAGCATTCGAAAATCACAAATTCAATTTTTCATCAGCAGTTACCATCCGGTCCAAAATGGGTTAGTTTTCGTTTCAAGCAAATAGACGTGCATACGACGATTCATTTAAGTAATTTTTTCTCACTTAACTCATGAGGCACTTATCTGGAATGTTTTTAGACAAATCTTAGAAACGACGGGCTTTATATTGGTCAATAAATATTATTAAATGAATGAAAAACGTATTATTTTCTTTTACTTCACAAACGAACAGAACTTTCCGGTAGACCTTATATATATATACATGTGTGTGTGTGTGTGTGTGTGTGTGTGTAAAAGCCTAAAATCGGAGGAGGAACTTTTTCTCTTAGAGAATACTATTCTTGAAATTTTATGATAAATATGATTATCTTGTTATCGTTTTGTGTGTGGGGGGATTAAATTTGACTTTTATTTTTATCCTGTTTTCAGATTCATCTTTACATATAATTAGAATAACCGCATCAACTGTTCGAAAATTAAAATAAAACATCAAATGAAAATGATAATAGATTTGTTACGCGGTTAAAATACTACATTAAATGAAAGGTTCAAAAATATCTAATTTTTTATGAGTTTTATTGAATCTGTCAAAAGCTTTATAAAATTTTTTATTTTTTGTAGTAAAACTTTTTATATATTAGAAAAATACCAATACCTTTTATCAAATTAAGCGAATTAAAAATGTTTCCATTAAAACATAAACATGCGTATTTGATTTAGTATATTAAGTTTAATTAATTAAAATTTTTCTTTGTAATAGAAGTATAATCTTAAGCAATGATCAAATGAAAATAAATTCCTCAATAAAATGCATCTAGGAAAAATAGTAAATACAAAATAAAGTTTTTTATTTCCTATTCATTTAAAGAAACGTATAAATAACGGGAATAAACTTATGCTGAAAAACATATGATCTTTTCTACTGATTAATGGCTCCAATGATAAAATAAAAGCAATGAGGAGTTTTTCTGAATGTTGCATGATTTATAAAACTGCACTAAAGAGAATAATTTTTTTTCACTTCACGCTGCATTTGTCGTCTACAAGTTAAAAACAACATTTTAAATGTAAATGGAAATATTGGGTTAGCAGGAAACTCCGCGAAATTTCCTCGATCTGATAGATAAATTGCCAAATGCTTATCATTGAAGGATGTTGAAACATATGTTATTTCGAACGAGTCCTTTTCATGCAAAATTTCATAGAAAAATTATCAGAAAATAACGGCTGTTTCCCTGATTATCGGAAGCATTAAAGCATACCTTTATAAGAGCAGAAAATGTTTTTAATCGAATTATTACTGAACTTCTCTTTCTTACACATCGAATAATGTAAATATATATATATATATATATATATATATATATATATATATATATATATATATATATATATATATATATATATATCAGAAAAAACGCTGATACACCCCCAAAATTAATTTTCATAGAGATTACTGCATCAAAACGATATGCAAATTAGTGGAGGTGCTGTAGTTGGTAGCGTGGCTAAAAGGAGATTTTAAAAGCATCCGAAATTCCACAAGAAGAATCTATGCAGTAAAGTTTAGAAGTACCCATTTTTTATATATGAATACTCAATCTCATTTATCTAAATAATTATGAGGGCAATCATATGTGGGCCAGACTCAATTTTATATAAGAAGAGGATTGTATTTGAGACCCTCTATAATTAATGAACACTGGATTGCATTTCCAAACACAGAACCAGCTTTTAGAAGATATTGCGGAGGAAGATCTAAAGCTACAAATGCCGTAGATGTCCCTTATTTTCAACTAAATGCAATGGAACATAAGACGTCTACACAGATGTAGATCTTCTCTTGTCTAAAGAATACTAGCCTTGTTGGGTTGTAATCAGATTTACTGTACTCAGAAGGTTTCACGAAGGAGGGAAGTATGCAATGCGTCCAGCATTGAGTATACCTCTCTCTCTCTCTGCCCTACTGAAATGAAAAATTTTCTTGGTCACGCACTCATTTGGAGTGAAGTTAATGTGTACATTAGGTTCTATCGCAATTTTCCCTTCAATTAATTTCGAGGACTTTTCTAAATGTTTTGAGTTACTTAAATATGAAACCTTCTCCAATCGAATGAAACATTGAATTAGAACATAGATTGAAATTATGAATGGATTGGATCAGAGGTAGATATGAGACTTGAAAAATTTAATATTGGTATTGGAAGTCAGTTAATTTAGTTGGTGAATTTAAGAGAGAGCTCTGAACTAGCCATTTGTAATCTAAGAAGTGATCAAAGGGATATTAGAAAATATAGGTAAAAGGTTCAGGGATCAAAACATCAATTTCAGCTATATTACTCACCTAAACCCGAGTTGAATCGGTGAGAAATTAATTAATTTAATATTCCAAACTATGATTCAAGCGTGTTTCGATCAAGTAGCCATAGAAAGAATAGAAAGTCATCAGAATGTATATATTTATTAGCTTGAATAAAAATAAACTATAAATAATTTAGTTCTGTGGGTGAATTTCAATTTATTAGACTGTTCTCACAGACTCTTAGAATTAAAAATAGTAATGGAAAATGAAGGTAATAAACAGCAGGCGATACAAATGGAGCTCTGCACTATATTGATGAGTTCATATTTTGTTTGCGAAGTAACTCAGGAAGATTGTTGGTCTTGCAGAACCGGGAACCTAACTATTATCCCAGTTATATGTAAGAAAGAGCCGATTCGGGGGGCTCAATACACATGTTTGGGTAGATATCTTTTGGATGGTCTGTATACCATCCTTAGAAACCCCGTTATTTCTCATTTAAATAAAGATGATATTCCTTATTTAATTGTTCGTCCTTACACTGGTGTGTGAGGCCGCGGTAGCCTAGTGGTCAAGGTTTCGTTCAGTCGCGGGTTCGATCCTTGGCCGCCAAAGACCCACAGTGTAGCTGGGGCTGATGCACGTTAAATCTGTCGGGGCCCCAAGTCCTCCCGTTGGTGTGGCGTGGATGTTAGGAGAGGGGGGTGCCAGCTCAGGTGTCGTCACTTGACCGTGGTTCAAAACTACGAGGTCCGTCGCCAATAGCCCTCGTGTTGCTTCTAGTGCGACGTTAATAAAAACTAAACTGAAAAAAAAAAATACACTGGTGTGTGGGTGATTCTCTCGTTCTACTAGAAAATGATGCCACACAAAGCTTTAGTTGGTGCAGAATTACCCTTTTTTCTTGAGGGGTCTATTTTGCGTATTTTTTGGTTAACATATTCTCTAGGAATTAACTAAATGTGCATGTTTAGGATGCTGTAGGTATATATATTATTGCACTTAACATACATCTTGCAACTCTTAAGAGTCCTCGAATCGCTTAGTACGCAGTAGCATAAATGGGTTTGCCGCATACTGAGTTAATAAACACCATAATTTTGAGAAAGGAACATGTCGGTCGAGTCTATATAGCTAATTAAAGGTGAATTTTCCATATTCCAGTTGATGAGACATTGAAATAGGATATTATGTTATTTTGGTATGATCTTACTTTGTGTATTTTCAAGACAGAAACTATAGCTATCATTTTTCTTTTGGGCGTAATCTGTGAAACATTTTGATTGTTTTCATAAAATTCCATTAAATTCTAATGATTATAAATTTCACATTTACAATTTTTTTTTTTGTTTGTTAACGTCTAGAGAAATACAACGGGTTTTTGGCAACTAACTTCTCAATTTAGAACACCGACGAAGATGACACTTGAATTAGTTTCTCACTCTCTTTTTGCTGTGCGCACTCATTTTTCTCTATTCTGACAAATATCTCGATTGATAAACGGGAAGAAAAACAAAATATACTAAAATATTAATCTTGACACAAATCACACATCCACAATCTGTAATATAATTTGAAATTTATTTCTTTTATACTATGCTGGAAAGAGATCCGATATCTGATATTCTTATTCACAAATTCTTCATTAGATCAATAACCGAATTCCATATTTCTCTATTAGAATAAGTGCAATGACTTATTGTCAAGTGAATTCTTGAATAATAAATTCCTTTAAGTATTTTATTTCTTGAATTAATGGAGTGGATGGTAGCAATTAGAGCACCAAGTCGAATTTCTGTAAGAAGACAATTAGTGCAGGGGAATAAAAACCATCTGTATTATTATTATTATAATAAAAATTCTTAGGTGGTGGATTTGTATTTTCTAGGTTTGGAAGAAATCGGGTGGTTGGTTTTACGGAAAAGTTCCTTCAAACCAGTCGCCAGATCAAAACGATAGGTGTTCTCAGAAATCAGATTCTCCTAATTGTGCCAGAGCATTCAACACTTGGGAACACAGGAAACAGGGTAAACAATGTACAATTTCTACATTTTTTTCAAAAGAAGTATTGGAAAAAAAAGTTTTACATTTTTTCTTCTGAAGTTTGATTCAGGTTTTTCTATTAAATAGTATGATTTATTAAGAATGGCCAAATTTGCTTATTATGACAAAATATTCAAGTAAATTTACGCATAAATTTATAATGCTACATACAAATTTTGTTACGTAATATACATATTTTAAGTAATGTGTATCCAATGTGCTGTAATATTTACTAATGCAGGCGTTTTTGAAACTGTTAATTATTATTACTTTTAGCATAGTAACAAAGATACCAATGTAAGCAAAAATACTTTTAAATCAGATTTACATCCTAACTAAAATTAATTTCCTTATAATTATAGTTTTAAATGGAAAAAATAATGTAATAAATATCAAACTATTAATGAATGCGCTATTTATTGTTAGTTGGGGTCTTGTGGATCCCTATCTTGGCTGAATGTAGCAAATCTGTTTTCACATTTGTTAAGAAAAAATTCACAAAACATCAAATAAATTAAATTTTCATAAACTTCATTACAAGGTACAGAAAATCACACTCACATAAAAAATATGTAGAAAACTTAAGGGAATCACACATTAGTTTTCTTTATTTCTGAAGTGGCTTTCAGAAGTTAATCGTGAACTATGATTTTTAGGAAGTGGTCTTTCCGTATGTCTCCCCGCAGTTTTTATATTCAAGTATTAACATAATTAGGAAAGTTGCTAAGAAATTTAAAGCTATTAATTTTCAAATTTAATAATAAAACTATTATACTATTGTATATTTTATATTAATTATTTTTTAAAATTCAAAACATCTTTTTATTTTTGACAGATATTGTACGTCTTGAAAGTTTCGAACCACCAGAAGAAAATCATAACGAGAATACATTGTATAAGAACTGGGCTGTGAATTCAAGTCCAGGTTGGTGAAATATTAGTTCTGTTTTTCTTCTACGTATAGATTGAAGTGAAAAGAAAAGAGATTTTTTTTTTGTTAGTTATAATTTTATTTAATTTTTAAAACCGATTCCTTATCTGAAACTTTTATCATCTTTGCTAACTTTAAAATGTTACCTTCTGAGAAATTTTACAGTTGCTATCGTAAGTGATGTCTCTCACTTTAAGAGTCCTTCGCTAACGAATTACAAATAATAAAAGAGAACACTGATTACTTAAGAGGTATTTGAGAACGATATTATATATCGAGATAAATTACTTATGCAATGAAATATGTTTGAACTTTAAAAATAGAACATAGAAAATATTTTTATCTTCTTCTGTCTTTAAACGTAAAAACACATAAAAGACTTATAGATGAAACTAATCATATCCGTAAATCTTTTTTTTAAAGTAACATGCGGTTCAGAGAAGAACAAAAATATCCATACAAAATTTGTAATATTTTGTAAAGAATAATACCACAATCAAATTATTTAATTGCTTTCCATTTTTTTTTATTTCAGAGATAATATTTATTAATAATTAGCTTACGCTGTTTTAATATGTTATTGAATTAATGGAGATTTATTGGAAATTTATTTTTAGAAAATACACGTACTGATAATGTGACATATTTTCAACACAATAAGAGTGACATATTTTCAACACAATAAGAGTGACATATTTTCAATCGCAATGGCGAAAGAAGAAAATTAGAAACACGCACTCTAGACAATTCAAATTCTGCAGATTATAAATTCTCACGAGTCTGCCATTTGATATTTAATATTTGTGTGATTTCTTGGTGTTATATTCTATGAGTGTGTTTTAAATATGAAGCAGTGTTATATTCTAATAAACATTCACCAATATTATTGGATAATATCAACTATCAGAAGTTTCTTCTAAAATTATTCATTCACGTGAGCAGTTTTTGGACATACTTTTTAAGCTATTAATACTGTTATAATGTTTTAAAACAACATGTTAAGTTCACTGAAATGTTAAGCAATAATTGAGTTTTGTTTACTTTATCAAATCCTTCAAATGTATGTATTTATCCAACATTGCATTAATAGCCATAAATTTCGAAGAAAATGAAGACAACTAAATTATGAAGATAAAACAAATTTTACTAGCGGTTTTTCTAGTTTTAAAATTAAACTGTTTGTTATGATATATAGAGCATCTCTTCAGTGTGTATAATTAGTATCATGTCCTGGTTAAAATATTTGAGTTTTTTTTCATGTCATTAGTTCGGAATTTCTTTTCAAGACTATATTCAGACTTGAAAAAAAAATTCTTATCTTACTTCTTTCAAGAAAAACTTATGAATTTTTTTTAAATCAATGTTTTTTAGTGTTATATTTTTTTCGATAGTGATAAATAGGGGGGAATTCCTCCTGAAAAGTCTTGGGAAAGATAATTTCACTTCGTCATACAATGTTCATTATAGAGTCTTACTGATCGGAACTCACTGTAAGCAAATAATCTTTAGAATCTTTATTAAGAATAAACAAATTCAATCAATGTATTACATTTATGATTATAATTCTATATGAAAAAAAATGTTCATTCATCTCTAAAATTTTTAAAAGGATTGTCCAGAACATTCTCATTAACGAGAAAAATTCTGTTTAATTTTATATATGTATATATCATAAATGTAATTCAATACATTTTTTAAAGAAATTTATTAAAGTATGGTCACTTTTTTTGTCGTTCTTATATATTCCTTTAAATTAAATCATCAGTTGTAAATGTGGTCATATATTTTAGAGAAATTATTTGCTTTGAAATATTAGAAGGAATCTTCAAAAACAACAACAACAAAAAGAAGCTATGTTAAATAGAGATAAGAGAACTCTTAAAAATTAGCGGGCTTAAGAATTTTAAGCTATTTTAATCAAATAAGATCACATTAATTTTGTTAAAATTAAGTGTGTGTGAGATTACATCCGATTAAACTTTAATTAGAGACTGAAATGCATCTCGTTTTCTTAATATTAATATTATGTACAGCTTCGAAAATTTTTAATTTTAATCAACCTGAAATTATTAAAGTGCCTATCATAGGAAAGAGCATTTTAATCCCACTGGACTGAAAGCTTGAAAGAGAAAGTATTTAAGTATACCTGAGCGTTTTAGAAATCTCAAAATATAATCTTTAAAATTTATTGAAATATAAAATAAATTAAAACATTGTGATAAAAGAAGGAATGATTAGTCTAATAAAACTCGAATCTATTCGAAAGGCGACAAGCTCTCCATTCTCGATCTGTTGAGTAAAACGATTTATTAAATTTTTTTTAAGGATAATAAGTTCGTAACAGAGGAATTGTACTAAGCGTTGACCAAATTTTCTGAAATTATGAAATCTTTTTTACTAAAACCGAATAATAATAATTAATTACAAAACAAATTAATTATTCAAGCATCCAAAATTCATTGATTAATGTCATTAAACTCTTTAAATCGATTAACAGAAGATTATTGCTTTTACCTAAGTTTCGTGCCTCTGAATAGAAAGATCATACTCACAAAATATGATATTAACAGTAATTCATTGCTAAATTGAAACTTACTTATACCTTAAAATATGTGGAAACGATAACTTTTGAATAAAATTTTTTCTTTCAAGACAAGTTCTTGTTGGTGAAAATATAAACTCGAATTCAAATCTTCTCAGATTTTAAGTTAAATATAAATGAACAATGAAAATATCCGGTTTTTAAAGTTCGAAACCGAGAACATGTCTCAAAAAATGTTCCAATCAGAATCATTTAACGCTATTGAAGAGAAACATAATAGGCTATTGATTTCTTAATTTTGAAGCAGATTTCTGCATGAGCCTGAATTTTTAAGTCTAGCCTGTATTCAAAGATTAAATATCGACCCTTCCCAAGTTAGTCATGTCTTCCACTAAATATTGACATAATTTATTCAAATTGCTCTCATGATTTAAATATTATTTTGATAAAATATAATTATAAATTTATCGGGAAAATTAAAAAAGAAGAAAAAAAAATTAAGACTCTATAGAAATATGATTATACTGAATAAAACTATTTGAAAAGTGGATAACAAAAGACAAACGTCAAAGCTACGTTTATTTCATAAGTTACGTGTGCAACTTCAAAATTTGAGTATCCTCACAGTGGGAGGGATAAGTTATTTTAATGGATAACATTGTATTAATTATTATACAGTTAAAATTATTATATAATTAAGTCTGCCAATTTACATTGCTGGGCATTAAAACTGCAACACCATGAAGGAAAGCGAATACAAAAGAGATACTTATTGTATGTAAATAGTATGACATGAAGACAAAATGATTAAATTTGTAAGCAGCTTGGAGATTTACTGGGGTGTGAAATTAGTAGAAATAGTTTCCACCCCCGGCAGTTAAAACAACCCTTATCCGGTAAGGCATAAAATCAAACTGGGCTTAAATGACAGAAACGGGAAACTCATTCCATGCTGTTTCAAGTCTATGCCATACCTCATCAACTGTATTAACTGGAGAGGGGAAGCGAGACAGTCTCTCAACAACCCATGATCAGATGTTTGCAATGAGTGACAGATTTGGAGACCGTGCAGACCAGGGTAACAATAGGATATCCTATGTATCGAGGAAGGTCATAACATAACGTGCAACATGTGGTCTTGCATTATCTTACTGTAAGATGGCGTTTGGCACTCCTCGAAGATAGGGCACAACCACTGGTCGTAAGTTGTCACAAATGTACCAATCTGCGTTCAAATAACTGTCGATCCAAAATAGAGATGTGCGTGTCATGTTTCCAATGGCTGCCCAAACCCTCATACCTAGTGCAGGGTCGCCTCTATGTCGATATCGAATGCAAGAAAACGAGTGGTCTCCTCGGAGCTTCTAGACACGTATACGGCTATCAGAATATTGCTTGCAAAACCAGGACTCGCCTGAAAAGAAGAGATTGTGTGCCACTGCTATATCCAGCTTAGTCGTTTGGCGCACTAGAGTTGCCGTCTCTCTCCATGCTGCATTGTCAAAGGTAACCGAAGTAATGGTCACCTTGCCCATTTCTTGACTAATGGTCTATGATGTGGTTGTACGGTTTTGCAGGGCTGACCTACCAATATATCTGCCCTCTCGGGCATTAGTCATGGGAGGGTGAGGAGATCCTGCATACCTTTCAGTATGACCCTCAGCAATCCATTGATTCTATATTCGCATGACAGTGGTTTGATTTCGATCAGTGCGATGGACGATATCCCGAAACTATATTTCGCACTCTCGATACGCAACGATCCTGCCTTTCTCGAATTCCGATACTCGCAGGAAAGTTTTTACAAAGTGCTTTCCGAATAAAAAATCCACTACACTACTTTTCTTTTATGCAGTGCTTCAGATGTCGTTTCTCTTTCCTGTTTCGTCTAAATGAGCTAAAATACTAATCATTTGAATAGCCCAACATTTTCTTCCTTTTATGAGATTTTTACGTTCGTCAGACTATTTCTTCCTGGTGTTGCAATTTTAATGCCCAGCTGTGTGTTAATTTTAAATAATGCACGTGAACAAACCAAATTCTATCCAAAAAGAATTTTTTTCGTTAATTGATTTTTCAAAAAAATGTCATGGATCAACTAATGTATAATTTGTGTAACTTTTTCAAAACTTATGAGGGAGTATCGCAAAATTAGAATTATCACTAAAAATAATTGAGATATAAACTTTATTTTTATTTGTCATTCTTAAGACTTCCTTACATAATCACCTTTCCGAGTTATACAGAGTTCTCCCAGCCTTTCTTGACCTTTCGAAGACAGTCATTGTAGAACTCAGCAGATTGCGTCGAAAATTATTGTTTCACTTCGTGAATGACGTCATTAGTGTTGTCAAATTTCCAACCCTTCAATGGTTTTTTGAATTCTGAGAATTTGAAAACTTCACTAGGAGGCGAGAGAGGGAGAATAGATGGATGTTGCAAAATTTCAAATCCACATAGCTTTGATTCCTTAACCTTACCTCGAGATGAGTGAGCAGATTTATTATCGACAAAAAGATGGATACATTTGGTGATCATATTGCGACACTTCTTGATCAGATCCCCACGCAATTTTTTTAGCAGTGAGCAGTAATAGGCATCAGTGGTCTGACCTTTCTCCAAGTAGTCTGTAGATGTCTCCCTGACAGTTTCAAACAGCGGGCAGCAGGACTTTAACTGCGTACTTCAGCACCTTAGCCTTCTGAATGGGTTTGAATGTAATGATTATTTGAATAACTTTGCAAATCAACTCAGTGATAACTGTTTGAATTGGAGCACTGAGATGACTTTGCATTCATAGGTGATCTTGCTCTTTTTTTTTTTAAAAAAAAAATTTGAACAATTGGTTGCAAATGGAAAACAAATGTATGTTACAACGGATCAAACTCTTTAAATAAGTATGTTTGTGTTATTTAACATCTTGTTTGCTTTATTGTGTTATTATTCGACTTTATAACTATTTTACATGTAATATATTTTAAGGTTACATTATAATATTTGAAAATTTATCTTTTTAAAAGTTAATAATATATCATTACAATTCTTTTTTTTAAAAATAAGAGAGAGTAGTATTTTTAATATTAGAAAATATATTTTAAGAAATAATTTTTCTCTTCCTTAAAGCTAGAAAAATAAAAATAATTTAAATATAAATTTTTCAATGTTAAGAGATAAAATATTAAATAATTTCAATATTAGAAAATATAATTTAAATGCATTTCTTCTTAATGATAAAAACTACGCATAACTTTTTTTTGACGAATAAAATATTAAGCTCTTAACAATTTTAATATTGAATATAACAGTTTAAACTTAATATGTATTTTGTATTAAGAAAATAAATTTTAAGACATTATATTTTTATAAAGAGAAAATGAATTTTGAAACGAAATATTTTTAATATTATAGAAAATTTTAAACATAATATGACATTTTTAATGTTTGAAAATGAATTTTAAGACATAGAATTTTTTTCTTTGATGAAAGGAAAATTCAAAACTTTTAAGCATAATAATTTTAATTTTAGAATATAAAATTTAAAACATAACACTCTTTAATATTAATAAGAAACATAAACATAACGCTAGGAAATTCTGTTTTGAAATCCGTTCAGTCGTCCTTGAGTGACTTGATTTTATTTTTTCCATTCTCGTATGAATTGACGAGACAAAAAATTAAAATTTTATTATTAAAATTTTAATTAAAATTTTATTATTTGTCGATCAGATGATCAGCTTCTTTCAGTAATTCCTCAAAACGTTATCCATATTTTAACTTTGAATTCGGTTTTAGAAAATTTCTATATCACACTGTCGTCACCTAATATACAATTTGTCTCGGAACAGTACATTTTTTTACCGTTCTTTATAAACACGGGAAGCTCCTTTGGTAAATATTAGATTTGGTTTTTCAAACTGGAAAAAATATCGTCGACCTTTTGGGTAGTGAACAGTTTTCGATACTTCAAAAACAATCCATTTCGTTCGATCACCATTTAATGTGCTCGGATTTTATTGTTTCCATGAGATTGGCTCTTGCAGCAACAAAAGCTTACAATCGACTCTGAGTGCTGTCGAAATTTAAATACGTGAATTGCTTCGCGTCGTTTCGTGCAATTTTTCTGAAAATTTTTCAAAACGCAATAGATAAATTGATGTTGCAGATCCTTATATCTAAGAATTGTGTGTTATTTTCTGCCAAACTGTCACTCGTAAAAGTCATACGATTGAAAAAATAGTTGCATGTTATCTACCATTTTCAACAATCAAAGTTCGTCACATATTTTCAGATATTCCAAACACTTATCCGTGATAAGAAAAATCAATATGACTCAGCATATTCTCAGAGTCCGAAAATAAAATAGCGTATGACGTAAAGGTAGCAAGTAAACAACACAACAAACCTCCCATTAATGAAGCGTGTAACTGGTTCATTATGTAAATGTAAAAAAAAAAAACTTAATACGTATACAGTAAAAAAAGAAGATATATGAATTATAATACATCCAAACAGCAAAATATCCGGGTATTTTTAAGAAATTGTAAGACAAAGATTAACATTAATAATAATCTTTTAGGAAGTAGTATATTCATTACAGAAGTTTCTTAAAATTAATGTTGAAATAGCAAATAATGTTTGCATAAGAAGACAAAGATCGCGATGAATTCTAAATGTTATTTTAAAGAGCCAGATTACATTAATAATAAACATTCTGTTACCATACATTGCATGTGTATAAAATTTCTGAAAATATAGCTAATATTTATCATTATTGTTTAAAGTTTAAATCAATTTTTCAGTACACCAGAAAAAAATGTACATTGATTGATTCGTTTTATTAACGTCGCACTAGAAGCAACACGAGGGATATTGCAGACGGACCTCGTAATTTTGAACCTCGGTTAGTAACGAGAAAGGCACCTGAACTGGCACCTCCCTCTCCAAACTTCCACATTACGCCATCGGGAGGACTTTGAGCTTCGACAGATTTAACGTACATCAACCCCGACTACATGACGTATCTCTAGTGGCATTGAGGCTCGAACCCTTGATTCGACGAAAACCGTCGGCCACGAGTCTGCAACCAGACCACTAAACTATCGCGGCTACGAAAAAAAAAAAAAAAAAATGTAGAAAGAAATTTTGTAAATATGTTGAGTTCAAGATTGTTTGTTTTAAAAAATGTAGTTGGACTCAATTTGTGAGAAAATGACTCAAATTGATTTTCTATTCACATAAAATTTTGTTAGAAAATAGTTGTAGAAATTCTAGCTTACGATATTCAAAATCTCAGCAATATTAAATAGTAGCAAATTTTTTTTTATACATCTAAGCAGCAAAATATTTAAAAATTAAGAAATTGTAAAACAACATTTAAAAAAAAAATAAAAATCTTATATAAAATAATATGTTCATTAGATTTCTAAAATGACAAAGTAGTGAGTAATAACGTTTATGTAAGAAGGTAAAGTTCACATTGAAATCAAAAACTTTGTGATAAAATTTTTTCTTTTTTTAGTTATAAAAATTATAATAATTTCGTTAACATACATTGTGTGCATATGGAAGTTTTGAAAAAACAGCTGATATTTTTTATTATTTTATAATATATTGATATCATTATCATACATTGTATGCATATGGAAATTTTGATAAAATAGCTGATTTTTTTTTATCATAATTGTTCAAAATTTAAATCATTTTTTCTGTACATTATAAAATAAATATAATAGAAATCAATATTTCGAATTTGCTTAGTACGAGAGTAATAGTTTCAAAGAATAAATAGCCAAACTCTTTGGGTAAAAAAAGGCTTTTAAGTTCATTTCTTATTCATATTCATTTGAATCTTATAGTACATTCATTATTGAGTTTTTTAAAATATTAAAATATAGAGTAATTATGTTTGCGTAAGAAGGTAAAGCTCACAATGCATTCAAAAACGTTGTTTTAAAATGAGTTCCTTTTCAGTTGTAATAATAATAATAATAATAATAATAATTTCGTTACTATACCTTGTTTGTGCTCGAGAGTTTTTTTTTTAAAGTTTATATTTATTGTTATTATACAGAATCTAAATCAACTTCTTAAGTCGGTCAAAAAAATTTAGAAAATAGTCAAAGTAATACATTTTTTGAAATTGTTGAGTAAAAAAATTTTTGGTTTTAAAGTAAGCAGTCGGATTCATTGGGTAAGGTTGTGGAACTCATTACCTTTTCAGAATATGAACAAAATTTCGCTAGAAAAGAATTACAATAGAAATTTTAATTTGACATTCAAAATCTGCTACATTAATTATGTAAGTGCTTTTTTTTATGAACGCTGTCGACAACGTAATTAATATAATAAATTTAACTGAGCTAAGCGAAAAAAAAAAAAAAAAAAAAATAACAACTTCAAGTTCATATACCAAAATATTTCTGTTTCTTTTATTTTATCAGTGTGAAAATGACATTTTTAAACTAGACAATATCCAATCAAGTTTATGCAAATTTACATGGAACATATTTAGAAATTGCGATTGAAATTCATCAACAATTAATTTAATCATATTATACTAATTCATTTAATTGAACAAAAAATTAGAATTTGAAAATGATAATTTTAACAATTTTTAAACTTCAATTAAATAATATTCAATCCAACTACTTTCCGAGTAGGAACAAATACTTACGATTAAACTTTGCTTCCAATTTATTTATTAAAAATATATTTATTTACTCAAAGTTAAACAAAAAAATGTAGAATCAGTTGTGGCGCAGTGGCAAATATATTTCGAGGCATCCATTTTAAATCCAAAATCATTTATTAACAACTTCATATCAGTCATCTTACAGACCTCTGCTCTCGCCAAGGACAGGACAACGTTTCGTCTGTGAAATTGTCTGGGCAGGCAGCGTATCAATTTCCGCTGTAGCAGGAGAAGTGACGTCAATCAAGTACAGAATATATACATTCTAAGAATTAAGTATCAAAAAAAAAAAAAAAAAAAAAAAAAAAAACCATACGAGCCATGACGTCACACAGTACACAAATAATTTTATTTAATGAATTCATTTTATGAGAAAATTATACTAATCTTCAAAACAACTTTGCATGGAAGAAAAGCTTACGATTAAAATTTGCTATCTATTAATTTATTCTAAATATATCAATTCCATCCAGTTCATTTTATTACGTTTGTGTATAAATACAACTAGTTTCTGGATATATAGAAAATATCTCAGTATAAACTTAAAAACCAAAAATAAGATGGGGTTGAAGACCATAGGCCCTTTATCAGTAGGTAGATAACTTTTCAGTAAGAGGTGAACAAATTAACATGCTAAGATTATCATTTATTCATTTTCTACTAATTAGGATATCATGACCCTAAAATTATATTTGTTTATAAATCAAGCCATGAATTCGAAAATTAATTATTTTTATTTTAACGTTTATTTTTTGTTTACAGATATTAGTTCTCTGGATGAAAGCATTTGTATATCGGAAGAAACAACAAAGAAAGTGAGAAAAAACTCAGAGGACAGTGAGGGATTAGTAAGTGTTGGTTTATTGTGTGATTATTAATTTTTCTCATAAATAATTAATTTATAAAATAAAGAAAATTTTATTCAATTTTTAGTATGTAGGTAATAAATAGTAATAATAAAAATCTAACAGAACTTTAACGTATGAAATAACTTCTTGTCAGTCAGAATTAATAACATCTATTAGGGGATCCGGAAAGTAATGTCGTTTTCTTAAGTTAAATTCACACGACTACATTTTTAACAAGTTTTTATTTCTAATTAACAATATATTCACCTTCGTTATCAACAACCTTTTGCCATCTAGTATACAAATTTTCAATGCCGGAGTGGTAAAAATCAATCGGTTTTTCTGTAAAATATGTCTAATTTTCTAATTTTTTGCCACTAAGACAATGTTGCAGTGATCGGAATAAATGGTAATCCGAGGATGCAATATCGGGCGAGTATGGTGGGTGAGGCAGTACCTCCCACCCCAATTCGTTAATTTTGTCTAAGGTCCGTTTTGCATAGTGTGGTCTTGCATTGTCATGTTGCAGAATAACTCCTTTTCTGTTGACAATTGCTGGATACTTTTCAATCAAAGACTGGTTTACTCGTTCCAATTGTTCACAATAGATATCTGCATTAACAGTTTGTCAAGGTTTTAACACTTCAAAGTGACAACTCCGCGTGTATTCCACCAAACACACAGAAGTGCCTTTTTGGGGTGTAAACCCAGCTTTGCAGTAGTTCGTGGTAATTCATTTCGGCTGAGCCACTGCCTCTTGCGTTTCGGATTGTCGTACAGGACCCATTTTTCGTCTCCAGGATCAAGCGATCAAAAAACGGATCTGTACGGAGCCGTTGAAGCAATATGTTGCACGTGATGGACCGGTTGGCTTTATTCTGTTCGGACAGATTATGGGGGACCCAAACACCAGCTCTGCTTATTTTTCCAATCTGTGGCAAATGTTCTTGGATGATTGACCAAGGTTGGTTAAGGCTGTTTGAGAGTTCATCAATTGTTTGACATGGATTTGCTTCCACTTCTGCTTTTAGCACGTCGTTATCTAATGTTGTTGGTCTTCCTGATCGATGGGCGTCCGAGAGATCAAAATTGCCTGATCTGAGCTTGGAGAACCATCTTTGGCATTTTCGAACGTCCAATGCGCTTGGATAAACATCGCAAATGTTTTTAGTCGCAGCAGTTGCGGTATTACCCTTGCGAAACTCAAAAAGCATACAATGCCGGATATGCTCTTCTGGTATTTGGCTGGTCATTTCACGCTAAATTGCAAAAAAAAAAAAAAAAAAAAAAAAAAAAAACACCCGTCTAATACTTAATTATTCAGAAGCAAATATGATACAATAACTTCAAAAATCTCTTTGACACGCCTTCTAAGTACGTAATGAGCTACCAAATGACAATCAAATATCGACATGCGCAGAAACGACATTACCTTCCGGTCCCCCTAATACAAGTAAGCATATTTTCGATAATTTCTTTTAAATTAATAATCGATTAAAATTTAAATAGATAATTCTATGGCACTAAACATTTTGAAGTTAGTGTAGCATATATATCGCCTGTTGGCGTGATAAAATTTTGGCTCCCCTTCCTTTTGTCGAGGGTTGTCAATGTATTACGAGAGACGCAACCTATATTCACGTGTGAGAGATAGGGGTGGAACGATCTCCAATATGTGTAAATGAATGTTATTTGTTAAAGACTCAAAATCTTCCTTATGCTTTCTTTCACAGTATTGAATTCTCTATCAAAAAAGGAGATAACACATGTGCTCTCTCACAATAGAATCAGAGCTAGATTTAGGAATTTGAAAATGAGTGAAAATTGACCGTAGATGGAGGAAAGTGAGTGAAAGAATTTTAGTTTTAACTGAAAATACTGAAAGAGAGAGAGAGAAAAACTTTACGTTGGTGTAGAACGAGAGTAGTATAAGGAAAAGGTATTTACATGCATATTTTAGATATGAGGAACTGTTTTCAAGAATTTAGAAAAGGGTTTTTCATATCATTGAGAAAAGAAAGTACATGTGCAATATATTGCTACAGAGATGGGCATCAAGGATGTATCTGGTCTGGCAATACTCAAATTAATCAAAGCCAGAACTGTCATGGGAGATTACGAGGAAGGGTATGTAAGAGAAATGCTCACAGGAGCTAAAGAAAGAAGAATCTGAAAAAATGGAGAGGAAAGAACAGATATAGAATCAGAATATAAGAATAAGAAGTACAAAGAACAGGTAGAATCAGATAAAGAAAAATATGGAATTTCAATTATATATATATATATAAAAAAAAACGCGTTTATTAATGAATAAAAGCCGATGTTTAAATGGAATCAAGCGCTGTACTGAGTTTCAAGAAGAAAAGAGGAAGAAAGAAGAAATGAAAGTGAAAATATAAATACAGAAAGAAAAAGCAAGTCTATTCGATACCGAAAGTTTTAAAGTCGCTTCACTCGAGGGAAACCCTAGAAAGGAACAAGAGAAGAACGGAAAAGAGGTGGATTTCAGGCAGTAACTGAATTTTAAAAGGAAAATGATCAGAAAGAAAAAATGTTGAATAACATTATTCAGAATTTTAAGATAGCTGTGAGGGAGCTATTTTTTTATAGCCACATAAGGAGCTATTGATTTAGGTGGATCACTTTTGGCTTACCACATCATTTTTCAAGTTTTTATCGTTTGCTTCAATTTTAATTACACATTTAGCTTAAATATATACTCAATTTAATAATTTATCGTTTGCTTTAGTTTTAATATCGGAAAAGTTTACTATTGTCAATTTCTCCATATTTCATTGTTTATTTTGAATCTTATATTTAATTGAATAATTTAATAATAATTATAAAAAAAAAGCGTATCTTGGATGGCTAAATCTGTTCTTTTCAAAACTCTGCTTAGAAATTTTTAAATTTCTTATTTTTTTTTTTTTTTTTTTTTTTTTTTTTTCACAAAGAATTAAAAAAAAAAACAACAACTCATGAACTCTGGAATTCTGTTTTATGGATTGATTATTTTTATACAATATTTGAACATTTTTTTAAAAGACTGAAAATTTAAAAATTTTTAATTTTCATATTGTTTGGATAGTTATAAAATGATTATTTAAAGCGTATTCTATTGATTGAACATCTATTAAGGATAAGTAATCCTAAATGGCAGCATGCTTAAACTCGGTTCTTAGAATTGAATTCATTGTGTTGTGTCAACAAATGTTTTTTTTTTATTTTTTTTTTAATGTTTTCAATTGCAGAATAAATGATTTTTCGAATGGAGTTTGTGAGTGTTGAAAAATAGTATTTTAAAGTATAAGAGAATTAGTATTTTAAAGTGTAGGACAACTGAGATTTCATGCAGCCTTAAATTAGAATTGTTTTTTAAAGTGGAGAAATATTTTTCATATTCATGTGTGTAAAGTGGAATTGATAACGCTTGATGAAATAAATGTATAAGTGACGATTATGTCTAAAAAAAAAGGAAGAACTAATTTTAACGAAGTAATAGGCGCATCAAATATTTTGTTTTGAAATAGAAGACATTTCTGTAAATGTATACCGATTGCTGTTCTTTTAAGCCGCATATATTGTACTGTATACTGTAATTTCAGATAAACGGTTGGGTCATTTGATTCTTCTTAATCATATCATGGGGGAAGGATGTAGTATATATATATGTATATGACTCCTGTTGATGTGAGAAAATTGTGGTGCCCTCTTCCTGTGTCGAGGAGAAGGGTTGTCAGTGTATTACGAGAGATGCAACTTGTGAGAGGTAGAGGCGGATCGAGCTCCGAGGCGTGCAAATAAATGTTATTTGTTAAAGACTGCATTGTCTTTATGTTCAATGAACATATTGAATTCTCTAGCCAGAGGGAGATAGGCATTACAGTCAAGATGAAAATCACACACACTGACAATTACTCATAAAACGTGTGTTGTTCAAGTTTTCACAGTATGTGAGCAAATTCGAATTATGTTACACTTTTTCGTATACGGAGATGCATAACATATTCTGAATTTTATCGAAGCATTTCTATATTAAAATATCTGCAGAAATATTTCCAAACTGTATTTGGTTTATTTTTTACGAACATAAAAATGAATTTATTTTTACATTTTTAACCCCATTGTATTGATGCACTTTTTATTCTAAACAGGAAATGTTCCGTTTATCTACACCTGAAGATTCAAAGCTCTCCGTGTCCTGCCCATCTTTACAAGCGCCGGAAGAGATAGCAGTTTATAAACAAGCCGAAATCCACAGAAAAAGATCCAGATTTTCTAGGAAGAAGATTTTCACTCCCGCACATAAAATGATGGAAAAACTTACCAAATATCGGAAGACTTAAACCAAATAAAATATAATCTTATGACTTTTTTTTAGCAATAAAAAAAAAAAAAAAATTCTGGATTTGATGAAAAGGCCTAAAAGGAAGCACACCCAGACGTAAATTTAATGCTGCACTAAAAGTTTTAAGATCATATTCCAGGAAAAGCCTTAGCATTTTTACCAACGTTGGCCAACCGAAAAAATGCCTCTCTATCAAGCTTTTTTTTTTTGATAAAAAAGCAAGGCAATAATACTAACACAAGTTTACGGAAAATTGTTTTATTGAAAAATATAAATTAAGGTTTATATTTTCAAAGAGCTAACGAGACAACGAGATTACAAACTAAAAGTAGTACTTGCTATTTTCACACATAATTTATATAATCTTTTAAAACAATAAACAAATTTAGAACAATAACATACAAAGTCTAAACCATAATTAAAACAATCTCATTCGAAGTTTCTTTTCTGCAAAATCGCGAATAACTTCTTTCAGATTTAATTTATTATTCAATAAATGCTCAATGACCAACATTAATAACCTATTAAGAGTTTTCCATCAGACATGGTTCTTAAATAATTTATGATTTTTAATTTAGTAAAAGCTTGTTAAATCTTTGTCTCCGACGACGACGCATCTCGTAATTTACGAATAGAAACACCAAGAAGCCTGTCTATTCTTGATACATTTGTTAAATTCGGCACGCGGAACATCTCAAAACATAGGAATACCCAGCAATCTGTCAATTTCAGTTGTATTTAATTTTACAACTCATTTACTTTCTAGATTCAAGTAATTGAAATATACTTTTATGGATCGTGTTCTTTTTTTTTTTTGCGCTCTAGTTCTGGCGACTTAGTTTCTCTTCAATTTTACCGCCTTAAGCAGTCAGCTACCACCGGCCCTGTCAATTCACAACGCCTCCAAAATCTTTAAGAGCATTTCCTCCCCATAAGTATGCATAAAATAAAGTTGAATGAAAAATCATTCAACATGTTTTACGGCCTGGTGATAAAATGTTGAAAAATTTATTTATTTATATCCAGATAAAAAATTAAGCGTATATTCTAAATACGTCCGTCTATTATGAATACTTAATTTGAGTTTTATTTCAATCCATCAAAATTTTTAAGCGAAAAAGTAACGTTATTACTTAACAGGCAGATATTCTATATATTTACTGAGCTAAAAATTCTCAACTCATTGAAATTAAAAATACCGAGCTCTTGAGAAATCCAATATATGTATAAATACCGAGATAGAATATATACCTAATAGTACTGGATGATTTGTAACATCAAGGTTATAAAAAGTATGATATATTCAACAGAAATGACTGGATTCAAATAATTTAATAAGCGGCATGCTTAACTAAAGCAACTCGAGGACAATTAGCGAAGGACATCGTCATTTTGCATCTCAAGTGGCGAGGACGAAATCTGACCCGGTAACACACACCATTCCAACGAGAGATCATTGATTGGTCAATAATTTGCATTTGAAAGCTATTGGCGATGGTTAAACAAGATGTTACATGACGTGCCTTTAGTGGCATCAAGAATCGAAGGAAATAACACCGGCCGTGAACATGCGAACAAGAACACGCGGCCGGATGAAATCAATAAAAAATTGAGCACCAGTTTACAGGCGGCTGAATTCCATCGGTGTCTTAACATATTTGGATTCGCACTCGAATTATGTAATAGATTATTGACAACAAATTTCATAATTTTTTTGAACCAGTCAATTGATGAAGACCATTTTTGATGTCGTACAGCTCTTTGGAAGTTGTCATATTTAAAAGGTCCCTATTTTACATATGTTGTGGGATTTAGTTCAAACCTTTTGTGAACGAAGTTAGCATTTCAAGCAATGTAAATGTGGTCTGCATATCTTGGCTTTACTTTGTGAAATGCAGATTCTTTTTATGTTGAAATAATTTTATTCCTTTAATTTAGTGGATGAAAATAGATTTCTTAAATGTTTCAATTACTCAATATTTGCATGCTTCTCTATGTTCATGCAGATTAGATGTAATAAGTTTCTTAGTAACTGGCATACCATTTTCAGAAGAAATTTTTTGTCTCCAATATATTTTTTTTGAAGGAAGAGGAAAAAATAAAGATTTAACTGATAAATAAAGGGGAAGGTATTGCGATAAGATAGAAATATTGGAAAATTACAATATTTTGGATCTAAGGCAAAGTTTCTTGTAATATCTATCAGCAAAAATATAGTTCATTTAAAACGAAACTGTAATATTATTAATACGAACAATAACTTTAAAAGGAGCCCAGAAGCATAAACTGGTTCCAATTCCCACCCCTTCAGTTTAACAATTTTACCAACAAAATGCTGGTTCTATATACTTGTTTTAGAAGAAACAGAAAATCGATGGAACAGAAATAATTTCATAAAGCATTTCTCAGCTTTAAAAATCAATAATTGCAGTTAAAAAAAGTGAGCTTTTTTTGGGGAAAATGTAATGTTATTAGGTAGATACTATATTTATATAAAATGTATTTTATTCACAGCTAAAATAAATTTCTGTTCTTAATTACTTAAAGTGAAAAAAGTTTATAATACCACACAAATTTCTTTTCCAAGTTTTTATTTCAATCTTTTAGCATATATACTGTGTATTATTTAACAGTGATCACTATTTACATATTCAATACAGTTCTCCTTGCAAACATGGATCCAGCAGCGAGCACAACACTTTTAATATAAAATTGTTATGGAAGCCCATAAAGGTCTACTCTTTAAAAAAAGGGAGGTTAAAAACAGAAGAAAAATAACAATTTAATGAACAAATTAATAATAGAATTAAGGAGCAACATTTAAGGCAAGTATTATTATTTTTGAAGTAATTATTTAAAAAGTTTCAATCAAAATATAAACAAAAGACAAACAATTACTTAAACCAACACTGATCATTCATGTGTGTTCGTATCTTTTGACACATTCAAGAAGAGAGGGGGGGAATTGAAGTCAGACTGGAATAATATTTAAAAATACACAAGAGAGAATTTTTTTTGAGCAATATATAAATCCTCAGAAGGGTCAGATCTAGAATTAGTGTAAAAATTAAGCACAAAACCACTAATGTAATTACATTTAACAGTCCAATATACTATGCATTTATATTTGAGCAATTTAAAAATAAAGAGAAAAAAATACGTATTTTTAAAAAAATGAATTGTATTTAAAAGTAATAAAAATTTATGATAATGTATATAAAAAGCAACAATAAGTATGCAAATTTGCACATTAATAATTTACAATAAAAGTTTATACATGCTCTTGCTTATGCAAAATAATTCATCAAATATACCAAAAATGAGATTTTTTTAATAGGAAAACAAATTTCATGAATTTATAGAGACCTTATGGGTTTCCAATTCATAAATATATTGAGAAAAACAGAAATAAGTTATTTCAATTTTCCTTTAACTCCCAAGGGAAAAAAAACTGCAATAAGAAATACACTAAAATATCTTAAACATTATTGAGCTCATATAATTTGCAAAAAATACAAGCACAAAAAAGAATGTTTTTATGAAGTGGAGGGGGAAGTATTTATTTCATGAAGCAGATTCTGTATTAATTTGTATGAAAACTTGTGACATATCTACTTATTAATAAATCACTGACAAGAATTGCAAAATTTTTATACATATATATTAAAAAATATAGTGACCATCACATTAGAATTATCTGGAAAAGAAATCAAGCATAATTTAGGTAATCTGAATAACAATGACAAATTGATATTTTTAATTAACCCTGATTTTACAATCAAAATCTACTGAGATCAATAAACATATCTTCAACAATGTTGCCTTATACAGTCTAAATGTTAATTTTTAGAACAAAAAGCTAAAGGTGCGATAATTTTGGTTTGAAAGAAAAGAAAAAAAATTCTAATGAAATGAAGAATTATTCATATGAATTAAATGATATTCTACAATTATTAATTTTGAATCATTAAATTTAATAACAATATTCAATTTGAATTATACATTTATCAATATGTAAATATTTATAAATGAATATATGAAATCAAATTCTCCTTTTTCCTTAAAATATACTTATTCAAAAAGAATAATATATATATTTTTCTATATAAAATAATACAGTCAAACAACATGAAATGAGAAACAGAAATAAAAATGAATTTAGAAATTTTTCAAGCATATGATTTTAGCATTCTTTTATCAAACTAAAAGGAACTGAAATATTTCATATAATTATTTGAAAAATTAAATACTCTTACAGTATATTCAATATTTTGAATGACAGAACCAATACATCCATGCATATAATATAAACTCTTCATAATTTAAATGGACATAAACAAATATTTTAACTTTAAGAACAGTCACATAATGTTTCAGAACTTAGCACTCAAATGAAGTAGATAATAATGAAAATGAAAATACAAAAAATGATTGGAATATACATTTATATACACAAAACTACAAGTGCAGAAATATTACAACACAGTGACTAGTACCTTTGGTATTTTTAAATGTATTTTTTGGTAAATGCATATAGTGTTAAATTTTTTTTTCCTTCAAAAGTAATTAATGAAATATATAATATAAAAATAATTTTGAAGATATATAATTTACAATTCCAAATCTATGAGTATTGACTGATTAAATCAATTATTTAAGTGTATTATATTTTACAATTTATAGCTTTTTCATCAAAAAAAGTTTCTTATAATTTTAATGAAGGAAGAATAATTACATACTTTAATATTTTCTGATATAATGGATATTTAATATTGTTATTCAATATATTGATTAAAAACTAATCAATTTTTGGTTAATAAGTACAAAAAATCTTTGGTAACTGAAACACACATCTTAAATTGAATTTTTTTTTTTTGAATATGTAATATGATGAAAAATTATTAATTTTCTGTTTGACATAAACATCATGAAGGTAAAATTCAATTTTAAATTATTTATTAAAATGTGTTTGTTTATGTAATAAAAAGTCAGGAATATGATATTCACATGAGCAAAATATAAATGTTAATAAATACTCTTAAATATCAACATCAAAAAAATATTTTTTTTTTTAAAAAAAAATCACAAGATTCTTAATAGATTAATCTCAGTAGGACAGGAAGGGAAAAAATAAATACATTAATTTGGAAAGTTCAAATTCACACATATACACATGTCTATTCAAATTGTTGAAAACATTTAAAACAAAACAACAAAAGAAAAGTCATAGGAAAATATTAATCAAACAAAACTTGAGTAAAACAAGGTAGTATTACACAGCACTTGTTTCTTTGAATGAATTCAATACCATTTTCCATAAATGGATGAAAAGAGGGAAAAGAGTCTTCATACATTATGAGTTATCACAACTTGGATTTTAACACAAATTTTAAATTAAAAACTGCACTTTTAACAGCACAAATGGATTAACAGAAATTTCATTTTGGTATTATTATTACTTTCTTAATGACAAATATATTGACTTGACCAACATCACTTTGGAGTATTGAAGCTTTAGTATAATTTAAAAAAATTACAATAAATAAATCCCACACATACATTTATCATATATACACATTTTCAATTGTGATTTAAATAATATATATATATTCCACCAGGTAAAAATAATTGTTCTTTAATGATAACAATTATACACGGGGAAAGTCAAAACACAATCACAATTTACTTTGCAGCATCATGCCTAGAAATTGTTCTCTGAGCTTTAATTTTCTAAAATCAACTCTTTCGTCATTTCAGGACTATTGCCAATACTTGGATATTGAATAACTCACAATTCCTTGCTAATTATTTTTTGAAAATGTAAAAGTATGAAATATACATCATTAAATTTTAAAAATTATATTTTATTTAAAAAAATTAAATACAAAATAAAATGGACTTGTATATGAAACATATACTTCATGAATTATGTGATCTACCAAAATAATATAGAATTTAATAAATTGAGAAGCTCGCTTACATATAAAAATTTACAAAATACAAATCTAAACATAATCTATTTTTTTTAGTAAAAATACTTGTTCAAACATGCAAAATAAGGTTACATTCGAATATATTATAAAAAAAATATCAGTCTTATCAAAATAGAATTTAGCACAACAAAAATTCTTATGTAGGAATTAAAAAGGATATCATACATGTTATAAGAACTATAGTCAAGTTAAATTTGATAATTCAGTACGAATAGCTAATCATTGAAGGAATTTGTAATAACATTTTTGAATAATACATATCAACACCAAAGACATACATTTATTATAAGCACATCACCATATGACAGGAATGTACAAATTAATAATAAGTCTTCAAAATTTACGTTTAGCAGTTTTCAATACCTAAGAGCAACATCTTCACAGAAGAACAATAATTGAATGGCAATAGTCCTTAAATATGACATTATAAGAGCAATGCATTACTCGCTTTAATAGTTTAAATATATACAAATGCATACAGCAATTATACCATACAGTGGATAACTTTCTCTCTGGAAAAACAAGAACTGTTTTAGAAAACGGACTCGGCAGATCGCGACAGATGAATGGGATGCGACGGACTTCGTGCCAGTCGCTTCTTTGGAAGCATAGGAAGGCGTGAAAGCATCATGAGGATTTTGCTAAACTCAGGACGTTCTGTATCTTTATAAGCCCAACAAGTCATCAAGATATCCTGGAGATGAATGAATAAAATTAAAATATTGATCATAACTTTTTATTTTTTTTCTATCTGCCAATAGTTATCTGAGTATTGATTGCATAAGAAATATTTACTAAAAATAAATGTCAACTATTTTTCAATTCTACATTTGATTAACTGAGCAGTACCATTGCCTGCCCTGCTTGCTCATCAAACATCAATGTTAATGAATTCACTAAGCCACTATTTTAATGTAAACATGAACATATTCATATTGTATTAAGTTAATATGATAGTGCTTAAAAGGTGAAATATTGAGAAATATTAGGTGAAAAATGGAATACAATCTGGATGTTACCGTGAATATTAGAAAAATAAGTTATTTGAAAACAAATTAATCATGAAAAATATTTATAAAATTTTTTTATGCCCTACATGAATTTTTTTTGTTGCATAACTTTAAAGTTTAACTTTAAAGTTTCTACAATTTATGGTCATTCTGTACATATAGATTAGTAGAATGTTAAAATAATAATTTAAATTAATAATAATGGCAGTTTCTAAATAAATGCTTTTATCTCTTACGAAAAAGCAAAGAACTACTTGTCAAAATAAGTAAGAACTATTTTTTTTAAAAAAGAATAATTGATAGAATCAATTTAGATTGATAACTTTATAAATGTTGTATTAAGAAGCCATACAAAGGTTACTGGTTATAGATCTTACAATTTTGAGCCTCAGTTGAGTGACAAGAGCGACATCTGAGCTGAGACACTCGTCTCTCCAAATTTCTGCAACGCTCTAATATAAGAACTTAAGTGTCTAGACAGGTTTCACATGCGGGGAATTAGATCTTAAGTAGATTCAAACCCATGATTCGACAAAAACAATGCTTAATGTGAGCTCATGATCATGATCACTTGGCTACTATCTACTTGGTTAAAATAATCTAATGTCAGATCAGTTTTTAAATGTAATAAAAAAACAAACATTTTTCATTTAACAGATTTCATACATAAAACAATTTATGAATTGAATTTTACTAATATCATGGTTTAATTTTAATTATGCCAAATTTTAAATAAACTATGCTTAAATTTTTATGAATTAATGTTTCTTCAAGTCAGAACGTAATTTAAAAATAGGTAACACTATAATAATAAAAAATATATATCTTACTTTAACATCCCGAGAAGCTTGTATGTTTGCTAAGGTTTGCTTCACACCTTTACCAACTTGCCAAATAATGGATTCTGAAGGCTGACCATGAAAAGGCCATTCACCACACAACAACTCATACCAAACCGTTCTACAATATAAAATATAAATCACAATTTATTACAAATATAAATATATATATTGAGCATATTGTAAACATCCAATCAAACAAAGACGCAGCCTATTTTTTTTTAAATAGGAAAAACGCTTCACAGAAACGAATAATTGCTTACCAGAGTTTTTAAAATTAAGCCATATGCAATCCCCCACCCATGCCTGAGATTAAAAGCTTCCATTATCTTACAAAATAATTTATTGTTTTACCATTATGTCAAATAAATTGTATACCACAGAAATCTTGTAGAAAGATTTAGTACCCGAGATAGTTTTCTCAAAGAAATATGAAGAAACTTCAAATGTCAATTAGATCAATAGTCATACAAAAGCTTCATGTTGCTAACATTATGTTTTGGAAGATTAAATTTCAACTTCATTGATCAATAAATGAAACAATATCCCCTCAAGAGATTTGTTGATTATAACCTAACCAGGGGAAAAAAATTAATCAACCATTAACATTCAAAAGACTGCTGTGGAGACAAATCTTTTACTTTTCATATAAAGATAAATGAATAATTTTTATATTGTGAAGTAGGTATGTGAACATCAGTTTACCAACAAAATGATAAAATGTCAATAATGATTGTCACAAATTGTTCTCAAATGGTCTTTACGGAGTTGGAATTTGGGCAGATAATGCTTATATTTTTTATAAAAAATCTAAACATTTTTTTTTTATAAAAAAAGATTTTATTTTAAAAAAAAGCATGTAAAGAAACATCCTTAAATCACTTCAAATTCGTAAAGATGCAAGTTATTCTATCGAGATATTTACAAATGAAGCTATCACAGGGTGAATGTAGTACGCATTTAAGAAGAAAAGCAACTTGGATAAAAACAAACATTTCACATTCTCAAAATAGAAAATGTAGTTCACTGGGTTTAAATAGACAAAACATTAGAGGAAATAAATATCAACATATTGTTCAACATATCCAGTGAGCCTTTCACTATACTTAAAGGACAGCTTTTGAAATATTTCACTCTTTGAAAGATCTATAACTTTGGTACAATATTTTCTGAAAGGTTACCCATTACAAAAATTTGTTCAATTCAGTGCATTCAAAGTGTCAGTACAAACATTTTTGCGAGCTTCTTGTTGTTCAAATGTGAGAATTTTAGGCACCCTTTTTTTGCATGTTAAAATTGCTATGTAAAATTTGCAATACAAATTCTTAGTCAATTCCTATAGTCTCATTGATTGCATGAATACTTAACCAACAGTCAGATCAAATCAGATTACTGTTTTTTTTTTATATTGTCATTCGTTTTTGATGCAGAAGGATGATCCAGGTGTTAATCATCTTCAATGTCTTCTTGGCCATCTTGAAAATGCTTAAACCACTCAGAAACATGTACATGTGATAAGCATTCATTGCCCCCCTCCATACACTTCTTTCAATAAATTATCAGCAGCAGTTCCAAGTTTCATGTGAAATTTTACAATTCATTGTGCTATTGTTATACTTATCATTTTTCCAGCGAAACAAAAAAACTCTAATGCTAATGGAGGCTACAGTTTTATGGATTTATTTACAGCAGTGAGAGGCATTGCATTAGAAAGAGAAGGTTTCATGCCAAACAGTTGTGGGGTGCTGGTGCCAATAGAAATTGCTTGTACAGATTCTAATCACAGCCTGCAAGTTTATGTCTGTCAAAGAGAATCTATGTTTCCTTTTTTGATATTCAAGCAAGTTGCTCACAAATATATAGACCAAATACAGAGAACATTTTTATAGCAAATTTTTTCATACATTGAAAATTTACCAGTATATAAAAATTAATAAATGTCAACTAATGTCACATAATTGAACATTTCTTGCGCAGTGTGATCTGACTGTAAGTCAATAAATTCAAGTTGCAACTCATGAGGTGCTGTGTCAACATCAGCAGTGATGGGATATGTGAACAAATCGAATTTAGGATCCCTAATCTTGGCAGAAACGCTTTTTGTTTTCTTAAAATAGGGAAATGACTAAAATTGCCTTCACCTACTTGTCTTTCAAATAGACCATATTTGTTTTTCATAATTTTACATTCCAACATATTTCATGAGCAAATAAGATTCTTTCCCTGCAATATCACGTCCAGTTTATCCAATTTCTCCAATACATCAGCTACAAACATCATTTCACCTCTCCACTTATTACACCAGATTTTTGTAAAAATATCATGAGATATATTTTCGTATCCAAAAACAAGAGGATTTCATTCAGGCCCAGACTATTGCTTTGAGCAGGCTCAACTACTTCACAATGTTGAGGTAAATTACAACTTTATATTTTGCTTCCACATTCTAGAAAAAAGATTTGAATTTTTGATGATGGAGTGCTCTTGTACCACACTATCAATAGCATCTACCACATGCTCTAATTCCAGTGCAGCTTCACAAAGGCTCTCCTGAAGCAAAATGCAATGAAAAGACGAGATATCACTGTCTGTATCTTGTGCTTGTAACTAATTTTTTTAAAAGCTTAACCAGATCTACATTTGTTTCCACTAAAAGCTCTGGCCTCACATCTGTTGTATTGCATTCTATTTTGTTCCAGAACAAGCCACTTTTTTCCACACAATTCATAGCACACTCAAACAAGTCTTGACCAGTGGTTTCATATTTCACTGATTCTAGATCAAGTAATTTGTGTGAGGACAAAACATTCAATATGCAAATTCTTCATTATCTGAGCTCTCATCCAGAGTCAAATAAAACCAAATGAAATATTTGCTCATAATTTCCAGATGTTCAGCAAGTTCATCACTAATTGAGTCAATGCACTGCGCTATAGTCCTTCTTGACAATAAAATGCTTTTAAATTTGCTTCTAATATCAAGACACAATATGCATGCCACACTGAATCATACATTCCTTAATGAACTCACCATCCAAAAACGGCCTATTGGGTTCAGCAAGATTGTAGGCTACCATTAAAGTTGCTTCTGTAGAGCTATTTTGATTGCTTTGTTAATAATGTTTGTTGTTTCTTTGACTTTTTGACAAAACTCCACAGGTTTTATTTTGTGTTCCTCACTGGAAAGTGAGCAGCTAAATTTGCTATATTTTGCTTCATAATGTTATTTCAAATTGTATTCCTTCAATATAGTTACTTCATAATACACTGATTTATTATCTGTATTACCAAATAAATATTTGTTTGCCCATTCTTCATTACACTCCCGACAATCACCACTGATTTTGTGTCTTTTGGAAGGTTTATGATTTCATAAAGGTAGGAGATTTATTAATTTACTGTTGCGAAGACAAAATGGAAATTAACCAGATCAACTGAAAAAGCACTGCACATCATATCTGCACTGCCCCTGCATACAGACTTGGTGGTCCAAGGGGAAAAATGCTAGTTGAATCTTTGGTCATGCAAGAAAAGGAAATCTCGGTTCAAGAAGATTTTTCTAACTGCCCTGGAGGGCCACAAAAGAGTTCTTAGCAATCTGCATGTGGCCAGCAAGCCACTATTTGCCCACCCCTGCTCTAAGAAAAAATTATCCAGAAAAATAAATTCTGAATCTTATTTAAACTGAGTTAAAAAAAAAAATTCATCAAATTGATGTTCAGATGTGTTCAATGGAATAAAATATTTACACATCTCAGCAATATTTTTGAAATTAAGAGTAAAAAAATTTTGAAAAGAAGGGGGAAAACAGCCATTTTAGTACACCCTACCAATATAAAATACAGCAATATGAATTGTTATAGCACAGCCAATAACATAGAAACGGGATGATGATTTGTAAAATGTTTTTCTACATATAAGTTACTTTTATTCCTCTTAGTTTGCTTTATGGTTTCCTTTTTTACATCAGTAAATAAATATCTAATTTTCTCAAGGGGAGAGGATGAGATAAGAGTTTTTCTTCCATGTTTCTATTGCTTATGATTTTTTTTTACAGATGAATTAAAGTAGCATTAAGAACAAATCTATCTGGCTAAACATCTGTTCTTTTTTGCAAGCTCAATTCAAGATTTTTCAAGAAATCTTTTTTTATAGGGGAAGACACCAGATAAAATTTCCTAAGATTATTTTTTGAATGCATAAGTAAAACAACACCAGTAATTATTTCTCTTTTATCATAAATATATATCCTCCATGGGGATTAAATATTACACTGATAAAATCCTTTCTGACATCCGACAGATTTAATTTAGTGATCTTATTAACTATCATCACCCAATGAGATCTGATCATATTTCCAAATACAGTAACAATTTTGTGTAAAAGTTTACAAATTCTAAATTTTGTTCATCTTAATATAATGGTTCTTGCATATAGAAGCACAGTTGGCAATGCATCTCTAATTGACTCTAATAAACTTTTTAAGTTACATAATAGTTGCGTTTTAGACAGTTCTTTTGAAAATGATTACTTCTCCATCCATATAGAGCTCTCTTTTCTCAAGTATGACAAGTAAATTAAAAAAAATAAAAAAGATTTATATTTGGTGATGAACAAGCACAATCCACATTAAGACCACCTGACAAAAATAAAACTGTTAACTTTGCAGATACAAATTCTAGAATTATTAGTAATTCCAGGGAAACAGAATAACAACCAGTTAATTTTCCTCTTGGTAGAATGGCACTAGTACGAATTTCTGTAGACTCAAAAGTTTTATTGACAAAAGGGAGATTAGTGATATTTTTCAATTTTGGATAAAATTCAAGGAACAATTTAGGCATCACATAATAGTTTTTTAAAAAAGTATATAATAATATATTTAATCTAAGAACTTCCTTCAACATTTTTAGAAAAAATTCTATAACAATCCTGAACCAATGTTAAAGGTTTTTCAACTTGACAATAGATTTATTACCTAACCCTCAAATCCAGGTCAATATGTTTCCAGAGTATTTTGTATCCAAAAATATTTATCATGTCAGCCTCTCTTTCTTCGGATATTCTCAGCAATGAAGAGAGCCTACTTAATACGCCATTCCACATCTCCGAGTTAAATATAGTAATTAAATCTTCCAAAAGTATGACTCCTAGTCTAATTATATTCTTGCATTTTCCCCTCACAAAACTAAAACAAGATGAACATAACATCATTTTAATTTACTTTCAACAATTAGTTGAAAGCATAATAGTCCCATAGTCTTGAAAACATGCTGATAATTCTTCCAATTCTGAAGCCATTTAAAGATTAAACCGAATTTACCTCATACAGGCCAACACCCCTGATTTTGGTCCAAAATTTTTTGAAAGAATAATCCAATTACATTTCCTGTTATCTGACTATAGAATGAAAACTTTGTCATCATTATGGGTTTGTACCTCTCACAGATAATATAACTGTGACATATTTAATACATAAAACTGCTGCAAAAGCAAAATAGCAAAAAAAAAAAAAAAAAAATTCTTTTTGCAAATAAGTTTGGAATAAAAAATGTATATTTAGTATATGTGGATGACCTTTAAAGAAAATGTCTCGAAATTGGTATCACAAGAAACAAAAGCACTATGGATCCATAAGTTTTTTTACACCCCAATTATTACAAAAGGTTTTCCTCAAGATAGTGTGTTCTCTCCCCTATATTATATACAATTTATAGGCATAATTTGATCATGAACATAGTACTTTTTCTAAATAGAATCAAAATATTTCGACAAATAATCAAATGAAAAATAAAGTATTAAAACATTTATGGTGTTTGAAAGTATGTTTACAAGAATTATGGTCCATGAACTGAAGATCTAATCAAATTAACTAGTAACAACATTTGCAATACCTATAATACATATCACATCATTCATAAAATTTTCTGTTTCAATAAATGGTTTAAAATGAGCTGGACATGAAAATATCTTAAAAAAATAACAAAATTGGCACATAAAATTTTCATTACTTAAATAGCAAATGGAAGCTTATCCCTAATGTATCTCAATAGCCCCAAGACAGAAAATCTAAAAATACTGAAAGAGGATAAATATGCTATCAATATTCTTCACAGTTTTAACACAATAGCGAATTATTTGCGTTTTCCCAAGATTAATCCATTTTACAAATCTTCCTTGAACCAATTATACTACTGAATTAAGCTTCCCCGATAAAAATTTACAAAACCCTACAATTAGTAGATTATTTAATGAAATAGTAAACAAAGTTTCTGAGACTTTTTTGTAATAGCTACGATGATTGCTAATTGACGATGGACCTTATAATTTTTGTTATAGCTACGAGTGTATCAAAAAGCCAAAACATTATTTCTATTGCAGATACTATACATAATGCTCCTTTTACTTAGAACATAAATCCTATCAATTCCATTTTCATGTCTAAAACACTAGCCATTTGCCAAGCTTTAGATGAACTGACAGTCTAAAATAATCTCTGCTAATTTTGTTTGATAATCTTGACTTCAAAATTTTTTGCGGTCCCCAAAAGTAAGTTACAGACTAGCCACTACAATTTTCACACAAACCCATTACCATACACAGTTGATATTACTCTGGTTTTTGGGACATTAAATCTTTTTTTTTTTTTTTTTTGGAATGAATAAACACATAAACTTATGATCGGTAATGAATTTGATGTATATATTGGACACTTTGGAATGCTTTTATTACTTGGTTTCTTGATGTTATTTAAATTAAATCATCCTTGGGATTATCTTGATCAAAGTAGTTATTCCAATTTGTAGGGTAATGAGCCCCAATTAAGTTCTCTTCCACACGCAAAAATTACTCGAATATGGAAATAATCCGTTACCAGAAACTGTTTTTGCAGTGAAAATTCATGGTTTCTGAAAAAAGTTAAAAATATAGAGGTTCGACAGTATATATATTAAAATGATTGGTTAGTGGAAAGTACTGGAATCTTAAAAATCTTTCCATTTGATAAACAGAGTGGAAAACAACACCTAATTAATTAGATAACATTTAAGTCCTTTTTAAAACTACACTATTTTTTATCATTCCATATTATTTTCGTCACTGCACTGAATGAAAAATTATAATGGCATACTATTACACTACTGTTGCTATAGTATTAAAAAGCTCACCCAAAGGCATAAATATCTGAGGCTCTAGAAAAAGGCAAATTGTCATTCTCTTGTTGGCTCCCTGCCTTTAAGCTTCGAATGACTTCAGGTGCTAAATAACAAAGCCAACCCTTAGGTATTGTTAACCATTCACCTTTCCTGTTAAAAAGAATATGTATAATTAACATAATTAAATAAAATAAATAACATTTAAATTGATTCATCAGGTTTTTTTTCCAATAGTATTTTTTGAGAATAAAAGATAAATGTCAATTATGATACCTAATTTAGGATCTTGGGGAGAAAATATCAAAGAAGCTATAAAACTGATATTTATCAATGATAAAATATATACAGTTTTCCTTTCTAATAAAAATAAAGGTTTTATTATTTTAATTCCTAATATATGTTTTGTAAAGTATTTAATCAATTTTTAAGATTTATAATTTTAGGAATGAAAGCCTTTTAAGCAAGAGATTCCTCCTGTTTATATTTATTTGATATAATTTAGTTCGTTCTCTACTAATTATTTCTTGATATTGGATTTTAAATTGTGAAAAATAAACAAAGAAAATAACGTCATCTTCAACTAGCATTTAAGCATAAACATTAAGACCCCCCCCCCAAAAAAAAAAAAAAAAAAAAAAAACAATTTACAGATAAAAACAATTTCAGAGAAATTCCATAAATTGAATATGTGTATTTCACAAAAAATGCTACAATTCCACATATTCACATTTACATGAAATAAATGAAACAAAATTTGAAACAAAAAAATTGCATTTGTTATATAATAGTTATTTTACCTTATAGAACAGGATTTATTCTAAAAGAATCTAGACTTACCTGTTACCATGGCATAATTTAGTTACTGAAAAAAGTCCAAAATCAGTTATAACAACCTTGCCATTTTCAAAGAAAATGTTTTTTGTTTTAAGATCCTTATGAATAATATCCCTAGCATGAAGATACCCCATACCCTATAAAAAAGCAGAAAAATACAAATTATATATGTAAAGTTTATAGAAATGCATTCTAATGATAGCAAAAAAATTAAATACATGAATTCAAAGTATAAGCATACATCTATATATACCTGCGATATTTGCTGAGCTATGGTGATTGTCCGGTTTAGGTTAAATTTATCTTTCCGGAGATGAATGTGAGTAAATAGAGTCATTCCCTTACATAAACTGGAAAAGAAAAATATTAAATAATACAACCCATTCAATTTTCTCCCCTCATATTTATAAAAATGTATATAAATTATAAGTAAAACAAAGGTGTATTTTCTGAAGATAAGAGAAAATCATTATTAATTACAATCTTACATTATAAATTATTTGAAGTTAATTCTTAAAAACTTGAAGAAGGCTTATACACCACGTAAAGAATGATTATGAATATATACAGTCACAGTTGTAAAATATATTTTTATATTTATTACATACCTAGTAACAATAGCCAATTTAGGAGGTTTCATACAGGCCCCCATAAAAAGAACTAGATTTTCATGACGAGTTTTTCGAAAAGTTGCTACCTATAAAATGGGCAAAAAATATATCCAAATGAATAAGATTAATCTAAATTTACTGAATATAATAGTTTAAAATATATATAATTAACCCATACCTCTTGTTTAAATGTTTCAAGTGTTTTTTTGTCATCCACATGATCCATATCTAACATTTTAATTGCAACACTACCATGCCAATTGCCTCTGTAAAAGGAAAAGTTATATTTGTGAGAAAATCTTCTAGTGCACAACATTAATTTATTTTAAATTTATAACATTAAACAAAATTTTCACAGGCAATCATATTTTTAACAGAAATGTAATAATTTGTTTTATAAATAGACAGGAAAAAATATGGCAGGTTATTAAACAAAAATATATTACTTGTAATTATAATTTATATAATTCAATATTACATTTTGTGTTTATTATTGAGATGATTTATATTGCAATTAAGAGAGAGAAGACTGATTTTAAGTAGCTAAATAAATTAATGTAAAATTAAATTATCTTTAAAAGTTGAAAAACATTTGACTGTATAATGAAGATAATTGTTAGCAATTAAATGTTACATTACCTAAAATGTTACATGAATAAACTATATAGTTCCTTTTTAACATTTTGCTAGAGTTGAAAATTACTAAATAGCTTCAATTTAATATTATTTTGATTTCAGTACCTTGGATTAGAGAAACATCAGCTTAATTTTTACAAATAATAAAAACTTGTTAACTATTATAATTTGATTAGAAAATAAAGATCAAAATTACAGAATACAAAACATGTCACATCTTTAATTGTTCAGAAAACTAATAAACATTGGAATTTTATGTAAAAATACATGGGAAACATATAAGAAAATACAATATATTTCATATAAATTTACCTGTTAATAAGTCATATCAAATATTGATTAATACCCAATGTGCTTTCTAGCAAAAAAAGATAAATTACCTAAGAATTAGGATAAATTAACAGTTAAATGGAGGGGTTTATCATTTTTTAATGAATTTCCGCATCTACCTCATAGTCTTAAATCAAATTTTCCTAAGAAATTAAGTTACTGAATTTTTTTTCAACTTTCTGTTCTTCTATATGAAACTTAAAATATTTTATATTTTGCAATAATTCAAATAAATGATTTATTACAATTTTTTAAAAAGCCAATATTACATTGATTTTTTTAGCATTCATGTTTTGAATTCTTACATTTTTTCATGCATTACAAGTTGTAAAATTTTACTTAAAATGTTAAATATCATTAAATGTGCTGTAAAAACCTCTTTTTCTTGTAATGTGAATAAAATTTTGAATATATACAGTGTATATGAAGGATTTGATTTATGAAAAATTATATATTATATATATATGTTAAAACTGAAATAACTGAGAGCTTTAAGTCATACTTTATAATAATTATTAATTATAAAAATATACTTGAAAATTAAAGTACCATAGAATCTTGACTATAATGCGCACACGTGTAGTATGATACGCATGGTTGATTTGGCACTAAATTTTTGGAAAAAATAATTAAAATTCTAATACAATAAGCACCCATAAATTTTCAAAATTTTATTTAAAAATTGTACAAGTACTTATTAACACAATTGAAATTTTTAATAAAAAGAAACAAAAACACCAAATTCGATAATAAAAAACGTAAATTTTAACACAAAACAAACAATACCGTCAAATTATCAGTCTTAATCACTTCTAGAACACAACTAATCTATTGTCGCGTCCAAGTCACAACTATTGGTGCCGTTGTAATATACAATATGTACTGTAAGTTCCCATTTGTGTAAAAGAAATCTGTACAGCACGCGAGTTACTACAATGTCTAACAGCTGCTGCACGTTGTAGTTTTTTTTTTACATAAGTATAATATGCAACCTCATTTTTATGGACTAAAATATGGGAAAAAAGTGCATATTATAGTCAAGATTTTATGGTAATACAAATTTAACAGAACAAACTATTTGAGTTTTGAAATCATTGAATTTTATTACAATAAATAAGTAGAAAATAGTAAATTTAATGGTTTGTATTACTATGCAAGAATATACAAAGCACATTTTGTTTGTTTGTTTGTTCTTAAGTCATTTGAAACAAAATTTCAACTAAACACATTTAAAGTGAAACATTTTGTGTATTCTTAAATTTCAACCACTGACATATCAATAATTAAAAGGAAATATTTTGAATAAAACAACCAAGAAAATACACAAGAAATGTATCTCTTACAATGCTTATGAAATCTAACCTTTAATTATTCTGGAACAAAATTATTAGTTCAATAACATAATGTTGATAAAGAAATCCCCCCTCCCTTTATTAGTATTTAAAACTTACATTAAGAATTCAGTATCCCATTAAATGAAAAATTTTCAGATTGTAATTTAGAAAAAAGAAACAAAGATATGAGAGATCATAAATGTTACATTTTCATAGAAAAGATCTGGCAGTAAAAATAGAAATACCTATATACGGTTCCAAAACGCCCTGTTCCAACTTCTTCATAAATATCAAGCTCATCAAATGGAATATCCCATTCTCGTAATGATAGCTATATATGTAAAGCAGAAATCCAATACAAGAATAAGATAAATTAAAATAACTCTAAAAAAAGCAATGAAAAGATCATACTTGTAAAGCCATAAAATTTAATGCATTTTTTTACACCCACATCAACTTAATCAAAAATTACATTTTTTCTTTTTAATCACATTTAAGGATAAATAATTAATAATTCCAGAGCATTTAATTGTTTAATGATGTTTACTTTAATAAATGAATTCTTAAAAATAATAAGACAATTGCTTACACTATTTTGTCTAGGCCATGACCGTTCACTAGGGTCAACATCAGATACTTGACTATCTTGTGAATCTACACGGCCAGCTAATGTCTTTTCTGAGTCCGTCTGAAATTTAAAATTTGGAAAAACTGTCAACAGCATGAATAAGTGAATAAAAATTAACGTTTACGGAGTAAAGGTGAGACTGTGCTAAATATTTGTTTAAAATATGATGAAAATATTGAACAGATAAAGATTGACATTTTTTGAAATAAAATATATATATATATATTTATTGCATCAATATATTATTAGTACTTAAATGTTCCTTTTTAGAGATTTAATGTGTAAGAATTTCTGAGGATATTTCCACAGTATAAAATTTGAATAGAAAAAAAATTATATGCATGTTCAAAATTTTAAAAAAGCAATTAAAATGAAACTTACACTTCCAGATCCTACAGTTTTATCACTGTCATTAGATTTTTGGGTTTCAACCATTTCATTGTCAACCAATGGTTTTGTTTCTAAAGTAATTTCTTTTGTAGTTTCAACATCTGAAAAATATAACAATTTTGAGATTCACTGGATGCTATGTGATGCAACTAAAAAAAGAACACCTATTAAAATCTAGTACTTTAAACAATAGACACTGCTGCACTGTTTTCAACATTAATCAATTACATATCTCTATCACTGGGGTCTCCAAACTTTACAACTCGAGCGCCACATTAACTATCAAAAAGCAGTTTGGGGTCCAACAACACATTTGAGGTACAAATAAAAAATAATCAAAACATAGTTGTTGCTTTTAATTTTGTATTTAATAATATTTTATTCAGTTATTATTTAACGACTTACTGATATGCTACACATGAACACCTGTATTAGTGGGAATGGTGAAACTGATTCCTAGATGTCAAAATAGCAAACATTTCTGACTTTAGATTTGATGTCCCTAACATCAACAATGACCTGAGTTTATCATCAGACAAGTTTGTTCTTTATGTATTTCATTCTTGAAAATGTTTGTTCACACAAGAATGTTGTTCCAAAGATTGAAAGGTATCTTGATGCAAAAGTTTTGACATGTTCCTATGGAGGTAATTTGCTTGCAACTCAATGATCTCTAGCTGAAATTATTCAGAGCAACTGGCCACATCTGCTTTAAATAGGTATTGAAACAATCCTGCTTTTTATGCCTTTGAACCCCAGTCAGAAAACCACTTCTGAAACTGCAGCTGGAGATCTTTGATGATCTTGTATGCAAATGATGTGGGAAACTCAGCTGTTGCTTCAGCCATGAAGACTTTGCACTGCTGAAAGAGCATCAAGTTGTTGGCCTGTACTTGTTCCAAAAACAAGACAAATTTAGATCTGAAGACCTTTAGGTGGGATAATAGATCAGAAACTAGATTTATCTTCCCTTGTAGTTTTAGGTTCAGAATATTTAAATGACTAGTTATGTCTGCTGCAAAAGCCCCCCCCCCCACACACACAATTTCCATACCCACTCTTCATCAGACAGTAATAGCTGTATCTTGTTCTAACTTTCCAGGAAGTAAATAAATATAATACTCTGCTTGTAAGTAATTCAAATACACTGTCCATAACTTTCTCAAAACTTAGCCATCTTACTAATGTGTAATATGATAAATCTTACAATTTTGTGCCTGTATCTTTCAACATGTCACTGAACTGTCTACGGTTGAGCCCTTGTGACCTTATTAAATTTATCATCTTCACCACAGGATTCAATACACTGTTAATATCCACATATTTAGCACACACAGCTTGCTGGTGAACAATACAGTGCAGGAACATTGGTTGTGGAATGTTTTCTCATTACACATCTGCTTCACTTGTCCAACTAAGCCTTTTTTTATGCCAACTCATGTTCTTTCCTCCATGAACAGTCAGGAAACTGAAGTTAGTCTAGTCAAAGTTACAATCAGCAAATGGTGTTTTTTGTAATTCATTGAATATATTGTCTCCAGTAACAGTGCCTTGTATGGTATGTAAGAAAGCCAACACTTTTGTTATGTTCATGTCTTCATCTACATCTCTAACAAACACAAACAGTTGAAAGGTGGAACAGTTGTCCAGTGTTTCATCCATTGTAATTGAAAAATGGCAAAACTTGCTAGCATTTTTAGCTATTTGAGCCACAATGTTTTTAGCCAGGCTTGCAACATGACAGGCAATGGTATTTGAGCCCAAAGCTACATTTTAAAATAGTTTCAACTTTTCTGGGCAATGTGTTCCTCAGCCACCAACAACAAACATTGCTTCACCATCTGTCACATTTAGCCAGAACGTAGGCAACTTTAACTTTATAACTGGTCTCAGATAAGGATTTTTTATTTGAGGATTTTATTGAAGGTTTCCGAAATAAAATTTGATTTTGTAATTTAGAAAGCTTTCTGGAATGGACTTTACCCTCCAACTGTGCATGTTTCTCTTGATATTTGCTTCAAAGATGACGGCACAGGTTGCATTCTTTCATCACATCCATTGTTCTGTTGCAAATCACACACAATGCTTTTTCGTTCAATTTGAAGAAATATTTCAAACTCCATTCTTCTTGAAATTACTGACACTCAACATCTATTTTTCTTTTCCCCTTCTTCATCATTGTTGGGCACTAAAGTAAAGCAACTTCAACATGAATAAATAGTGAAACTGAAAGTATCTTACATACAATATTGCTAAAAAAATTCTGATTATGAAGAGTTATTTCATCTTAATTTTAGCTGCAAATGACCCAAAACAATTTTTAAAAATTCTTGATTACTTAAGTTAAATTTACATGAATATAGTCTGCAAATATATCCACTTATGATAGAGACTGTTGCTTTTAAAGTTTCCTCTTGAGAACACTCGAAAATACTTGTAAAACTAACCATATTCCTAATGCTTTATGCACACTGGTAAGTAATTACACGAAGGAAATAATCACTAATAAAATAGAGGGCAATATGTTTTGCAATTAGATACTAACAGGCACCTCCTCATTGAATTGGTCAAACTGTGACTGTGATCCAAATAATCAAGTCTTGAACAAGCAGCAAACTATATAAAAATTCTGCTGCTAGATGATGTTATATCATCTTCTTGGCTGTGAACAGAAGTATAAAAAGTAAGTAGCAAATAAGGTTTTCCAATATAGTAATGGGTTGGAAAACATAGCCTGCTACAGCAAGCCTCTATTTTAACTTGATAAAAACATAACGTCCTCGTAAAAGGTGGCTAATCTTGGCAGGATGCAAGTAAATTTCTGTAATTTGTTTCTATAGATAAAAAGGTCTCCACAAGCTGGTTAAGGGGACTCGTGGGTAGCACCAGGCCCGCAGGTCGTTGTTTGGAGATCCCTGCTGCAGCACAATAAAGTTAAACTTTTTGAAACTAAAACTCCTATAGTTAGTAAAATATTAGAGAAACTTATATTTTCCAACAAAAATATACATGCAAAATAATGTAACTGGAGAGTTAAAAAAAAAAAAATAACGAGAAACATAAATCTTTGAATGCATAGTAACATATATTTAAAACTAACATGCAGATCGCTTAAAGTTGAAAATAGGACATTTGTCAAGAAGAAAGATTATCTCTATCAAGTATAGATCTATAAAACCTTTTTTTTTTAAACATGAAAATCATTTTCAGGTTTTTTTGTTGTAGCTTATAACGATACATATAATGATAAGGACACACTAATCACCTTGCAAAATCTGACTAAAAGGAAATTTTAAAATACTACGGAAAAAAAAAAAAAGATAAATTAAAAGTTAAAGATTTTATTTCAGTTGAATAAATCAGTCATTCAAGAAGAAGTATACCTTCCCAAATGCATTAAAATATTTCATCAAACATTTTCAGAATAAATTTAAACCACAAATCCTAAATATATTTCCCACAAAATTAAAAAATACCTTTGATAAAATAGATTTTTATCATGAAGACCTATCTAAATATTTAAATTTATACAAACACATTAAGTGGCAAAAAATAAATAAAAAACAATACCTGGGAATTGGAACTGAGGGTTGCGCACAGCTGCTGGGGGTGTCTGCTGTGCAGCACTGAGGAGTGCAGGTGAAGAAGGTGTGGATGAATTGCAAGATGATGTATTGGATGAGGAATCAGGAGCAGGGAAAGCTGGAAGGCTAATCAGTTGCTGTTGCTGGCGAGACCATTTACGTTCTCTGGCACTTTCACTTTTCATTGCATTTCCTGGACTGGCTATGAGATTTCTTGAAGGCATAGGAGACCTATTTTCTGGGAGTAAAATTTTTTTAAAAAATTATGATACTTTATAAATTAAGAAATGAATAAAATAAAACTTCACACAATGTTTGAAGGATGTAGAATAAAAAATGTGTCAAATTATTTTTTTTTCAAAATATTTAGATAATAATTTTCAGATTAAAAAACTAAAACGGTAAAATGTTTATTCAACACAATTATGATTGGTTTGTTTTATTAATGTTGCACTAGATGAAACTCGACAGCAATTGGCGATGGACCTTGTGATTTTGAACCTCGGTCAAGTGACAAGAACAACACATGAGCTGGCATCCCCCTCTCATAACTTTTACACCATGCCAATGGGAAATAACACAATTACAATACTTGAAATAAAAAAAAAGATAGCCATTATCTCTACAACAATAATCCACAATTTATAATGGATTGTTGATAACTAGGAAAATAAAATCAATTCCAAAGGGTTGTTTTTTCAATGTTTTATGAATTTGCAATTTTCTAGTTTGATTCTTCAAACTGCTGAGCAAATTAATAGATACAAGTTCTCAGTTTTAGGAATTTTAATTTAATTTCAAGTATCTCAGAGCCTCTAGTATAAAATTATACTTTTACAAAGACAATGAGAATTATACATTACATATATCTTTCCCAAAGATTTTTTTTTAAAAAAAATATTTATAAGATAATTATAAAGATACTAACAATCAAAAAACAATAATCAATATCTTATCACTGCCATATTAAAATCAAATAAACACTCATTAAAAATTCAAACACTGTAGATAATAGTAAAAAAAATTAACAATAAACATAAGTAATATGATTCATAAAATACGATGTTCTGCATACCATCATTTTTCATAGTTTGGGCAAATATATCTACTAATTCATTAGGCAGACCACATGATGGAGGCACTTTATCAACACAGTCTCTGTGGCAACGGAACCTAAAAAAGAAAGTACAAATTAAACCAAAAGCAAAAAGTCACCTTCCTTAAAGTTTTACAAATACACATAAAAATTAATTTTAATGTAGCTTTATTATGTATCAAAAAATCTGGGTACAAAATGTTGAGTAAAAAAATACACCTTATTAAAATGGAATGATGTTGCTTAAAAGCTTATAAAATCAAAAAAAAAAAAAAAAAAAAAAGTATCAAATCATTCTACATAAAATATTAAATACATATTCAGAATAAACAGTGGTTCAAACTGATCCGTATTATATTAAGATAGACAAGATTATAATACAATAAAAAGGGGAGAAGACAAAACTGAAAATTACACTTTTTCCAATTATAATCAAAAATACTTCATGAAAGACTTTTGGTTCTTAAATGAAAAATAATACAAAAAATATTCAATCTATTCTGCACTGCAATGCATAACATTTATCTATCTGTACATGACATTGTTAGCTCATATTATTGAGAGTTTACTCTTTCCCATATACATTTAAGTATGATTTTTGACTAGTGCAGAATTAGGACAATTTGAGCCATTTAAATTATTTTACAATGCTTATTAAAGTTGATTTATACTTTAAAAACATTTACTTTCACTTAAATTTGTTTCTCAACTTCTTTACACAAATTAAAATTCAACAAGTTTTCATAATGAAGCTTTCATGAAATTCATCCATTGACTTAATGATTACTTAATTTGAAAATGTATAAAGAGAGGAAAATGTTAAAAAAAAAAAATCTTCACAGTAAATGCTCATTAAAATTACATAAAGATATTAAATATTTTTCTTTGCAAACTGCTTTAATAGCATTTTTTTGCATTCTAATCATAACACATGGTATCTAAAGGAAAATAATAAGCTAATATTTAATTTTTATACTAAATCATGGAAAAAAATTAGTTAAGAAGAATTTAAACATTGCTTACTTGCATTCTTTACATTTATAACCGAAAAACATGGGTTTCTCACAAAAATTACAAGTTGTTACTTTTATAGAAGAAGTGAACCTAAGAGAAGGATAGAAAAATGAAAACTAGTACAGAAAACAAAATTTAAAGTAAAATATAGTAATTAAGTAACTAAATTTTTTTATACCTATGATGAATAGCATGGACCATCCCATGAGGTCTAGGAGATTTTGGTGCAGAGAGAGAAGTATCTAATATAAAAGGAAAGCATTTAATTTTCAAATACATCCACAAAAGGCAGAACATTTATAAAATTTTCTGTGGTAAGTAATAAACCACTTTATTTAAATAAAAGTTTAAAAATATTTTTTTCCTCTTTGGAATTTAAAAAAAAAAAAAAAAAAAAAAAGTAACAACTACTAATAATTTTTATTTCATTGAGAAAAAATGTTTCAATATTAAACAAATGAATCTGAATTTGTAAATGAAAATTGAAACAGTTTCAAAAAGTAATATTTCGTCAACTCATTTACTTGGCTTATATTTTTAAAAAATCTTATTTTTCCAGAAGTAATTTATGTGTGGTTAAGAGATATCATAACAACCGAGTGCAGCAAAGAGTAAGTTTATATACACATACAAAGGTGGTCTGAAAGTTTCCGATCTTAATGTGAAGATGGCAGCCCTTGTCAATAAAGGCTAGATAATGTGGTTGCACATCTTTTGAAAGGTGCTCACCAAAATTTCAGCCATTTTGGACGTACAGTTATTTGTTTGATAATCGTTTGAGCAAATTGATGGGAGTGTTTTTGTGAAAATGGGAAAAATCAAGTTGTCATTAAGTATTTGTTTTTGAAAGGCAATATGGCTTTGCAAATCAAAGATGAGTAGGACACAGTGTACGGGAAGTAATAGAGATAGAAGAGGATATGAATATGTCCAAAGAACATGATTATCATATATTGAATCAAGGATTTAGGCATGAGAAAGATGTCAGCATGTTGGGTGCAGCATTTGCTAATGTTAGACCAAAAGGTGTTCAAATGAATATTTCTAACTCTTTATTGGTGCAGTTTAGGTGCAACAAATCAGAAATTTGGCATCAATTAATTACTGTATATAAAACTTGTATAAACCAATATATGCCCAAAACAAAAATACAGTCAAAACAGCAGACTGTGAAGGGGGAATCAGCTTCAAAAAAAAGCAATAGTTTTTTTTATGGGAAAATAATGGTGACTGTTTTTTGGGAAAGTCATGGAGTTATCTTAATTGATTATCTTCAAAACAGGAAAAACCCTTACAAGAGCATACTAAGCATCATTACTTGACAAGCTGATGGCCAAAATTGTGGAAAAATGGCCACATTTGCAGAAAAAAGAAATTCTGTTTCTCCAAGAAAATGTTCACCTCACACCTCAACAATTGCCATGGCATAAATCCTTGAAATGTTTTGAACAGCTCAACCACCCTTCGTACTCATCATATCGAGGCCTAAACGAATTCTATTTGTTCAATTATTTAAGAATTATGGTTTGAGGACAGAGATTTTCATCAAATGAGGAGGCAATCACCTGCATGAACAATTATTTTGCAGAGAAAGACGAGTATTATTTGGACATGGGAACATCACTGGGAGAAGTGTGTAGACTTAACAAGGAGACTATGAAGAAAAAAAAAAATACATTTAAGGAAAAAATTTCTTGTATTTTAGTTAGGTCAGAAATGTTTCAGACCACCCTTGTTCATAAGTATATATTTAAATACATATACAAATATATATACACACATTAAAATTTAAAGATATAGTGTGCCCAAGCACATCTCAGTTTCTGCAGTCTTTGAACCTAGGATGCTAATTACTAGCTAGTGACCAGGCTGAGTGACTAATTCAGCACTAGACTCTAGTTCTACTTTCCAAGTGAACTTGATACTCATTTAGCAACTCTGAAGGAATGAAGGTGTGAGTTCCCCCAAGCCGAAGCCATTGGGGATTGAAACTGGGTCGATAGTGATCGAAGTCAGCCATACTAACCACTACACTACTGTGACCACACACACATATTATGTAAATTACAACAAGAGATTATTTTGAGTTAAAATGCATCATTTATTATTTTTTTCCACATATTCATATCTCAAACACACATTTTATTACATAAAGTAACTATAACTCTAAAATATTTCCTCCTGATCTTAATTTGAAAACTTTAAGAAAGACTGCATTATACAAAGGTTATGTATATAATACACATTCCTTTGTAAATAATTAAAATCTTTTCATTAAGACCTGGATCTATGTACTCAAAAGATTTTTAGCAATTGCATCCTCACATTATGAAATACTTCAATATAAAATATTTTTATGAATGAACAATTACAGCAGTAAAATACTTTATCCAGGTGTTAATATAATAACTGTCATAAACACATCATTGTCATATAGGTTATGACCAAAAGTATTTCAAAATAATAAACCATATGAATGATGTCACTTGATAGTAAATATAATACAGTGATATAAAAGAAATTAAGCAAATTCTCAACCATTACTATAAAACTAAATACTTAAAGAGACAAAAATATAAGATACTAGATTCAAAACATGAAACAATAAATTGATCTTCAAAAATCTTTTAATGTAATTTTGCCTCACTATTATTGTTTCATTTACAATTCTATTGGTGTACTTAAAAATAAAACTTATTCTTAGGTAGAAACATCTAATAGCTAAAATTATTTGAAAAAAATGCTGGATCTTCAATTTTTGTCTCTTTCCAGCTCCTTTTCAGACCTAGAATAAATCCCAAGCATGTTCACTTAACATTAAATCATTGTGTTAAAGCAGTAAATTCAGAAACATGGTGTTCCCATATTTATGTTACTTAACAAATACAATACTATTGATCAGCAAACAATGCTTTTACATCCTGTTTGGTACATAATTTTAATACTACAACATAAGGAAGTTAAGCATTTCAGTAATAAAATAAATAAAAAGCAGAAAAAAATTTTGCACATGAGAGAAATTAAAATTATAAAATGAATGTTATACTAGGCAGTTTAATATAAGAATTAAAAATTGAAAAATCTATGAAATAGATAACATTGATTTAAATTTTTTTTCTTTCCAAATTGGTTTGAATTTATTAAAAAATCAAAACCATCTCAAATAAAGATTTCTTAAATTTTGAAATAAATTAATAATGCAGCTACATGATTAAGAGTTTAAATACGTACAATCATCATATTTAAACAAATATAATTTTACATTTTTACAGCTTTTGTGAAACACAAAGATTCCAACGTACTTGAGAAAAACAGATGTGTTTTTAAAAACAAATATTCTTAAATGATGAGCAAAGTATAAATTCAATGAATGAGATTTCTGAAACAATAATTAAATAATTGCAAGTTTGAGAAAAAATTAAGCACAACTGTAAAAGAAGAAAAAAAAAAAAAATTAATATTTACAAACCTTGTACAGATGAATCATCAATGAAACATCCATCTGTCTGCTGATCTGGACTTGCAAAAGGAGGAGATCTATTTGGTGATGATATCAGAGGAGATATTTGACCATAAAATCCTGATGATTCCAAACCTGGTTCAGTAGCTAATCTACGACGAGGAACATTGTCATTCTGACTGAAAAAGGAAATTAAAATAAGTTTCATCATTGTACATAGTTTTTGGTAATTATAATACTTTTTAAAATTAAGTGCACTTGTCATTTTTCTTACTAATTCAAACAATCATTATATACATTACACCCTTCTTGAGAAACTTGCTTAAATTTATATCACTTTCAATTAAGTTACTTAAAAACACACATCCATATTAATACAATCTGCTGTAAGAGAATATATACGAGGGTTGCTATTTATATTTCTGGCCTTGGCAACAGTAAGTGTTGCTAGGCGACCGCAGACGATTTTAATCGAAAGTTTGATATTTTTAAACATAAATTCAGCAAACGATTTACCATTATAGCTTTATTTGTGTTGTTGACAGTAAATTGAAAAGTTCTTCTCTGTCAAAAAATGGAATTGAATCGTGAACATTTCCGTGCCATTATTTTTCATAACTTTCGACGTGGATTGTCAAGACAAGAGTGCTTCGATGAACTTAATTCTTTATACAGCGATAAAGCGCCATCCTACAGCACTGTAAAAAATTGGTATAACGAATTTAATCGTGGTCGATGTTCGATCCAGGACGAATCCCGTGCAGGTCGTCCAAAATCCGTTGTTGTGCCAGAAAAGATCAATGCTGTGCGTGAACTGATAAAGCAAGATCGTCATGTGACATACCGTGAGATAGAGGCGTCTTTGGACATTAGTATGACTAGCATCAATAAAATATTGCATGAACATTTGAGCGTAAAAAAAATTTGTTCGCGTTGGATCCCGCATAATCTGACAAACGCTCAAAAAAAGGCTCGTGTCGATTGGTGCAAGGAAATGTTGGAAAAATACATTCAAGGTACATCAAAGGCTGTGTATAACATCTACACAGGTGACGAATCATGGATCTATGCATATGAGCCGGAAACAAAACAGCAATCAACTGTATGGGTCTTCCAAGATGAGGCAAAACCAACAAAAGTTGTTCGAGGAAGAAGCACATCGAAACAAATGATTGCCTGTTTCTTCGGCATTAACGGTCATGTGGCAACAGTGGCGTTAGAGCAACGCAGGACGGTCAATTCTGAATGGTACACGACCATCTGTTTGCCAGAAGTCATCGGAGAAATTCGAAAAAAGCAGAAGAACAGGCGAATCATTCTTCATCATGACAATGCGAGCTCTCACACATCGACTCAAACAAAGGCATTTCTGACGGAGCGAAAGATCGAACTGATGGGTCATCCGCCGTACAGCCCTGATTTGGTACCCAATGACTTCTTCTTATTCCCACACATCAAAAATAAATTACGTGGACAACGATTTTCGACCCTCGAAGAAGCGGTTGATGCATTCAAAACGCATGTTTTGGAGTTACCTCAATCGGACTGGAAAAAGTGCTTTGAAAATTGGTTCAAACGCATGCAAAAGTGTATTGATCATCATGGAGAATATTTTGAAAAACAATAAAACCAATTTCGATCCTACATATTTGTTGTTTCATTATTAGGACAGAAATATAAATAGCAACCCTCGTAATAGAACATTTAAATGAATATATCTAAAAGATAATAGCAGTATTTCAAATATAAAGATTTTCTAAACTAAAAATTATCTGTATTATTTGCTTTAATAAAAGTGGAACATAGTTATATTATATTTATCAAAAATAATATAATTAAAGTAGTGGGTAAAGACTAAAATTTACATTATATGAACAATATGAAATTCAATAAATTCTTTAGATGATTTTTTTTTATTCAAAATTTATCAGAAAACTGAATTTTTTTTTTTATTAAATCAATTACATTTTTCTTGCCTTTAAAAACCCACAGTAACATTAAATCTTATTTCATCATAAGTTGTACAATAAAATTTTCACTTTTAAAAATGATTTTGTCATAATCATTTTAAAGATTATGACACCAGTGCAGAACACCTTAACAACAACAAAAAAAAAAACCCACCTTTAATATTAATTCATAGAATTACAGCATATATATTATTTATTATATCACATCCTCAAAATTTAGAACTAAATACACAATTTTTAAAAAGTTTCAATACATATAGACAAAAACAACTTGGGATTAAAAATACAGAAAAGTAAATTATTTTTTATAAAAAGAAAAGTGTCATTATTCTAACAGAAAAAGATTAACATATTAAAATATATGTTGTTTTGCATAAGATTATTAAATCATAATAGGATATTAACTGAAATTTTTTTTTCTATTTTTTAAGAAACATTTCAAATTTGGGTACTATTTCTAAACATTCAAATAAAAATTGCCTTAAAGCATATTATATTTTCTAAATCCTTAACTTTTGAAGAAAATTATTATAGACTAAATTCTACAAACTGTAAACAAAATACCTGTATCATGTCTTCAAAAATAATGTTACTGTAAAACTTGAATTGATGATTTGATATCACAAAACAAGAATTCAATTATTAAATTAAATTCAATATTCTTTTTAAAATAATGTGAAACAAACCATCAACTTTAAATTTCTTTACTTAGATAATAATTAAATATTTTAAAAAAAATTAAACTGTATATTGGGAAAGTGTCATTTACATATAATTAGAAACTGACATGAAATAAGTTAAATGCTTCAGCATATCTGAAGAAATACCTTGGAATCACATTATCAGTTGATTCGATTCTATTGGCTAAATGCTCTTCATGGGATTTGCTCTTGGTCAGTGGATAAATTTCTGGCAGGAGATTGGTTTGATGTTTTTTACTTGGGGGTGGAGTTGTAGGGAACTTTTTATTCTCTGTCCTTTTTCCAGACATTGGTGGTGTATGAGGTGGAGTGTATCTTCGTTCCCGAGGGGAAGTGACATTAGGTGAAAGTGTAGCATTCAAAGTAGGTGACCAAGGTCCATGGTGTGCAGAGGATATAACTGAGGATGATGAAGAGATGGATATGTGACCTATGTGGTGTCCTCCATGGAGGCTAGAGCTCATACTTGTTGGCGCTGATTGCGGACCATGAGTTGGTGTGCTTTTCAAAAGTTCTTCAGACGGTACAGAGGACCTGGCTACTCGTCGCTGATGATGTGTACGTGGTGAGGAGCTAATTGTAGAATTTCTATCCCAAGAGTCCCAATGGAGATCTAAATCTGCTGCAGTTGTGATTTCACCTCGTATTTGACGCTCTAAAAGTAAAACGAAAATTTAGCATGAATTTAATAGTATATTTCTTCATATCAGATTCTTACAGAAACAATAAATCATTAATCAATGATACTAAGTTTCATATTTATTCTAATTTGAAAAAAAATCTGCAAAATAAGCAGATATTAATATTCATTTTTATTGGTAAATTATTTCAATTATGTTTTCAGGAGTTTATTTCCTCTTTAGCATCCAACACATAAAATAAATGTAATTATAAATTTGTATGACATACATATTTATGTCAAAATTACCATTAATATATGTGTTGACAAAAATATCAAGCATTAAATAACTTACTAATACAAAAAAGGTTTTGACCAATCTTCTCTAAATATTAACTTGCCTGTATACGCTTTTAAATTTCTTAGTGCAATTAATAATCTTCTCTTCTCCTCATCTTTGGCTTCTGATACATGCATAACATCTTTGACTTCTTGCTCAGGTAATTTCAGAAGCAATTCCATAGTTGCAATTTTTGTACTTATGTTCTAAAAGAAATGTCAAATTCAAATAAATTTCTTAAAAAGCCTTTTGATTTAAATACAAAGAGTCAAATCAGGTTACTTACTTCCATGGAATTTTGACACAGGCCAACAACTTGAAGCCATTTTTGTAAACGTGGATATTGAACCAATTCAGGTAGAGAAGCACTTTCTGGGCATTTCTGTTTTGCTATTAACTGTCGACTGAACAATTTTATAAGTTTACTCTGAAAGAAAAATAATTATAGGCAATATAAAGAATATAATTTATCACAATTACATTTAAAATTGAAATACAATACAATAAAAGTATTATGTACTAACTGCTAATCAGAATCAAAATTACATTTCACATTTGGTTACGAGTAACATCAGATAACAATTATGTTATGCCCAAGTCTTTCATTACAAATATAAATCACAAAACAGTAGATATTTCAGCCATCAAAAATAAAATTTATAGGATTTAAAATATTTCTTTAATGGGAACAGTTTCTGCAAAGTTTTCAAATGAAAATTATTAGAATTACTTATTTTTTATGAGGAGGGAAAAGCAAGAAAATAGCAAAAAAATAAAATAAAACTTGAAACATAATAATAAGTAACACACTTATATTATTTTAGTTTACATATGAGAAAAAAATATTTACACACAAAAAATAAAGATCCTTATATTAGTTGCTTATTGTTTATAAGCAAATCATTAAATTAGCACTATCATTAAGTAGCAATCCTATTAATATCCTAAGTTATATTAATGGTAAATAACTATCGATAATTCCTTATAATAATTTCAATTATGCATCACATAATACAAAAAGTACATGTCTATACTTTTTTTTTAGTAATAAAAAATAAAGGAAAAAAATGACAAGTCATATACATGCTTCTTTAAAAAATCATTCACAACAATAACTAATAAAAAAACACCAGTAATTAGTAAGACCCTTTCAGATTTTGTACTTTGGTTTTTGATTCTAAATGGGAAAATGGAATTTTTTTTTATCTTGATTATTGAGATCTAGCAGAAACAGGGGTTTAGAATTGTTATGAACATTTTCCAAAATTATTAAGGAGTTATTACAGGAGATATACTTTCTCATCAATAAGATAAATAATCCCATTGGACCAAAAATTACTCTAATTCTTTTATTCAGACAGCTCATGACAATTTTATTAATTGTGAATAAGGCTTTCTAAGCCTGCTCTATATCAATCAAAAATTACAATCATAAGCTGACCCATCACAGTTTTTCTGTAATCACAGACAAGTGGCTATAATGGTTTCTAACTTTTCTACTGATTTATTGAAAGAACAAGTTGCTAATGAATTACACTTAATATTTATATTGTGTTACACTAAATAAAAATAGGGAAAATTTACAATGCATTTTATAAGGATATAAATAATTAACTAGAAAATATAACATAAAATTATTTTGAATTTGTTAATTTTATGAATATCTCCATATATGGTGCTAAAGAAAAATATCCAAAATAAATTCACTCTTAAAAATATAAAATAAATCCTCAAAAAAATATCAGTTGGCTTAGTAATTAATAAAATAAAGTCTACTAAATCGTTTGAGGGCCACATTGCAAAAAAAAAAAAAAAAAAAAAAAAAATCTGGAAAGCACGTATAATATTTTTTCTACAAATTGAAATAAAAATTTACTTTATGTAGTTTTATTAAAATAAATTAACTTTTTATTATAGTTTTTTTAAAATTTGAATTAGATATGTATAAGTACGTATTTATTTTAAATTTGTAAAAGTTTCGTTTCATTTAGTTTGGATTTCATAAAGTTAGAAAAAATTCAAACTAATGAGATTGATGAATTTGCTTTTGTTGAACAAGCAAATCGATATCAAGTTTAATAGATGAGGTAGCAATTCTTACTGCATTTTCAAGATGTTTGTCAGTGATCTTTGAAGCTTACAAAAATCAAAAATAGGTCATTCTTGAAAATATTTGTTTACAAATATAGATACTGCCCAAAGCTAAAGACATTAATAAAGCATGATTGTGAAAAATAGGAAATTTATTGTGGGGTAAGTAATCTTTATAAAACTCCAGTAAAGAAACATTCCCAAATTTTTCTTTCAATTGAATGTCACTTTGCAGTTTAAAGCATTCCATTTGAAGATTTGCAAGCAATTTATTTATTTACAGAGAAAATAAAGTAGAAAATATGTTGAAATACTCTTCATTTTTTCGAAAATCTTGAAATCTACTTTCAAACTCTTGAATTAAATCAAAAATTAATGCAGCATATTTTGTGCAACTCACAGGTTTATGTGCAGCCAAAGTATTGAAATGTGTCAAATCTTTTACTTTTATTTGATTGTGCCAAAATCTCAACTTTTTTCCAAATTCTGTTATTGTTTGGAACATATTAATAAATTGATTTTTTTCCTTGAAGTCTCAAATTTAAATCATTCAAATGTTCTGTTAAGTCTACTAAAAAAACTAAATCTAAAACCCAATCTTCGTCTTCAAATTCAGTTGCAGGTTTCCTTTTTGTTTCCATAAATATTTTTATTTCAGTTCTCAATTAGTAAAATCTTTTGAGAATTTCCGCCTTACTGAGCCATCTTACTTCTGTATAATAAATAACATCTGCAAATTCAGAGCCCAATACTTTAAGAAACTCTTTAAATTGTTTATGATTAAGTCCTTTTGCTCTTATAAAGCTAATGGTTTTTATATATAACAACACTTTAATACACTTTCCATTTTTAAAATTTTCCACATAAATTACCTGGATGTATATTACAATGATATGCTATCAAGATCATATTGCTGGCAGCGACGGCTTCATTATTCATCCTTTTAATAAGTCCCCCATTTTCACCAACCATGGCAAGGGCTCCATCGGTTGTGATAGTTTGATAAATTTTTCATAGATAAGGAAAACCTTTTCATCGAATAAATCTACAGACTTGGTTGTATCTTTTAATGATACTAAAGCAATCATTTCTCCATGATATTATATTCATAGATTCCTCTTATAAATATTGCCAATTGTGCCGTATCAGAAGCATCAGTGTTTTTGTACAGAGCTAACAAATTTTTTTTTTAAATTAGTACAATTACTTTATAAAGACTTTTAGACTGAATGTGTAAATTTAAATATTTTCCTAATTTACATTTGGGCTGCACTTTAGAAAAGCATGCTGTACATCTTTATTTAGGTAATATGCATATATTATAAGGTGAAGTTACCCCTTTCCCATAATATATATACACAATCAATAGACTAATTAGACCGAGCTGGTTCCTCCTTCTCTCAAACTTCCACACTGAGCAAATGGAAGGATTTGGAGTCTTGACTTTATGTGCATTATTCACACTATATGGTGGGTCTCAAGTCGCATCAGAATTCAAACCTTCAACTCAACAGAAACAACAATGAACATGAGTTCATGACCATGATCACTAGGTTATCACAGCCAAACACTTTAAAATTGATCAATGAAAACCTATTAACAAGTTCTTCAACATCTAAAAATAAATGCAAAAAATTTCCCTTAGCATGCAACAGTTTCATGGTATATATATAATATATCACATAGCACTCAGTTTTGCGCACACAATTTGCTCAAAACATCTGAAGATTCTCAAAATGTTCAGCATTGAAGAAAATGATTAATTCCAAATACTTTAAATAACAAAGAATTTTCTACTACAGATGAACACTTACATGTTAAAATGAGAATGTAATTGTCAACCCGTTAATTGGAACACCAAAAAATATGAAGTAAACGATTTTAATGTACCTGCAGCACATTAGAATATACCAATAGGCAAATAAATGAATTATAATTGCAGTACATGTTATTTTAAGAATAAGGCAAAAAGAAAGTTGGTATGATTATCACGAATAGAAAATACAATGAATATCACGATTTTGTAAAAGTGCAATCTTACAATAAGACTTGCAGAATTAAATATCATGCACATACAAGCCTATGAATTATATTTAACTACAGAATTTATTATCACTTTTCTTCACAGTTTATATTATTTTATTACAACTTTTACTACAGCTCAATAATTTAATAGGATGTTGAATTCACTGGTCAATTATTCAAGGAATTTGATTAATTGGGATGAGCATTTAATCTCAATTAAAAGCTCAATGTTCAAATGTATCACAATTAAGTGGGATTCACTGTATTTACAAACTAACAGAAGTTCCAGACTGTTGTTGAATAATTTAATTATAGTATAAGTAATAACTAATTTTTATCATTGATCCTTTATAATTTCATAAAAGTGCAGCTTATTTTACACAACGACTCTTCATGAGTCAAGTTGCTTATAGCTTTATCAATAGGTTCTCATTTCTAAATATGCCGATCACTAACAGTACAGAGTCAATATTTATTATGAAAAAGACTGGATAAAAAAAAAATCATTCAAATGAAACATTATTTAAGAAATGAAGCTAACATGTTGTAAAAATTTTAAAGTTACCATAACACTTAAAATTCGAATTTTTACAATATGCTTGAAAATCTGGCTTTTCTAACAAATGAATCACTTAAATATCTATATAAATCTGTTTAAATAAATACAGTTTGACATTTTTTAATAATAGTCAATGTTAAATCTTTTCCATAATAGTTCATTATGAAGGATTCTGGAGTAACATACAGTTTAAATTACTAGTAGTATTCCTTAATACATAGTAATCAATTGCAAAGGCTAAGATATGGTTTATATAACAACAATTATCTACAATAACAAAAAAAAATTTAAAAATTAGTCATGATTTTTTCTGACATATCCCTCCCAGGATTCATTATAGTTCATTGAAAAGTAAATGATAAATATTTAGTAAACTAAATAACTTTGTATGTTTATACATATTTATATAAATCATCCTAAATATAACTTTGTTATATAATCACAATTTCAAATTTTAATGAGTCTTTCAATAATTAATGGAATTATTTTTTAAGCATTGTTGACAATAAGACAAATTGGATTTTTCAAAACTAACAATTGAAAGAATTCTTTTGAGAAAAACAACTTATCTTTGGAAGAAGTTTAAATAATTTACTCAAATAGGTACAACAATAATGGCTTTCATTATGAAATATTTAAGATTTTTAAAAGAACTTAAAAACTATGTATTAATAACAATATCACATTTAATTTTAAAAGTGAAATATATTGTGTCACAAACAAATATACTTTACAATATCAGGCGACAAACATTTTTACCGTACAACACGATATTATTTAAGGATTGCTCAAGAAACATCCAGTATTCAATTACTTAAATATTTCTAACATGCTCATTTGATCGAAAACATAACACAAATTTAATATAATGATGCACAAATAATTTTAACACAATCAAATTTACACAGATTTTCCCACCATACATTACAAACATTTTTGATATTCAATTGCATGCAAACACTGATTTTTACTCTAATTGCAATAAACTTACTTCAAGAGTTCTAATTTCATGCTGTGTCAATTCTGCACTAGTAGCGCATTGAGTTCGCAATCCGTCAAGATGTTCCGCATTTATATCTATCATTGCTTGAGCGGTGTTGCATGCTTCTATCGCTTTGAGAATACTGTCCTCTGTTTCATTATTAGCCATGATTTTAGTCCCGTATATCCTTTGTTGACAGACATCCGTGCATGATGACTGCAAGCTGCAATTTGTAACAAATTACAGGAGAATAATGCAATGTTTATTTCCATCCTTCTGACTGCTATATACAGCCAGCCATGATGGAATATTTAGTACGGCCATCTCACAAACAACTGTTGCCCGTGCCAGAAATACAATAAAGCTTCGATGCAAGCATAATAACTTCAGGTGTTATCAAAAAATACAAAGTGGGATACAAATAAAAGAACATTTAAAAACACGAGTAAAGAAAATTTTAAAAGTTTATTTTTCATCCTAAAAGTTTATTATTTTCTATGTTTTGAACATAGTTGAATTATTTGATGAAGCATAAAATTTAAGTTTTTAAAGTCTATCGCACTTTTAGTTTTGGTTTTTATTTTCAACTTTTCTCGAATGCTTACAGAGCTAATTAAGAAAATTCAGCAACCCAATTTATAAAAGTAAAGAATTCCTGCAATAGAACATAGAAATCTTTTCCAAATAAAAGTTTTACTTAATCAGGGTTTATGGGCCCAGAATCCTCGAGACCAATTGACTCCAGGAGGTTTCAATTAATTTGATCATTGTTGGGCAAACATTTTTCATTTGCTTATGTCAGGAATGACTCAGTTTCAATTTTCTTTTAAAATCTGATATTCATTGCATCCCCACAAGGAATTATGAACTTCTTGCGAGAACAGTGAATGGAAAACAAGCATTTTATTGATGGTTATAAATGTCTAAAACCGAAAATTCTTTTTTTAAAAAAAGAAACCATTATGGCATTTATAGAGATTTGAAAAGGGTCAGTATTTCAGAAATTCTATTCAAGAAATAGTCAATCTAGTGTAATCCATCGAGAAACAACAGAAAATTGTAATTTATTTCAAAGCCGAAACTATCAATAAAAATCCATTGAGGTTTATTTCTCTTAAGATCGAAAGTTTTATTTTTCGGTAATATTACTTCACGTAGAAGAACTGGAGGACTATTAGCAACAGACTTCGAATCTTTGAAATCTGGTGCTTCTTTTTTCCAGACTTCCACATCGAGCGAGGAATTTTAGTCCCAGGGGGCTTTTAACGTTGTCAACAGCTTTATTACTCCGTAAAATGAGTATTTAAGTCAATCAGGACTAACACGTTATTGACTATGAATCTCATGAACATGATCACTTAGCTTTCACGGCTGAAAAACTGAGGTTTCGTTATGTTATTTAAAACGTATAAAAATGTTATTGTAAATGACTGATTCATTGAGTGCTTATTCAAGTCTCACTAAGAGGCAACACGAGAGCAATTGGTGAAGGACCTCACAATATTTGGAAGGACCTTACCCCTTACCTCGGATAAGGGATAAGGACGACATATGAACTGGTACCCCACTCAGCATGTCAACCTAAAGACTTGGAGCCTCAGCATTATTGGCGAATTCAATTCCAAAGAATGATTTTTATATAGTTAAGGTAAAAATTAATAAATAAAATAATTTTTCTGTTGGAATTTTTGGAGCAAATAATGGTCAAAATTTAAGAATGGGAATTCCTATATTTTTTTTTTTTAAAAAAAAAAAAAAAAGAAACAACAACAACAACTTTTTTATTATCCACCCAAGGGTCTATTGTTTTAGTTAACCAAAAAATACCGTACCTGATCACTTTTCAAAAATTAATCTTATTTTTGCGTATATTTTTGATGTCTGCTTTCACCAGTAATGAACATAATTTTAAGAAATATGCCATAATAAATTTGTCCAGAATTTTTTTATTGGATTGAAATAAAATATACGCAATATATCTTTGATACCTGCTTTCACTACAAATGATTTCAATTTTTAAAAATATATCCCACTGAAATGCTTAACATACTAATGCCGATACTAATACTAAACTTAAAGGAAATTACAAAAAAAAAAAAAAAAAAAAAAAAAAAAAAAATTTTATCCAACAACGATAAAAGCTTTTCGCACCATACATAATTATATCTTTGAGCAAAAAAATTGAATCCCATACTTTTGAATTGTCAAAAGAAAAAGTTTTAAAAACAGTAATTAAAAGTCTTTCCAGTAATTATGATGCTGTAGAAATCACACAGGAATTAGCTGAGAGTAATTTAGCTGTATCAGTTTAGCTGTATCAGCTGTATCAGTTATCTCATATACAGTTTTAAGATAAAAAAAAATAGCCAATCTCTTCCAATGTTTTTGGTAATTTTACCCAAAAATGAGGCAAATAAAGCCCGCTTTCAAGTTAATTATATTGGTCATTTTGCAGTTAAAATCAAACCTTTGCGCAAACGATGAACACCTAATCAGTGTAATGGTTACCAAAGTTTCTTCCACCACTCTCGCTTCTGCACAAAAGAATCCAAATACTTAAAATGCGAAATGAAATCACGACACCAGGTCATTCACTAAGCCCTAAAAAGACCTCCTAAATTCCGCAATTAAGGTGGAAGTCCTATAGCCAACTACTCTGGATGCTGATAAAATTCTATCAATTTTAAGGCCCCCTTCCTCCGGTTAACAATTACTGGGAAGACAGGGAAAAAATACAAAAACAACAGCAACCAAAAGAACCACAACTAAACTTCCCCTCTCCCCAAAGATAATAGCAATAATAGCCTGATGATATTAAAAAATTATTCCAAATTTTCAAAGTCTATAAAATATTCCAAACATTGCAGCTTTTGAAATTTATCGGAGCAGTGTTCACGAATAAAGAAATCGATGTAATTTCCAAATTAGGAAAATGATTAAATATATTAACAGATCTGATTAACCTCTGGATGTACAGTCGGTCGAAAAAATAGTTGAGCACCGTGACCCTTTCAAAAAAATGACTGGAAACGGAAAACGACCTGAAATGAAACGAAGGGGATTCCAATGCGTATCCCAACAGGTTTATTTATTTAAAAGCGGTTCAATGATTCAAAATACCGTCATTTTGAGCTCACCTTTACGCAAATATTTTTAATTAAAGTATTATTGCAGTGCAGTGCAGTCTTTGGTTCAAAATTTTTTTTCCACATAGAATGGCAAGGAAGTATTCCACCCGAGATTAGTGGTTTGAATAACCAGCACGACACAGGTAAAAGAAACAAAAGTTTTATTGATGCATAACCTTGTACAATTTTATGGGTTTTTACAAGTTTTGAAAAGGTTACATTCCAATCACGACACAGGTAAAATAAGCAAAAGTTTTATGGATACAATCTCATGGGTTTTTACAAGTTTTGAAACCTTGGCACACCCTTTTTTCGGTTCAAGTTTTTTTTAACAGTCCATTTTAATACTCCATTCGCAGTAGGTTGTGTTGTAATTCCTTGTTCAATCGCTCCAATTGCTGCATGTATCGGGCGAATCGATCGACTTTTGCCAAGCAGCACTCGGAGGTGTTTCCCTCCACATGCACGTCCTCTTGAAGATAGCTGGGTACGTCTGTTCCCCACAAGTCTCCTTACCTGGGCAGGTGATCCACTGACACGACCGGGATTCCAAACGAGGCAAAGATGTGCTTTTGTTCGGTGCCCTTAACCAGCACCACCCCTCCTTGTTTATGGTCCAGGTGATTGCACAGTCCCCAAACGCTAAACGACATCCATTCCAGGGGCACACTTCTCGGGATGTCCAGCGGCAGGTGAAGGTGCTGATGCCTGTACCGGTGGGTGTACCGGTCCTTGGAATTCATCGGCAGTTGGGAGTGGTCCACGGTCAAAATGTACGCTTCGGGAACTCGGTCAAACTCCTCAGGGATGCGGGCCAAGGCAATTTCAATCGGCACGTGTAGCCGAGAGTACAGGAATACATTGGCATGCGCAAAGAAGGAAATGCGAGACATGTCAAAAGAGAGCTCTGAGTAAAAAAAAATCAGTATGAGTGGCTGCTGCGAGCGACTCGCCTTTTATACCCGACAGGAGCGGATATGTGACGAGAGGGTGCATCCTGTCGCTAGGAGGGAGTGTTCAAGGTGGAGGAAACCCAATAGCCTGTTGCTGGTGAAGGGCTTCCATGGTTATCATCATAACGTAAAAGTCCAACCTTATGAAAATTTATCACACCTTTTCAACAGAAAACACACTCGTAAATCACAAGTTTTTAAGGAGATTTGTTCAAATCTTGGAGTATTGTGTGTTTTGAAAGAAAGAGGACCGAGTCGACAAAAAAACAATTGACTCGGGCCCCCTTTTTTCGGTAATAACGGTTTTTTTTTTTTTTAAAAAAAAAAGTTCAATTTTCCATGCTTTTCCGTTCCAGTTCTAAGGTGATTCTTTGTACACGGCTGAGGTATTTCGCGAACCGGTAACTTTTGACCATCGTGCATTCTGAAATGTCACCTTCTTCATGCACATCATCGAGCAGGTATTCAGGCAAGGTATGACCGTCCAACTCCCTAAATTTTGGCAAGGTGTCCAGGGAAATACTTTCTATTCCCAAGTCACGGAATTTTTTTCCTGATCTTCACCTTTCACCACGACGAGGCTATCTTCCCCATTGGATAGATATTCATATTTCCCCCTCACATAGAAGGGGAGATGCTGCACCGGCATCCTGCCAGGGACCTGCGGAGTTAGGCGTAAGAGTTCATTGACGTCCCAGCGTCTGCCATTGACTCAAATCCTGCGGTCCACACCGATGCCAGGCCCCGTCGGCTTTTTGGTACAAATCGGGCTTCATGCACTCGGTCCAAAGGGCTCTCACAAAGTTCCCGTGACCTCCTTCGGCCAACATTTCCACCACGGGAATTTTTGCGGCCTCGGGTTCGTAAAAGCAGTACAAGGGATACGTGTCCAATAGTCCCGAACTCCCATCGATGCAGGTTGCACTGGGCCTTCAGGTCGTTTTGCAACGTCCAAAACGATTCCACCGTTACATTGGTGGGGTTGTAAGCTGTTGAGATGGTCACGAAACTGTTTCAGAAACGTTTTAAAATCTTCAATATCGAGAACTGGGTAATGCTCCAAGAGCAAAGAAAAGAGAATTTCGTCTCGCATGATGAGAAGAGAATGATACAAATCTCCCCTCAGAACCTGCTTTTATAGGGTGGCATAAGGCGGAAGTGGCGTTTGATGGGTCCTTTTTTAAGGACACCAAACAGACGAATTGGAAATGTTCAAACACTATTTTTAAGAGAAGAGAATGATACAAACCTCCCCTCAGAACCTGCTTTTATAGGGTGATACAAGGCGAAAGGGGCGTTTGATGGGTCTTTTTTATGGCCACCAAGCATGAAACGAATTTTTTTCGGAAATGTTCAAACACTGTTTTTAAGCCTCTTCCGTACCGTTTCTTTCCAAAGTTGGCTCAAATCCTGTGTTTTTTAAAAACTTTTTTTTGGGTACATTTGTAAAACCACGACTGTTCTCCCCATAGGTAACTTGTGATTGAACTCTCACATTAAGAACCGATTGATTACATCAGAAATCATTTGAGCAAGATCCCTCAAGGCTCTTCTCAGCCTGGCGTTTTCGGTCAACAAACCATCACGTTTCGTTTTGATCACGTCTCGTTTGGTTTTAACATGTTTTTTTTTTCAATTTTTAACTCCTATTCTTTGGTTTTTAACTCATCTCCTTCCATTTTCAACTCAGTTTATTTGGTTTTCAACACTTCTCTTTCGGCCTTTCCTTTAGCCACTTTGCATTTCCAGAGAGCTTCTTTTGCCATTTTCGTCTCCTTGATTTGATTCATGACATTTTGTTGTTTGGGGGACAACACATAGGTTTCATCCCGGATGCGTTGAAACGGCCAGTTCACGTCCTGCTCCGCATCTCCCATTTTCAAATACAGTTTTTGTCCTCTGTGCAATGTCAAATACCGAGCAGTGTGCTCTTCGGTCAGCTGGTATCAACGGTCGAGGGAGATGACGCAGTTTAAAAACTTCCAAACCGTCTGGTGGATCGGCACCCCCCATTTTTTATGAAACCATTGCTCCCTCACGCATACCGATTCGTTTTCCCAACGGACCACATCCTTATTACGATTCTGCTCCAGGAGCAACTGTTGGATCCCGTCGGGAAACAGCGCGCACAGAAATGCAATACTATGTTCGTGCAACGTACGGTTCATGTGAAAATGAGACAGTTGACCCGAATCCCTCAAATCGTTAGGAATCTTACAGTCGCGTCCCGCTTTTCGTTGACTCATGTACACGATGGCTCGTGCCAAATGAAAAGCGTCCTGAATCTTGCCACATTTCTTGGCACTGCCACTATTCAGGAATTCGTAGCGGATTTTGTATTGCCAAATGTCTTTGAACGAGCTCTCCAGCTCACACGCCATAATCATGAGTCGATGTTACGTTCAGCCTGTTCCACTCACCATACCATCGCACAGGCACCAAGAGGGCAACAGGACAAATTGGTCCCGAATCTTTTCTATTTCCTTGCAGAACGTTTGAAAGGCGTAATGTTTCACCATGAGATGAAACCAAACCAAGTCTCCCCGGGTAAAGCGTTGCAGGATGCCGTACACGTCTTTACCCAAATCACTCGCTTCGGTAAATTCCACCGGGTAGTCGCACCGCCACCAGCCGGGATTTTCGAAAATGGAATCATAAAACTCGACATATTCGTTCATTCTCTCCTTGCGGCGACCAAACATTTGATGAGGGGTGGACTCAAACTTTTTACATTCGCAGGCTTCTACGGATATCACTTCTTCCTCCTCCTCTTCCTCCTCTTCTTGTGTTTCGAATGATCATTCTGGAGACAGATAAGATGGCGTTCATGAAATTGAATCATGAGGTTTGGGTAAAGAAATGCGTGTGAGCTCTCTCCAAACTTTTCTCCCAGTTCAGAAAACATTTTATGTCTCAGTAAAAAAATTATTTTATTATTTTTTTTAACTGGTGACTTAAGAAGTTTTCTGAGCTGGGACAAAAGTTTAGAGAGCCGAGCAGAGTACCTTTTATCCCCCTCTTTTCCATTCAAAATCTCTTCAATTGGCAATACGGTTTGGAGCCTAGTTTTGAAACCAAAGCTCTAAATGACACGCGGTTTGCACTGTGCGATAGAGAACGGTACGATGCACATTTCTGTACAAAAATTGTTTGTCTGGCGTTATTTGCCGCTTCGTACTACTCGTCCCAATAGGGCCCCCTATCACAAATGGGTTGGGTTTTGGGGCCCATTCTATGGGACCCAGGGCCCCAAGGCTGATGGTTTTGTACTCAACTCATCCGTCTCAAGGGTTGGATGCGTCACTTGAGCAAATCGGTCCATGGAGACTGAGAGGTCACTACCCTGTTTTTAGGTCTAACTTTGACCTCCCCTGGGGGTCGTTCTATGGGAGCGAAGACCTCGTGTCGGGACGCGTTGGAAAGTATATTCGAAGACCAATCATGTGACATGTCACTTGTCCCACTACTTGCCATAGCTTCCAAGTCAAATCTCCTACAAAGGTCAATATGGTTTCAAATCCAGTTTTGGAACCAAGGCTCCGAATGACATGCGCTTTAAATTTTTGGATAGGGAATTTTTGGCTGCACCTTTCTACACCAAGTTTGTGTATCTCGTGTGATGAGGTGAATTTTGGTCAATGTGTTCAGTTTCACGTGTATACAGTAGGGTTTAGGCCCATGGAGGCCATTCTATGGGACTGAGGTTCATATTCTTGATATTGTTGGAATCGTCTCCTCAGCCCGCGTCATGGGAGAGGTCACACGAGTCGATAGGTCCTATAGGAACCAATCTGCCATTTCACTACCAGGGGTTTGAATCCCGGAGCCCTCCTATGGGGCGTCAGGACTGGACTGAGGTAGGGTGTGAAAGAGCTTTTCAGTACGAGTAATTTGAGGGGTCACACGCCCCCATTGCTGTGAAACAAATCCCGATGAAAGACCCGTTTCCATATTCACCTGGTTTTGAGCATAGGATGGGAACCAGGGCTCGGACCGACATGCAATTGGCAGAACTGATAGGATATTGAATGCTGCATCTCCCTGCACTAGAATCATGTAATGTTCACCATTAGGTGATTTTTGGGAAGCAAAAACGTTAAAAATGGCACTTTGTAGCTATTAGATCCCTAGAGTTCATCCTATGAGATTGATTTTCAAAATAGTGCTACTGTTGGATTTTGCCATTCTTTAGAAACATTTTGAAATGTCTTACGACTCAGTAAGTCCCATAGGAGCCGAGATATGGCCTTTTCCGGTCCTCTAGGGGCCCCCAAAATTGGACCCCATGACCCCCCAGGGAAAAAGTCTGGACCCGATCCAACCATAATTTATTGAGTTACGGATTCCTATTCGTTTTCAATACCCCAGCAAGCTGAGAATATTCTAAGTCTGTTAACATTACGCCTATGGTAACATTAAGTCAATGGGAATGACGTTTGCGAACTGAAAGTGACGTAAGCAAACTCAAAGTACGAACCTAAAGTAAATGGCCTTAAATACGAGCTAGCGTTCAGCTCACTTTGCAGTCGCTCTCTGACTGCCGAAGAGGAAAGACGTCTCCTGTCTGCTCTTCTGCCCGAGGACCTGCCCAGCCGAAGCCGATGGATCCTCGCCGAAAGTGCCGAAGAACCCCTCAAAATAAGGGGGTCGTCTCCAAAGTGCGGATGGTAAGGGACCATCCCCAAGCTCTTGGTAAGGGGGCGCTTTTTTTTAATAATTTTTATTTTTTGTGGACTGGTTTTAAATACCACCACCAGTTGCCTTGCAAGCTCATTCTCTCTTCTGCAGTCGAAGAAAATGAACTCTGGTAAGAATGCTTTTAATCTGCTCCGGATACCTAACTGTGCCAACGAAGGAGTAGATTTTCTATTTGTTGTCTTTCTGCTCGGAAAGACTTTTTTGCTGTTTGATTCTCTGCTCTGGATACCTAACGGTGCCAACGAAGGAGCAGACTGATTGAATATTTTACCAAACTTTTTTACGTCTTTTACTTTGCCTGAAAGAGTTTAGAAGCACTTTTTGTCAGTTCTTATCAGAGTAAGATTCTTCTTCGGCAGATCTCGTTACCCAGAAGTTGTTCCCTGATGAACGTTGTGCTAGGGTACTATTGGCATAGTTCCGACATAGTTCCATTACGGCACAACAAGTAAGCTAAGGTGAACACGGATCCTATGGTGGTGGCTGGGGGCGTTTCTGGAACAAGATTCTGACATAACTGGAGGAACTCTGATGGAGGCTCTTTACCCAAAGGATATGAAAAAGTGCAATTGTTCTTTTCAACCTTCCCTTTCAAAACACGCTTGCATTGTAAGCGCTGGGTCATCGAGGGAAACCCAAAAAACGGGACCCCCTTTGAGGGCTAATAAGGTATGCTCTTTGTTGTGGCGACCAAAATGAAAGTTTAATTCTGAATCCCTCCCTGTAGGCTTCTTTGCTCTTTTTCTGCTTCATATCATTTTTTTTTGGCATTGGATGTGATATTCTCCTTCCCTCTTCGCGAACGAGGCGTCGCAGGGACAAGTCATGCCCAAAGAAGCAGCCGCGTGGCTACTCAATCCGAAGGCACGTCGAGTGGGTGGTTGAACTTGGTTATTCGGTTGCGTGCCCGTAACCGCGCCTCTATTACCGAAACCATTAGGCGGAGGATGGAGGTAACATATTTGCAGCTTAGAAATTTGTCTCGCCACTCAGTTTGAATGTATGCTGATTTTGAATATCTATTGTTTTCTGGATTGTTCCTGATTTTTATTCTGATTGTCTTTCTGGATTGTTCCTGATAACTGAGTGTGACGAGACAAAGTGTCCCGCAATTTTTATGTCACCCATTGCGTACGCAACACATGGGTTCCGTGGTGGAATGCCGCCCCCGACACGTGGCATGCAGGTGCTGGCATGTCCAGCTCTGCCCAGTTCCTGTTACTTCATTCGGGAAGAGGGCTCGGTCTCACTACCCCCATGGAGTTGTAGCCAACCGCCAAGACAACTTGGAAGACTCGGAAGGTGGGCTCGTTGAGGAAAAGCTGTGCTGAGTGGTAGTACAATGGATCAAAGAAGAGCTGACGCACTGATGAACCCAGCAGGATCCCGTAATGCACGTCGAGAGGCCACATCTTTGGAATCCATTGTTACAGTGACTGCTCGGTCTGCTTTGCCTTCTGCTCTATCCATTTAAAAATAAATGCATCTCTGCTCTTGCAGGGGAGCGAATCAAGCACAAGGGGAGAATGCAGGGGAGAGAATCAAGCACAAGGAGTGTAAGTACACTATTTTCCCACAAGTGTATGCATGTGTCTCTTTTCAGATGATTGGCGGAGCTGGAAGCAAGAAAAAAAATTAATTTATTCTTTTTGAATATGTCTGTTTATTTCAAAAATTAATACACTCAAAAATTGGTGGCGCTTTTTCTTTTCACACGAAACTGGGATCAGATGTCCTGGTAAAGTGTTATAAAAGTGTGTTTGTGTGAATAGATGAATGAATGAATGCATGTGTGTCAGATTGCAACCTGATTAAAAAACTTGGTGTATTCAAACAAAAAAAAAATGGTGTATTCAAACAAACAAAAATGGTGTATTCAAACAAAAAAAATGGTGTATTCAAACAAAAAAAAAACTGGGTGTGTTCAAACAAACAAACAAATAAAAAACTGGGTGTGTTCAAACAAAAAAACTTGGTGTATAGTGAATGCAAAGGGTCTGGGGCGTGGTGGGGCATTCACATAAAAATATTAAGATATTTTTGTTAAAATGTAATATTGTATTTCTTTTCAGGAACTTTGTGTATTAAAACAAAATAAGGTTTTTTCCTTTTCTGGAGAGTGGTAAGACATTCATGTCAGTTGATTGCAAAAAGCTCCGCGTTCATATTGTACTTTTTACTGATATACGTCACCCGTGTTACCAAAGACAGTAAGCCCCATAGGAATAAAAAAGATCACCAAAGTTCCTCAGGGTCATAACGCCCGTACCTACCTATAGAGAGCAAGTCCCGAAGTCTCCTGATATAATCCCTATGGACAGGGTGCTCAGTGACTATACTCCCTGTCACTGGGGGGTACAGTCACTTGGGCACCACCATATTAGTCGCCTCTTACGACATGCATGAGCTACAGTTGGACTATTCTGTCATACCCGGTCATCACAAGGGTCATTAAAGACATAGAACACCTCGGGAAAGATCGCTAGGATGTTTCGAGTGAGAGATGCCCATATTTACCTGAAGAAGGTAAGCCCATGAGAGCAACGCATTTCGGGAAGGAGACATTTGACGATACATTCAATGAAACATGCTATCCACTTGAAGTGTAGCAAATTTCGTCTCTCAAAGCAATTTTAAAAATTTTCCTTTCGATTATTTTAGAATCCCATTATGAATTGGTTCTTAAGTCGGTATGGTTTGAAAATGTTTGACCTATAATAATTGTAAAGACTACTAAAGTTAATCCTGTGATGGTTACAAGAGCAATTTGAAGCCAACAATTTGATTTTTTTGGGAACCTTTTAAAATAACTTAAATAAAATTGAAGGCAAATACATTACAGTTGAATTTCACCAGTCAAAAAATTTGAGCTTAGAATGCATCATTTAAGCCATAAAATAAGATAATTTCCTCATTTTTGATCTTGTGGGAGAGAATTTTGTCATGGAGAATTTGCTTGGTTTTAATTGTAGAAGTTAGATCACAGTTGTTAAAGAAATGTATTCATAAAGAATCATCCAATCAATCTGATTGCTGGTGAGCCCATGAGTTAAACGAATATTTTAACAATCATTATGTTAATTTCTAAAGACTTTATAAATCCTAATGATGAAACTCATGCAAACATTATTGGAGGAAACCGGGGAAATTTAAAGCAACTTATTCCTCTTTTTCTTTTTATTGATTGACTTGTCTTTCGGAGGGCAAAAAAGGAGGAGGGTTTTGCACAACATTTCAGCACTCAATTTTAATACGACATAGCTAATAGTTAACTACATGCATTAAAATTGTATATTCTACGGTACAAAATATTAAATTAAGACGTCACTTTTCTTGCTTTCTACATTAATAATGATATTTAAATCAATTTCTTCTGATAAAAATCTTTTGAATCTGCATTAAACGTAAAGTACTCAATCTCTCTCGGAACATAGGTGATCTTAAGTAAGATTTAATAATTTTTAGCATAGAGAAACTTCCTTCCTTTGTGCCAACCGTAACTGGCAGGGCTAAAAATATTCTTAAGGCTACATAAAAGTTGGAAAATGATGCAATTAAATTATGTTCATCAATAAATTCCAAGTTTTTTCATGGTCGGTAACATAATGATAAATAATTTTGTATATCATTAACTTATTTTACAAATCATCATAAATAAATTCCCTAGATATTGAATCGCCATTAGAGTGAGTGAGTGAGTGAGTGAATGTTAAATTTATAAGCGCAAGATCCAGATATGGTTATGCTGCGCCAAACAAGATTAAACTGTGGTCTAGACGTGAAGTTGAAAAAGACAAAAAGTGGTTGACAAGAAGGATGGTCGAATATAGAGAAGGATCGCTAGGATATACCGGGAGTGCGTCACCCGTGTTTACTAAACACAGTAAACCCCAAGGGTAAGAAAAAGATCACTAAGGTGCCTCGGGGTCATGATGCCCGTACTTACCTGAAGAAGGCAGTCCCTGAGGTCCCCTGATATAATCCCCAGGGGCAGGGTGCCTAGCTATATCCCCAGATGCTGGGTACCCATTTTAGTCGCCTGTTACGACATGCATGAGCTACAGTGGGATTATTCTGTCATTCCCGGTCACCACACGGGTCGAATTGCCATTAGAAACTTGTATGGAAATATCAGAATCTATACATTATTCTTTAAAGTTATCTTCGGACATATTCCTGAATTCAGCTAGAAGTATAAATTATAAATTACATTCGTTTAACTAGATGAACTCTTCCTGAATATAATTTAATGTAGTATCTACAACTGTTAAGTAAAACTGAACTTTAAATAATAATTTTGGATCTTCGGCCCACTCATGTCTATTTATAACAAAAAAAAAAAAAAAAAAAAAAACTTTCTTTCTGTTTCTTGTAAAAGGAAATTTATACTCATGTCAAGACAAGTTGCTATTGAAGTGGCATGATTTATATATTTATTAAAGGCTTCATTAGATTTAGAGTAAGTTATAGAGTGTAATACTTCATTAGATATAGAGTAAGTTATAGAGTGTAATACTTCATTAGATATAGAGTGTAATACTTCATTAG